>CM052900.1:158401892-158459680 GCA_028534135.1 Potos flavus | reverse complement strand
CTCCTTTTTTTGGAACGAAGTGCCAGGCACTGTCCTAGGCCTCCCTGTACAGAATCTCACTGAGAGCTTCCTTACAGCAGCTCCTAAAAGGGGGATGCTGCTGTTCGCATTGGGAGATGTGGAAGCTGAGCCCCAGAGAGGCTGTGCCATTTCCCCGGGACGGCAGAGCTGGGGGCAGGTCCGGGCTGCGGGGATCTGAACGCAGGCCCGCCTGATTGCAGAGCTCCTTCTGCTGCACCCTCCTTGTGTCTGGATGCCTGCTCTGCCCCCGTCAGGTCCCGCACACTCACTGTGGACTCAGGAATGTGTGCTGTGACTCAGTGCAATTGCAGAAGGAGCCCCCAGGAGACCCGGCCTGGCTGCGGGGGTGGCTGACTCACTGCCATTAGGCCTTTGGCTCCTTTAAAAGCCGTATTTGCTAGCTGGTGTGGAATGCATCGGTCCTTCATCCAGTCCTTCATCCAGTCATTCATTCATTCATTCATTCGGCAAATAAGCGCCAGGAAAGCCGGCCCTGTGAGTGAGCACTTGGTGCCCTCTGATGGCGGTGGGCAGGGTCCCCAGCCGTCTGGCCAGCTGCTCGTGGGTGGGGGTGGGGTCGGGCCCACCTCCCAGGGCAAGTCTTGAGGCTGAGGGCTCACTGCTTGCCTCTTCATTACCCAGGGGTCTGGGGCCAGCTCGAGTTAAGGGGAGAGGTTGGGGCTCCCGGACTGGCCTGGGGATGGTGGCCTCTGGTGGGATGGGTGAGCAGTATGCCTGTGGTCCCAGGATGTTCCTTTGGCTGCTGCCTGACATCCCAGCGGGGGACCTGGGTGCTGAGTGAGAATGTGGCCTGGTGATAGGGGCACTCCATCAGAAGGCAGTGGGCTGCCGGCCAGGCCCCCCCAGTGTGTGCCGTTCATTCATTCCCCCCATTCATTCATGGACACCTACTCCAGGCCAACCCTAGTGCTGGGCTCTGGGGACCTCGAGATCCATGACCCGGCTCCAGCCCTTCAGCAGCCGCATCACCAATGGTCACAGACCTGGGCTCTGCCCCTACCTGTCCTCGTGACCTGGGCCAAATTAGTGAGCCTCTGCTTTCCTGTCTGTGGACATGGAAAGTATTTCCCACTTTGCTCTCCTCACAGAGCCGAGTGGGTATGAAAGATTGCAGCAGAGATGGCTGAGAATCTGCCTGGCATGTTTGTGTTGGGTAGTGACCCTGACTGCCATCCTGGAGCCTGAGTCAGGGGCTCCTGGAGCGCCATTCCTCCCTAGGGTTGGGAGATATTTTATGGTCCTGACCATCTAATGCTTCCTGGAGGAATAGCCATGTGTGTGTTGGGTGGGGAATTTTGATGCCAACCATGGTACGTGTGTGTGTGTGTGTGTGTTACATTTAATGCTAGTTCTCAGTTTTATGCCATGCTGGCTGCTTCTCTGGTCCTTGAGCATGCTACACACACACACACACACACACACACACACACACACACACACACCTACCTCAGGGCCTTTGCACTTGCCTTGCCCTTCATCTTGGAAGCTCCTCCTGCTGAGATCCCCTAGTCTCATTCACTCCACTTCTTTCTGCTCAAATGAATTCTTCTCAGAGAGTCCTTCTCTGACCATCCTGCCACGAAGGCTCCCTACCGTCTGCTCTCCCTTGCCTCACCTGCTTGGTTTTCTGGTATAGCACCCATCACCTGTTCTGTTTCTTTCACTTTCCTTGCACCTTCCTCCTGGAATGTGACCTCGGTGAGGGCAGGCGCCTGCTCGCCGCTGGAGACTCGCAGCCTAGAACAGGGTTTCTAGTGATCCCGACATTGGGCCACGTAGTTGTCGTGGGGCCGTCCTGTGTCTTGTAGGATGTTAAGCAGCATGCCTGGCCTCTACACCCTTGATGCCAGTAGTAACCCCCCTTTTTTGTTGTGTGACAATTAAAAACGTCACCAGATATCGCTGAATGGCCCTTGTGGGAGATACTGTCCTGGTTGAGAAGCCCTGGCTTAGAACAGGGCCTGGCATGTAGTAGGTGCTAAAAAATATTGAATAAATGAGCAGCAACATTCCTTTGACCTTTATCGTGGCCCTGTTTTATGAATAAGACAGAAGAGTGAAAAGCCAAGGGTGGCAGCACTGGGGTCCTGTGCGTCTCCCTCTGGCTGGGATTTTTCTCTGGGCTCCTCTTCATGTTGAGCTTGGGTCGGCTGAGCCTAGGGGTGCTCTCCCTAAAGTGCTCCCTCCGGTCCCCTACTTCCCCACCCGAGCTCGTGACGGGGCCACCCACTGGCAATGACTCAGGGCCCCGGTAGGCATGTGACTTGCCCAGGAGCAGGCAGGGAGGGAAGCTGGGGTTAGGGAGGAGAGAGGGGTGCCACCAGGGGAACGGGAACAGAGGAGAGATGTTGCCGCTCCCAGTTCCGGACACGCTGGCGGGCCAAGGGGAAGCAGTATTGATGACCTAGGAGAAGGGCCCAGGCCTCAGAAGGGCCCAGGGCCCAGGCAGACCTCAGCTCAGATCCTTCCTCTGCCGCTTACAGGCCGTGTCGTTCTGTCTCTGGGAGTCTCTGTGTTCCCCTGTGTAAAACGGGGAACCCCCACCTCCCTGGCTGGCGGTCAGGGCTGAAAGTGCTCCATGGGCCGTATAAGCTCCCGAGTGGCGAGTTGAGCATCTGTGGTTTTGCGGGGCCTGAGCTGACTCTGGGTGGAGGGGTGGTGCTCCGGCTGCGGCGGGGACCGCCGTGGAGTCGGAGTCTCTGTCTCTGAGCCGTGAGGCCCCAGGGTGTGGGTGGCAGACCCCCGGCTGCCCGGAGCTTCTGCGCAGCGTCCCTGAGCGCAGCTCTCATTCTGCCTGCCTTTTCCTGGCTGTCTTTCCTGCCCCGATGCCCCTCGCCGGGCCTCTCGTAGCACCTGTCCAGCTGCCTGGCCTGGGGACCGTAGCATGTGGCCACGGCCGGGGGGTCGGGGAATCACACCCCTGCTCCCTTGAGGGTGAGCGAGGGGGCACATTTGGCGCAGTACAGAGGGGTCTAATGGCCTCGCGGTGAAGGGGATGTCCTGGCCTCAGCTTTCCTGCCTGTAAGATGCGCCTTTCAGGCTATCTCTAAGATCTCTTCCATTTCTAACCACTGTAATCTTGAAGGGAGGATCCCCTGAGGCCATACTGTCCGTTCTCCAGCCTCCAGCGGACTGCCAAGACAGCAAGGCCCCGAGGAGGGAGCACTGGCCTGGGTGTCAGGAGAGCAGAGTTCCCTGGCTTGCTGTGTGACCTTGCTCGGGTTACTTAGCTTCTCTGGGGCTCAGCATCCCCATCCATAAAACCTCGCACCACTGATCCCAACGCTGTATTTGGAATGTTGGGAAGGTGCCAGCTTTGCACAGGCTTGCCAAAGGCCATAGACTGAGGGGTGAGGGGTTCCAGAAGTTTTCCCAGGAAGGAGAGCCCAGCACTCCCCACTGTTCATATCTTGGCTTCCCAGACCGTCTTCCTGCTGACCTCAATCCCGCTTGCTGTGCCTGGAATGATTTCCTCGACTCAGGCACCGTGGGCATCAAGAATTCCTGGCTGTTTGTCAGCTTGCTTCAAAGACAAGACGCAGAACCTTCGGGCAGAACAGTCTTCATGGGTTTCCTGCCTCCCCGCCCGTTGGTGAAGTTCAGCAGCCAGCCCCGCTGGGGCCCCAGACTGTGGGTGAGGCACTGCTGTGGGCATCCACTGCGGCGCCTGCTGACTGGAACCCGCAGCTTCAAGGAAGCCTGGGCGGGGAGTGACGGTTTCCTTGAAGCAGCCCTTCGCTGCCTGGGATGGGCACACGGCCCTCCCCGCTGGTGCTGAGTCCCACCGGCCCCCTTCACAGCCCGGGGCTGTGGGCACTTGGCCCCCTCTGCTGAGCTGTGGGCGGCGGGGCAGGGACGCTGAAGCTCAGGGCCCACCCCTTTGGGGCCCGTGGTCATTTTCCACTGTGGCGTGTTGTGAGGTCACGGGTGGGGGGTAGTGACGTCACTGTGGTTTGGGGCTCCCGGGTTGCGCACTTCGTCGGAGGAAGTGTGTGTTTACCGACTGGGGTTCGGGAGAGTAGATTTCCTCCCGCCCCAAATGCGAGCCGTGCTGGGGGAGCTGGGTGGGGGGCAGCTGCCCAGGAGGCCCTAGGTTGCCGCCTCGGTCTTGCCTTTGCCCTGCTTTCTCCTTGACAGTGACACCATCCTACCCCTCTGAGCCTCCACGTCAACTTTGCAAAGGGGGAGGGGTGGGGACAGGCCATGTCTCGGGTATCACCTGTGCAAGTTTCTGATCTCTAGACTGTTGGTTCGCTTTGTAGAATGAGAAGGCCCATCGGCCAGCTCTTTCACACCGAGTGATGCACGTGGGCCCGGAGGGAGGCTGCGGGACCCGCCTCCCAGGCCCTGGGGGTGGGGGGGCGCCGCCCTCCCCGCTTTGGTAGCAGACACCAGGTGGGCACGCGTGGGCAAGATGGGCGGTGTGGAGCCACAGGCTGAGTCTGTCTCTGGAGCTCTGGGTCCTCAAGGGGCCAGCAGGCCGCTCCGACCAGAGACGGTAGAAATCCCCAGGGGCTTTTGTTTGTTTTCCTTTGCTGTCCAGACAGTGGCCCACCCTCTGTTTCGCTCTGAGCTTGGCCTTGAGTAGGGACGGCTGCTGTGGCCACGGGCTCAGGGAATTGAGCGGGCCTGGGCGGGGGTGGGGGGAGTGAAGTGGGGAGGGATTTGGGGACAGGCAGGCTGTGTACGGGTATCTTCTGGGGCGTCCGTGGGAGGCCCTGTCAAACGCCCATCAGGAGAGAGGCCAGAGGCTGCAGAGGGACTGGAGCGTGAGGCTGGGAGCTGGGGGTTTGGTCCTGGCTTGGCCTCCCGCTCTGGAGGGTTTGGCCAGTTTCCTTCTCCGCACTGAGCTCAGCTGGAAATTGAGAGCAGCAAGGACCTCGCCCACCCTTGCCTTAGCATCCTTTGGCCCCAAGTGTTAGGCTTGGGGAGGTGGTGCAGGGGTGGGGGTTGTAGCTTTGGGTAGAGGGTGGAGTGCAGTTCTGGCGTCCACGTGGCCCCCACTCAGAAGGCCCCGGTCTGGACTTGACAGTGACTCTCCTGGGAGGGGCTCCCAGCACTTTTACCTTAGTTAGCAGGATCTGGGCCCCCCTGTCTGTCCTTCCTCCTGCTGACCCACAGTGGGGGCTTCTGTCTGCCACTCGCAGAGACTCCAGGTTCGGCTTATTCCTGGCTCTGTCCCCCCCCCCCCATCCTGTCCTCTTCAGGTCCTCCTCCTGCAATGACCCCACAGGGATCCCTCTAAAAGCTGAGCTCCGAGGGCGGGCAGGATGGGGATGAGTGGGCACCGACGGGGGCATGGAGGCGGGAATAGCAGGGGACAGTAGTGAGACTAGTCTAGCGGGAGCTAAAGCCCCATGAGGAGCAGAGATGGCCCATGAGGCTGTCAGCTGTTTGCGGCCCGTTAATGCGAGTCGTAAGAAATGTAGAGGTTACATTAGAGAGTGGGAGCACCTGTGACTTGGGGAATGTTTACTAAACACTTTACATGTCTTTTTTTTTTTTGTTAAAGATTTTATTTATTTATTTGAAAGAACACGAGGCAGGGGGAGCGGCAAGCAGAGGGAGAAGCAGGCTCCCTGCTTGGGGAGCTCGATGCGGGGCTCGATCCCAGGATCCTGAGATCATGACCTGAGCTGAACGAAGCCAGGTGCTTCATCAACTGAGCCACCCAGGCGCCCAACACTTCACGTGTCTTATTTCACTCCTCACAATAGCCCCCCGAAGTGTATACTATCTGTGGATGAAAAGATTGACATTTATTGACCTCATTTCTTGAACAAACTCTCAAGCTGCTGGCTAATAAGGGGGGAGTCTGAATTCAAAGTCAGGCAGCTTCGCTCCAGAGTTCCTATTTCGGCACCGTCCTCACCTCCTATCAGGGGTTGAGGCAGTGGGAGCCACTGATAGTTTTAGAGTGAGCGAGTGACTAGAGCAGAGAGTATAGTAGGAAGATCTCTCTGGTCTCGGTGGACAGGCCAGATGAGGCAGAGACTGTGTAATAGTTGAAGCCAGAGCCCTGGGCTGAGGGGGTCCCAGCAGAACAGGAAGGAAGGATTGAAGGCTTCAGGTAGGAAAAGGGGCCTTTGGACTGGACCAAAGAGCGAGCATGGGACAGAGGTACTTAGGAGGAAGAGGAGTTGTCTCTCTCTCCCACCCTGAAACACAAGGCACGTCTGCCTTCAGCCCTGCCCCAGCCTGAGCCCGGCGATTCTGGTCATTGTCAGTCTCACAGGTTCCTGGAGCTGTCACCGGGAGCCACAGGGTGACCCCGGCCTCGGTCACCTGGGCTCCTGCTGGGGTGCTGTGAGACCGGGCAGGCTGACCCACTCATCCCAGGTGTGGTGTGAGATGTGATGCACCCCCCCCACTGGCGGGGGACAGGACTTCTGGGGGTCCTCGCTCTGCTGCCAGAGTCCCTGGGGACCCTGAGCTCCTCTCTGAGCTTCGCTTTTCCCCCTTGGTAAGGTGGGCATAAAGGTGTCTCTGTCACTTCCCGCTGGGGCTGGGGGAGTGCAGTGAGCCGAGGCCTGGGGCTGACATCCGGGGCTGGGAGGGGGTGCCTCACGGGGCCAGGCCGGGGTCTCATGCCTGCCCTGAGTCCTCGGTACTTACGGCCCCCCGAGGAGGGGACCATCACTACCCCCATTTTATGGGAGAGGCAGCCGAGGCACAGAGGCTCTCGGCTCACTGGAGGCAGAGCCAAGATCCCACCCCAGGTGGTCGGGCTCCAGAGCTCTGCGAGTAAACCAGCACCCGGATGTGACGGTCGCTGTGGCTGTGAGGGACCTTCTCTGAAAGCTGCCCGTTGGTCTCCCCCAACTAGGGACAGACATCTCCCTCATCTCTGCCCCGTTCTCATGCTGCCTCCAACTCATTTCAACTAACTGGAAACAAAGACTTGCTTCTGTTAAACAACTCAGCATCTATTAGGCACCTGCTGTGTCCCGTGCCCTGGGCCGAGAGCAATGAGTAATAAAAACCCAGCAAGTAACACTTGGCTCTTACTGGCGGTGAATCATAAGGGCCTTATGTGGTGGGGACTGTGTGTGTCCCCATTTTATAGACGACAGAACCGAGGCTGCAGAATGGCAGAGCTGAGATTAAACCCGGGTCTCAGGCTCAGAGCTCCTGCTACTGTGTGTAGAGAGGGGCTGGGAGCCTGTCTTTGAGAGGGAGGCACTGCAGAATGGATAATGAACCGAACAGTGGTCTGGGCAGTGTAGAGATCTTCCCAGGTTGTGCCTGGAGCCCTCAGGAGGGACCTGCGGCCCCATCTGGGAGTTGGGAGAAGATTTCCCTAGGGTGAGAGTGGAGAGGACTCCCGAAAGAAGAGGGAGAGTTAGCCCAGGGTGTGGGGGATTGGGTGGGAGGTCAGGATGTTCGGGCAAGAGAACAGCAGGAGTGAAGGCATGGGAGGCAGGGAGCGAAAGAGCCAGATGCTGCCCTGTCTGGGAGGCCATGGCGGGGCTGCCCGGGTCCCAAGCTGGGGCCATCGAGCTCGGGCCTGAGGGCAGTGGAGCCAACAGTTTTAAACGGGGCCTGGCTTGGCCGTAGGAAGTCGGTGCGGGGTCCACCTGGAAGGCCTGGGGACCCACAGGGAGGGAGCTGTAGCTGGGAGGGGAGGCAGGAGCCAGGTGCATGGAGGGGGCCACGCCGGGTGTGTGTGGGGGGTGCGGGGATGGGAAGAGACGTCCTCTGCTGCTGGGCGCCCGGGGGGCGAGGACCACACCCTGCTAGATTCAAGCCCTGGCGCTCCGCACAAAGCCTGGCCCCCAGAACCGGATACCAGCCCGGGCTTCCTGTCTGCCCCTGGCTCACTTCGGAAGCGACATCACAGGCAGGAGGCAGAGAGTGGGAAGTGTCACCCCGGGCCGCCGCCTGTGATGTGGTTCGTCTCTCCATGACGGCAGACGAGCCTCTGCTGCCCCAGCGGCGCCGCGGGCTCGGCTGGCCTCATGTGGCCGTCCCCACCTCCCCCCCCCACCCCGCAGTTCCCCGGGGCTCCTGTGAACCCCCCACAATGGAGCCCCAGACGGCTCTGCAGCCTCCCACCCTATCTCAGGGCCCCAGGGGGCTGCCATGCAAATGATGGGGTTTCTCTATTGCTCGAAGACGGTTTCCACCTGTGGAGGGCTCCCTCCCCGTGGCTGCGGCCTCTGCCCCTGGGACCCCGGAGACCCTTCTGGGAGAGTCACCGTGTCCTCCCACGCCTTGCTCGCTGAGTGTTCTCAGAGGGGTCACTGTCCCTCTCGGGGCCCCTCTTCTATAAGACAGAGGAGCAGGACAAGGCCACAGGGTATAAAACTGTCCGAGGACATGGGGAGGCGTGTGGCTGTGACGAGCTTCTGTCTGCCACGTGCTGGCTCTCTGTCCTTGGACTTAGTAAGGAATCTCCAGAGGCTTCTATGGCTTCATCCCTAAAATGGGGTAATAGTGACCTCCTTGCGTTGGTGCAGGAGTAAAGGAGAGAATGCGCGCGGAGCCCGTGCTGTGTGTGGACAGTAGGCATCTCTCCTGGGTCTGCGCGGTCCCCCTGTCTTTCTGGCTCTGTGCAAAGGGTAGGTGTGAGAGGCACGGGCCACTCCCCACAGCCCGAAGCCCCTCCCCGGGTCCTCTGCCCATCTTCTCCCCTTCCAGCCCTCTCCCTGCACACAGGGGTGCTCCCGGGGGAGGCCGGGACTGTGACCCCCTTCGCAATGATACGGACATCTAAGCTGGGGGGAGGGTCTCCAGAAAACTCCAAAGCCTCGAAGACCCCAAAGATGTCGCGCTCACGGTGGCGGGAGGAGCAGAAGGCTCCGTGCACAGTGCTCTGAGGCAACGTTTCTCCTTCCCCGGGCCTGCCCTGCTTTGCCTTCCTCTCTCTCACTGGCTATTTATACATAGGAGAAGGGACCGAGGGCCTCCACCCTGGCACATAGGGGGCCGGGGCCGTGCTCCAGGAGCGGGAAGGACAGGAAGTCTTCTGGGGCAGGGTTGCCCAGTTCCCCCAGAGAACGCTGACTCAGACTCCGGAGTCAGGCTTGGAGGCCGCCCCGGCTCTGCGCTCCCCAGCCGATGGCCGGTGCAGCGTCCACGTGGAACCCGGCCGGCTCCTCCAGGCGGGAGTGAGTGGGGAGGGAGGCGGTCGGGAGGGGAGGGGGCGGCGGGCAGGAAAAGGCGTTTCTGACTCCTCAGGTGACTCTCTTGTCTGGTTATAGCTTTGGCCCCAGGAGGCCTCCGAGTCTCACTTGCTTTCAGGAACCCACCGCCATGTTACTGTCCCTTATCCTGGACACTGTGTCCCTGGGTTTTGGCCGCTCACCCAGGCTCTTTATCTGGGGGTCCTGTCACCCCTGCAGGAGTTCCCCCTGGAGCGAAGCCCCTTTGAGACCGCCTGGGGCCACTACCCCAGGAAGCTCGCCTCTGGCCCGTGGGACGCTGGGAGTCCCAGTGTCCACCCCACCGTCGTGGCAGCCGGCCTGCCGCAGTCTCCTGGCTTCAGCTCCTCGAGGAGTAGGCCTGGGGTTAGCTCGCGGGGGGCCCTATAACTCCAAGGATCACAGGTCAGCCTCCCACACTCGGCCTCAAGGTGGGAGGGAATCCCCTCCCTTCGCAAGGCCCACAGGAGCCATCTAGCACCTCACAGGCCCCGGGCAACGTGCTGCCCAGAGTCTTGTCCTCACCACGTCCAATTTTAGCTGAAACCAAGCAGAAGGAGCCAGTTTTCATATTCCGTCTGACAGAAGCCTACGACTCAGGGCCTTTGCAGACCCTGAGGGCGCCCCTGGGGGGTCCCCTGGGAGCAGGCAATGGACCCAAGTTCAGACCCCCTACCCTTGTTCCTACAACAGGAACAGGTTCCTCCCAGGAGGAGGCAGGGCAAGGCCTTATGTCACCATTTTACAGGAGACAGTGTTGAGGCTCAGAGGGGGTAAGTGACACCCGCAAGTCACCCAGGACCAGCGCGTGCGCCCAGATGCTCTAACCTCAGTCTAACGCTCCTCCCGTGATGCCACGTTCTACGTCTCGGGTCCCTCTCCTCCCGGAGGCTCCCTGCACAGGCTGCCCTCACTCTGGGAGAAGGAATGAGGGGCAGAGGTGGGGGCCTGCAAGCCCCTCCCCACACCCACTTGCAGCCTGGCCTCCCACCCCCACCCCACCTCTCGGCTCATTCAGTCTTTCCACCTCTCATGTGGGCGGGCCACCCACTCACCCACTCACCCACTCACCCACCCAGTCCTCCAAGGTCTGCGGAGGGGCCTGAGGCTTTCGGACACCCATCATGAAGAAGTCAGAGCTGGAAAGGACTTAGAGCGCCAAGGAGGCCCACAGCGCCATTTTCCAGACCAGGAAACTGAGGCACAGAGAAGCCGGTTCCTGCCCTCCATGGGCGGGGTACCTGAGTAGGACAGGGAGGACCCGTGGGGGGGCCCAGGGGCGTTGGAGTCCAGTCTTCCCGGGAGCAGGGGGAGGAGAAGGAGAGGCCAGCTTGCTGCCAGGAAGGAAACGGGGCTGGAGGTGAGGAGACCGTCTGAGGCAGAGTTTCCGTCTGTGACTTGAGCGTACTAGCAGCGCTGACCTCCCGGAGCTGGGACAAGGACCCAGAGGGGCGGTGGGGCGCGCGACCAGCTCTGCACGATGCTTGGCTGGGAGTGAGCTTGGGCGGAGGCGCTGCCCCCCTCCCTGCCCCCGTGTCTGTGTCCGGCGCCCTCACCCCGGCCCCCAGCCACTCTGCCTAGCTGCCTGGACTCCTCCTGGCCGGGCCTGAGACACACCACACCCGTTCTCCCGATAGAGTCAATGTGGTAATGCCCAGCCCCTGGAACAGCAAGTGTTCCGGACGTTTGTTGAATGAATGAACGTTTCTGCCTTTGTCCCTGACCTTCTCCACCGTTCAGGGGGAGGTCGCTGAGGTGTCTGAGGCCCCTGCCGGCCCCCAGCGGCTGCACCTCCATCCTACCCCGGCTTCTGGGCCCCGTGCTCCTTTTCCTGGGCTCCCACACATCCTTCCAGCGCCTGGCAAAGCCAAGCCTGAGGATGGGTCCTCTCGGGAGCCCCGTGACACAGGCCGTTCTGGGAGGAGCCAGGTATCAGGTGGCCACTGTCCCTGCCTGCTGTGGAAGACCGGCCTGTTCTGAGGTTCCGGGGGGTCCCCTGGGAAACCAGGTCAGAGCCGAGGCCAGAGGCGAGAGGGGTCCCCCGCACTGGGGTGTGTAGGAAAGAGGGCCCAGGTGACAGAACTGTGCGCCCCGTGAGTCGGGGCCCCGGTCCCCACGTGGCACGGAGGCAGATGAACGGGGGACAAGGGCTCTGCAGTGACCCGGGGACGAGGAGCTGGCGCGCCTTCAGCTGTCCTGAGGAGGGCACCGAGGATTTCTCCAGCGGGACCGGGCCAAGAGTGACACCCCAACTCCACCCCACCCTTCTTGGGTGACCTCAAACAAATGACTTGATCTCCATCAGCTGTGAGATGGGCACGCGCCCACCGGCTTTTGGGGGCAGAAGTAGGGTTCCATGAAGCGGCTGCAGCCCGGCCCGGCACATAGTAGGTGTTTGATGAAGATCCTGTTGTTTTCCGTCCTCCTCAAAAGGCCAGAGCTGAGAACCTGGAAGAGAGACGGAGGCCACGTGGCGGGAGGGGGTGCTGAGCTTTGGGGGCACCTGGGGTCCTGGGTCTGTGTCAAGGGGGAGGGGAAGCTTGGGCCCCATGTTCTGGGGACCTCCCCAAAGGAAGGGAGGCAGGAGAGGAGGCGGTGAGGAGTGGCATTCTTGTGCTTCGCCTCTTGTCCCTTCACCTCTGGGTGGCTGGGAACGTCATGGGGTGACCTCGTGGGACCGTGGATCTGGCGCATACAGTTGCTCCTGGAAGATGGCAGGTGCTCAGTGCGTGTTAGCTGCTCTGTCCTGGGGGATGGGGGCCCCATGTGGAGCAGAGGAAAGGGAGCTGCTCACCCTGATGTGAGGTGGGCGAGGGGGGCTCCCAATGGCCTCCTTGTGCATGGTCCTCCATCCAACTGCCACCAGCTAGGCCCTGGAATGGCCTAGAACTTTCGGGAGACCAGGGAGGTGGCTTTGCTTCTTTTGGTCTCTATTTTACATAATCAGAGATGCCTCATACATTGTATGTTAGATTGGTCCTCCCTCCTTCCCTCCCTCCCTTCCCTGAACTCCCTCTCCCCTCCCATCTCCCCTTCCCTCTCTCCCTCCCCACCTCTCTCCTCCCTCCCCTACCTCCCTACCTCCCGCCTCCCTCCCCCCTTCCTTTCATCTATTTTCCTCTCTGCCCTTTGTTTACCAATCCCATCCATCCATTCTCCCATCCACCCATCCAGCCTTCTTCTCTCCAGTCCCGCATCCCCACACAGGGTCATGGATTGTCCCCCCCCCCCCCAACCTCCTTAAAGGAGTGGTTAAGAATCATCAGTGATTTCAGTGATTTTTCAGATTTTCACCTGGGGACCTTGTGTTTTGGAAGATTGCGTTTGCTAAACTGCTGAGTAAATGAAGTACTATCCAACTTATTTCCTCATTTTAAAATGTCAGTCAGAACTCCCCTGTGGGTGGGTGATATGTGGGTCTGAGCCTCCCCAACAGCAGCCAAAGGATCCAGAAGCTTCCATAGCCCCGCGTTCCCCAGAGCCCGTTTGCCCTTTCTGGGGACATGCAGAGACCCCTGGCCCGTGTGGCTCCTGAGGTGGCCCGAGGCCCGTCCCGCGGCCGTCGATAGCCAGGGCCTCTGCTCTGGGGAGCTGCACAGTAGAGGGAGTGAGTGACCTTTTGTCCCACCCTGCAGAGGGGCTTTCTGTTCCTCATTGTTGAGCCATGACAGGGCTGTGGTTGGTGGTTTTTTTCTCCCATCCAAGAGGATAAACAGGCCTCGAGATTGCTCAAGGGAGGGCTGACCTCCTCTGCCCGCTGCCAGCCCCTCGGCTCTGGAATCACACAGAGCAGCAGGAGGAAGTGTAGGGAAGGGCGTTCATAACGACACTGTGACTGGAAAAGGCCCTGGAGGGGAGGCTTCTGGGCCGTGGCCTAGGGGGCTTTGCGGGCGGGGCTGTGGGGGTCCTGCTGCCCGCCTTCGTCCAGGAACCCTCGGCCTGTGGGTGGAGAGAGACGGCGCAGGCTTGGCCAGGACAGGGCCCTTTCCCATCAGGCCTTTTGGACCCTGACAGGAAATCCTCCCCGCAGCCAGGGCAGGCCTCCCAGGACTGCGCCCCAGCAGCTGCACGGGCCCCGTGCTTCTCAGCCCCACGTGAGTGAGGGGCTTCCCTAGTTACTGCCGAGGGTCCTGGTGGGGATGAAGCCCACGGCGTGCTGGGTCGGGCCCCCGAGGCCAGGGCCGGCCACCCTCTGGGGGTGGGGGCTGCAAGAGGAGGAGGTGCAGCCCTTTCTGCTCTCTGGGGATAGGCAGCTGCCTCTGGGGGTGCTCAGCCAGAGGGAGAGACACAGCCCCCTCCCCCCGGGAAGCTGTACAGCCGCAGCCTGCAGGGAGGCCCATCTGAGGGGCCGTGGGGGACAGTTGGGCCCTCTGCTACGCTTGATACGCAGGTGGACGACGTGTAGAAAGGGGACTGTAGGAGGTGTGATTTCTCTGGCTCGGGGGCTCCCCCAGCCTTTGGTCTCTGGGTCTCCTGTCTGTGCCCCCCGCCAGGTCGTCTCTCTCCGTCCCTGGGTGCCAGGCAGTCGGGTGTGTTCAGCAGTGAGGCATCAGAATCACTCGGGGGTGGGGGCTCTTTTTCTTCATTTCTCTCTAGAGCGGAACAGCTTCTGGGCCCACTCCCTGAGCGTCTGCGCTGTCTGTTGGGGTGGGGGTCGTTAGGAACATCGTTAGCACAGGCCCCCCAGACGCTGACAGTGAGCCTCACCCCAACCATGAGGAGCCCTGATAAGGGACCTTGCTTCCTTCCTCTTTTGTCCAGCCCGCTCCAGGACCAGACGGGGAAGGAAGAAGGACTGGGACTGTGTGTGTGTGTGCGCGCGCGCGCGTGCCCGAAGCCACAGGCGTGCAAGCTTGTAGTCCCGATGGGAATGGAAGCTACATTTTTAGGTTCTGCGTTGTGCAGAATAGTTCCCACTTCCCTTGCGAGCCACCTGTGTCTTTCCCAGGCTCGCTGGAGGAGGTTTGGCCCTGGCTCCGGGATGGAAGGTGGGCTTCCGGGCCAGGCCAGCGTGGCTGCGGTGCTGGATTGGACCCCTTGCAGAAGGACCCTGTAATGAAGCCCACTGCTTAGGGTGGGCTTCTACTTAGGGTGGGCACCTACTACGTGACAGGCTCCAGGGTAACAATCGAGCTACGCTGAACCCCCAGGCTCAGAGGACACCCAGCTAGTGGGGGTACATCCCCGTGTGCCAGGAGCCCTGAAGGAAGAGGCCGGGCTTCTGGGTCTGCGTGATGATTTGGGGTGGGGTGTGGGCTGGGAAGCCTTCCCGGGGGGGCTGCCGTCAGAAGAGATACACGGAATTTTGTCCGAGGAAGCATGAAGCTGTTCTGGGTGGAGGAGGCAGTTTGGGCCAAGGTGTGTGGGCAGGAAGAGCCACAGATCGCTGTGTCACAGATGACCGGGGGTCATCTCGCCACGCCCCATGACTTCCAGCTGTTGGCTCCGAGCCGTGTGTGGCCGGGGTGGGTGTGGCAGTCCCCGCCAGCCCGTTTGTCCTCCGTGCGGGGACCCGGGCCAGGCTCTGGCAGGCCTGACTCCCAGGCAGTGTGTGGAGGGGACGGGGGAAGGCCAAGGCCATGTCCCTGCAGCCTGACACCCCCGTGGGGGGGGGTCTCTGGAGCGTGAACTGTACCCAGTGTCGGTCCCATAGCGAGGCCGGGCCCTTACCGGGCAACATGTAGGGCGGCTGGGGGCTGGGCACCCTGCTGCTACAAGGGGACCTGAGGGGCGTGCGCTGGCATCCACTGCCTAGAGCACCTGGAGCTCTTGGATCAGCACCTGGCACTCCGTAAGTGCTCAAGGCACGGTCACTGTTGTCATTGTGGTCATTGACCTGCATTTATCTACTGAGCCCTGACTCTGTGTGGGCCCTGTGTTGGAGTCTGAGGGTCTAGAGAGGATGAGGCCGTTGTTTCTGCTCCTGCGTCACAGACGTTTGTGGTGCGTGTGTGTATGTGTGCACATGTGCATGTACGTGTGCACACATGTGCCGGTGCACATGCACCTCCCCACCCCACTTTTGCCTAATGAGCTGATTGTCTGAAGGGGCCATATCCAGTGTTCAGAGAGAGCCCAGCGCGGGGAGGAACCTGCCACAGCTTGGGGGAGTTAGGGAGGGCTTCCTGGAGGAGGCAGCACTCAGCTGGAAGCACCAAGGGGGTGATTCCCAGGTGCAGGAGGGAGAAGGAGGCATCATAGGCAGAGGGCTGCTTTGTGCTGAGCACCATGGTTCTCTGTGACTGAAGCCACTGCCTTCTGGGCAGCTTTGGGGCCCCACCCCTGTCCCCTGGAGTGTCAGAAGATCTAGCCCCATGCTCCGGCCATCTGGCTCAGTGCCAGCACCTACAGACCTGCGTGTGTGCCAGCGAGGCGGGGAGAAGAGAGAGTAAAAGAAGGTGGGGACTGACTCTCCTGTCTACCTTCCCCTCAAAGGGAGACGTCCCCACATCAGGAGAGCCCCAAAAGGGAGAGGGCTAAACACTTGCAGGCCCCAGGACCCCCGTCCTGTGGTGTTAGGGGTGACAGGATCCAGGGGTGGCCTTGCTGATGGCCGTCCTTCCCTTCCCCCTTCCAGGTGGCATTGCTCCCCTACGCTCCGGAGCCTGGAAGCGCCTGCCGGGACAGAGAGTACTTCGACCAGAGGGCCCAGATGTGCTGCAGCACATGTCCACCGGGTGAGGGCAGCCTGGGGCCCTGACTCCTGGACGCCTGGGGCCCTGGGGGCTGGTGCCTTGCAGGGAGCGGGGTAGGGTCCTGGACCTCAGTTCCAGCTGAATTCCTTCTAGTTCTGTGAGTTGGCCCCGTGCTGCCTCTTGCTTCAGGGCCTTGGCGCATTCTGTTCCCTCATCCTGGCCTAATTCCCAACTCCTTTCCGCAGGCGAACTCCTACTTTTCCTGTAGACCTCAGCTTAGATGTACCCCTCCTCCAGGAAGCCTGCCCACACTGCCTGGTTGGATCTGGCCCCTCCTTTAAGCTCCCACTGGCCCCAGGGCATCCCCTATAGCAGCAACTCTTCAGCCAGCAGTCATGGCCTGGTTCCTCTTTTGTCTCCTCCACGGAGTGCTCCCCTGAGACAGGGGCCGTGGGCTTGTTCTCCACTGAATCCCCAGCGCCTGACACAGTGCCTGGCACATAGTGGGTGCTCAGCACATATCTGACCGAATCAACGCGTGCTTACCCATTTCACAGATGGTGGGCCTGAGGCCCAACCCCAGCTAGGAGAGCTGAGCAGCTCAACTGCTGGTGTCATCCATCTACTCGCTCACTGATGCCTGTATTCCTATACTATTTATAAAGCACCATCTAAGTGCCAGGCACTGTTCTAAGTGCTGGGAGTACAACAGAGGGCAGGGCAGACAGAATCCTCTCGCTCGTGGATTTTGCATCTAATAGAGACACAGGCAAAGAAGCAACAGAGGAAATAGATGCGTGGTTCTCTCCGAGAGTAAATGCTGTGAAAAAAACAGGGCAGGGTAAAGCCGATGGAGACGGACGGAGCAGGACATGCTGTTTGGTATGGGGTGGTCAGAGAGGGCCTTTCTGAAGAGCCAACACTTGGGCAGACATGCAGGAGGTGAGGGAGTGGGTTATACAAATATACAGGGAACAGCCTGCCAGGTTGGAGAAGCAGCAAGTGCAAAGGCCCTGAGGTGGGAGCCTGTTCGGTGAACTTGAGGAACAGTGAGGCTGGTGTGTTGCCCAGAGACAATAAGTTAGCAGGGGCCACGGTAAGAGTTTAGATTTTATTCTACAGAAGCTAGGAAGCCATCGAAGGGCCCTTGAGCCATTAGCCTGAGATGTGGCCAGGCTCACGTGTACCTTTTATCTCCCATGGCCACTTTAAGAGACCTCACAAGTGACTCCTTTTCCTGTTCACTAGCAGGGTCTATGTAAGAAGTTACTAGATTAGCACAGCACTGAATATGGCAGGATAGGGCTCAAGGCTCAAGAGAGAAAGTCCTTAAAGGTTTGCTTTGGTGTTCTCCCATCTCCCGACATGCCTTCTCTCCAGGCCCTCAAGAGTCCCATGCCCTCATCCTCGATGGGAAATCAGGGACTGCATTCCTGCTAGTAGTTGTAGTTCACATCCACAGGTGGAGTTAGCCAACTATAAAGAAGAAAGGAGCTAGCAAACCAGTTCTCACTAAAGGGTGATTGACTAGCAACAGACAGTTCCAGTGGTGGAATCCCAGGCATCTGGAAAGAGCAGAGGAAAAGGCATTTTATGAGCATCAGGGCTTTGGCGAAGGAGTGACAGCTGGGGCCCGAAAGATGTGAGATGACTCGGTGAAGGGTGTGGAACGCTTTCAAAGAGCCTTCCTACCCAGGCTTCAGGACGCTGGGGCTCGGGGAAGGGGGAGTGGATGAGCCACTGACCTCTGGCCCTTGCTTCCTCAGGCTCCCACGCACGATTGTTCTGCACCAAGACCTCAGATACCGTGTGTGCCCGCTGCGAGAACAGCACATACACCCAGCTCTGGAACTGGGTTCCCGAGTGCTTGAGCTGCGGCTCCCGCTGCAGCGTTGGTGAGTGGGCGCAGAGAGTGGGCTGGGCCCTGGAACCTTCCCCTGGCTGCTGTGCAGCCCAGCCCCTCCGGCTGAACGCTAGCTAGGATTACCCCAGGCCAGTTGTCTTCATGCCCCAGAGCATGAGGTTGTAAGGGTACAGCCCTTCCCTGTTTACTAATAGCATTTTCTTTCTCTCCTTCTTTTTAAAGATTTATTTATTTGAGAGAGAGGAAGTGGAGGGGGGCGGGCAGAGGGAGAGGGAGAAGCAGGCTCCCTGTGGAGCAGGGAGCCTGATGCGGGGCTTGATCCCAGGACCCTGGGATCATGATCCGAGCCGAAGGCAGATGCTTAACTGACTGAGCTCCCCAGGCGCCCCCTCCAATGCCATTTTCATCCTCTGTCTCACCCAGTCCTTTCCAATAGCCCCATGGGGCAGGCAGGCTGAGGGCAGCAGGGGGAGAACTGTGCCCATTTTAGAGCTGACGCAGCCGGGCCTCGGAGAGCAGGTGCGCTTGCTCTCCGGGCCTGGCTGGGGGCGGGCGGGGCGGAGTGGGCACGGTAGCGGGCAGGGCCGCTGGAGGCAGGGATGACCCTGGGCGGCCCTCTGGCTCTTGTAGACCAAGTGGAGACCCAGGCCTGCACTCGGGAGCAGAACCGGATCTGCAGCTGCAGACCGGGCTGGTACTGCACGCTGCGGAGGCAGGAGGGGTGCCGGCTGTGCGCGCCCCTGCGCAGGTGCCGCCCGGGCTTCGGCGTGGCCAAACCAGGTACGGGGCAGGGCCAGCGGTCCTCAGGGACCCCCGGGGGCCTCTCCTGTGCGGGCGTCAGCTCGACAGCCCCGCCCGGGAACGTGGGCAGTGGCGGCCGGGTGCTGGCTCCCCAGCCAGCTGTCCAGCCCTCCCCCTTGCGTTCTTTCTTCCAGCGCGTGGGATTAGGGCCCTACTGGGTGCTCGGCCTTGGGGGGTCCAGAGAGGGATCAGATTAAGCCCAAAGTTCCTGGAAAACCAGGTGGTGCCCCAGAAGATGAACCCACGAGATCCTGGAGACCAGGAAGTCACTAGAATTGGTTAAAGAACAAACAGCCCAGCTCTGTATGTGCGCTCACGTTTGCGCGTGCTCGCGCGTGGGTGTGCGTGCTCACGTGTGTGGTCACATGTGTGTTTGCTCACGTGTGCGCGTGCACACTCACATGTGTGCTTTAAGGGGTAGAGGGGCAGACCAGGTCCGTAGGCCCCTCCAACTTCTCCCCGGGCTCCCGTGCCAAGGCCCACTCGTTCTACTGAGAGTCTGAGTTGGTGACGGGTTCCAATCTTTCCCTGAAGGAACTGCGACGTCAGACGTGGTGTGCGCTCCCTGTGCCCCCGGGACGTTCTCCAACACGACGTCATCCACCGACACTTGCAGGCCCCACCAGATGTGAGTGGCTGAGTTGTCGGGTTCTGGAGAAGCGGGGAGGGTGGCCCCTGGGAGGCTGTGTGGTCTAGTGCACAGAGCGGCACTGCCGCCGTGGGACCTGAAATCCTTCCCCCCATTCACTGCCTGGGTTCGGGGCATGGGGGAGCCTTATTCACATCCAGGATGGCTCTCCCCATAGTGGGCAGCTGGGCGGGTCCTGGCTGAGCCAGCCCGCGTCTAGTAGCCTTGGCCTGGAAGTCAGCACTAGGTGGGGGGCCTGGGGAGTGGGGGGCGTGGGGACAGAAAGGGGTGGTTCTGAGGGGGGATGTGGCACAAATACTCTCTCCTGCATCCTGGCTGCTGGGCCTCCTTGCCTGCCGGGCTGTCTCCTGTGAGCGAGCCCGGCATGCCGAGCCCTTCTGGCCTCGGTTGTCGCCTGAGCGCACCTCCTCCCCCCGCAGCTGTAGCTCGGTGGCCATCCCTGGCAACGCCAGCATGGACGCAGTGTGCGCCTCCGTGCCCCCCAGCCCGGGAACGGCCCCACGCCCGGCCCCCACGTCCCAGCCAGGGCCCACGCAATCCCCGAGCACGGAGCCAACTCCGGGGCCCAGCACGGCTCCTGGCACCTCCGTTCTGTTCCCGATGGTTCCAAGCCCCCCCACCGAAGGCCTCAGCACAGGCAACATCTCTCTTCCAATTGGTAAGTCCCGGGAGGGCTCGTGCAGCCTCTCTGCGATCTCAGAGTCTTACTGCGAGCCCGCTGCAGGCTGGACCCGGTCCTCTGTCCCAGGAGGCGGGTGCTGGTGAGAGCGGTCTTCTGCTGAGACCTGGTGCTGTCACTGAGGACAGCCGGGCAGGGGGCGGTGGTCAGTGCTTTATCTGCAAGGGGAGGTGGCCTCCTCCTGGTTGCCGTTTCTGATGAACTCATTAGCCGGCGGGCCGGGCCACGTCACCTAATGGGTTTCCCTTCCGGGGTTAGGACTCCAGTAGGCCATGGATCTCAAAGTGGTGACCCCGGGGCTCAATGTGGCTGATAGACACATTTTGTTTTGGCACGAAGTTTTTGGCTTGTTGGTCTTGTAATGGAATTTGAGAGCCTCCGGACTGGGCTTACCCCTCCCGTGCCAACCCAGACATCGTCGGTCATGGACTTGGCGGCCTGGCCCCTGGTACGTTTGAGTTTGCTTTCTGCAGTTGCCTTGAGCTTCTTTTTTTCCTTCTAGGGCTGATTGTAGGTGTGACAGCCTTGGGTCTGCTGATGATAGGGTTGGTGAACTGTGTCATCATGACCCAGAAAAAGAGTAAGTTTTCATTGCATTCATCCATTTGCTCGGGAAGCTTTCCTGGGGCTCCTCCCGTGAGTCCGGCACCGGGCACAGCCCTGTGGGTCAGACGCACCTGGACACGGGCAGTCCCGGTTCCGTGCGAGCTCAGAGGCAGGGGCAGAAGGCATTGCCTCTCACTTACCGACTAGGAGGCAGGATGCCATCTGGGCAACCCAAGGGGGTGGCAGTCTGGGATTCTCGTCTGGAAACCCTGGGGGATTTCCCCCGGCCTTCTGGAGGAGGTGGCATCGGGGCTAAGTCCGATTTCCGTGGGAAGACGTGTGCGGGACAGAGAAGGCATGCTAAGGAGGGGGCATGGCGTGAGCAAAGGGGGGGACGCTGGAGAAGAGTTGGGCGTGGTGGAGGGGAATGGGACAGGGTTGGGTCAGCTGCAGAGCTGGGAAGGGGGCTTCTGCGTACCTTGTCCTGGTGGGTGATTGCACCGCCCCGGGCTCGGCCTGCTCTGAATGGTTCTGCTCGGGCCCCATGCTGCCCCCCTCGTTAGAGCAGGTGTGGCCTGAGGAAGCCCCTCTCCCTGACTTGTCTGTCCCCTCTCTCTTCTTCGCAGAGAACCCCTTCTGCCTACGAGGAGAAGCCAAAGTGGTAAGTGTCCCTCTGCATCCTCCCCCCTCCCCCCGGCCTCCCTCCTGGTGGGCCGCGTTGTCCCCACGGGAAGTCGTGAGTTCTGAAGGTTGGCCGGTCGGTCCAGTGTGAGGCAGCGTGCAGCCCTGAGGGGCCGAGGACAGGCCAGCCGGTGTGTCCCTGGGGGTTAGGCAGCCCTCTCTGGGCCAAACGAGAGTGCGCGTGCGAAGCGTCCCCGCAGAGAGCAGGGGTCAGTGCTGTCGGTTGTCACGCTGTGACGCCGGGCAGATGTGAAATTACTCGTGACGCTTGTCTCCTCACCTTTGGAAGGGGACAGTGTCAGCTCGGCCCCACGGGAGGGCTGTGCGGTTCGCTCGGCGGCAGCAGTTCTCAGCGTCTCCTGGAGGCCTCCCTGACCACTTCCTCGTGAGTCGGGTGGGGGTACCCTGACCTTCCAGACAGGGCCTGGGGGGGATCGTCTCCGGGGTTGAGGGAGGCTACGGCTTGGGGCCCTGCATCCTGCGCTCTGCTTCGACCAAAGCAGCTCGCCTTTGATCTTTTTTTTTATAAAGTGGGGTCTGTAAGGGATTTTGTTAGAACACTGGCTTGGTAGCTCACCAGTTTCTTCTCCTTAGGAAGGCATTTGGTTGCAAGCGACTTAAAGCAAAGGGGCTTTATTTTTCTCACGTCCAAGAGTCGAGGGGCTGTCAGCTGCTGGGATCGTTCAGTTGCCTCCTTCTGAGAGGCCCGCAGGACCCCCGGCTCTGCCCCCTTCTGCCTGTCGGCTTCTCCTCTCTTGTTTGTGGCCTTACCTTGTGAGATCGCCGGCCCCACTCTGGATGTGACCTTCAGGTCTAAGGCAGAAAGAAGAGGGGACCATGGCCAGGCCAGCGATGCTGCCTTTTATCAGGCTGTCCCCGAACCCGGGGTGGGCTTCTCCTCTCGTCTCATTGGCCAGAGCCGTGTCATGGGACCACCCGTGGCTGCTTTCCCAGCCTCTGTGGTGGAGGAAGGGAGGGACAGGGCTCGGGAACAGGTGCTGGATGAGCCAGGACACAGCGCCTGCTGTGACCTCTATCTGGTAGAGGGGGCCGAAGTTTTACCCACTTTACAGATGAGGAAATAGGGTCTGAGCAACTCCTTCCATGTCCCCAGTCCTGCTTTGGCAAGGTTTCTCATCTTCAGCAATTTTGGTATCTGGGGCCAGATAATTCTTTGTCATGGGGAGAGCTGTCCTTGTGCTGTGGGCTGCTCGGCAATATCACCGGCCTCTCCCCACGAGATGCCGCAAGTGTCGTTTCTTAGGAGTGACAGCCGAAAACGTCTCCAGATATTGCTAAGCGTTGCCTGGAGGCCAGGATCGCCCCCGATCCAGAACCGCCGTGCTAGGGAAAAGCTCAGCCCTTGGTGGTGGCCCAGAGCCCAAGGTTTAGACAGGGAGGCGGACTTGGTAGGGACCAGAGGCTGATCTCAGCTCCTGATGTTGCTGGCAGGAAAAGAGGTGCAGAGAGGGAACGTGACTTGTCCAAGGTCACACGGCAATGTGTCTCTGGACTCCTGGCCTGCCGGCCCCGCGGTGCGGTAGCAGACGAACATACTGACCGGCTTGGAACTACACACGGTTTCTCAGTCCCCCCCGCCCCCCGGGGTACAAAGGCCACGCCTTCCTTTCCTCCGGCTTCAGTTCAGGGGCGCTGACAGCTGCTGCCTGGTGGGGTGCAGAGCAAGGGCGCCCTCCGGGCCCCTCCCAGCCGCCCGGCTGGGAAGACAGCGTCTTCCCGACCAAGGGTTTCCCAACACTGGAGGCCGTGACCGTGTCTCGGGCGTGGCCCCGTGGCCTCCACTTCCCCTTTCCGCTCACTGAGTGTAACTCGATTATTTGTTGAGTACAATTGAGTCAAGAGCCCAGTGGTGTGCTGGTAACTGGCTCTCTGGGCAGCTAAAAAAAAACCAACCCAAAACAAACAAACCCAGACTCCGATGGGTGGTGTACACTCACACCATTGTCAACATTCCGACCGTGGCCGGTTTCAGGCTCCTGAGAGCTTCCTCACTGCTCGGCAGGGAAGCAGTACGGGAGCCCCACCAGGCCCTGCGCCTGCACCCCCATGCACCCCCGGGGGGTAAGCCCCACCACCGATTCCATGTTGCAGACCAGGAGACAGACCCAGGGAGGTCCGGGGACCCGCGTAAGGTTAGACGCCTGGGGGAGTGGCCGAGCCCGGGTTTTGCAAGCTCCGTGGGAATCTGCAGGCCTCCGCGCCCCCCAGGGTGGGCCTCCTCCCCGGGGCCCTCCACTGCCCCGGCTCCCACCCACATCCCCACGCTTAGCCTGTGCCCCACTCTTCCTCAGCAGGCGGGCCGCTGTCCCTGCTCGGGGGCTGGGGTGGGGAGTGCGGAGACCCCTCCTGCCGCAGAGGTAACGCCAAGGCTCGGCGGGATGGTGGCTTCCCTCTTTTTGGAAGAGGCCGGCAGGTCCACGCGTGCGAAAGCGCCCACGATCACTCCCACAGACGCGCTGCGGCGGGGCTCACGTTTCACAAGGAGGGCGAACGTTTGTGAAGCGCCGAGCGTGGGCCAGGCACCGTGCGGGGCGTTGTTCAGTCTCACAGCCCAGGCTGCGACCCAGTCAGAACGATTATTGCCCCAGTTGTCTTGCCTAGGAAATTTGGGCTCAGAGAAGTTCAGGAACTTGCCCAAGGTCACACAGCTGATGAGAGTGGCCTGGGACACCAGCCTAGGAGGGCCTCTCTTCACCAGCCCCAGCATGCATGTTAACTCACCATGCACAGATATGCAACCCCTCCCCTTGCAGGCGCGCCCCCCCATAGACAGGTGCATGTGCACCCTTTATCCCCGCAGCCCCACACCTGTACATACAGACGTGTGAGCCTCATGAGCACGTGCTCGCGCAAACACGGAGGCCGTGGGACTCTGGAGGGCCCAGCTGGTGGCTCTGTCCTGCCCGTGGTGGGGCAGGGTCGTGATCAGCGCTGGCTGTCTGGAACCCTGCTTTTTTGAGCGAGGCCCCTCAGTCCTCCCCTCCCGGCCCAAGCAATAGAACTCAGGATACATCTTCCCCACTCAGAGCCTACTTGAACTTTGCAACTTGTGGCCTTGGGGGAAGGAGGCAGACTGTGACCTTTGAGGGTTCCTGTTCTGCCCCACCCTGGCCACGAACAGAGGAGCAGCGTACCGGCCCCCAAAGCCCCTTCTTTGGGGGTAGTGAGAAACGACATTTGGAGGCCCCTCCTATCCCTCCTCCTCCTCTGTGTCCAAGTCGGAGCAAGGTTAGCAGTGCTGTCCAATGGCCGAAGTCAGACCGCCGGGGCGAAGGTTCAGCCTGCGCTTGAAGTGCCCTCCATCCCTCCAAAGCCGGGGCCGTGAACCGGGGAGGCAACATCTCTGCGACACTGGTCTGGGTTCATCGCGCCTCTGCCACAGACCGGGCCAGCTCTGTGATACGGAGCCGGGGACTCACCCTCTCTGGGACTCGGCGGCCTCAAGGGACAGCTTGTAAAAAAGATCCTTCAGTCTGATGACAGTGGGCCGGCCTCAGGGAATTGAGGGCTGGGGCAGGCTCATTTGTGGGAGAGGCCATAGCCATGGTAGGCAGGGCTGGGGGCTGGGGGGCTGCGGTGATTGGCCAGAGCGAAATTGTTGCTCTCTGGGGAGCCTGGGGAGCGGGAGTGAGGCCAAGGGGTCACAGCCTTTCCTGCGGACCGGGGGCTGACATGCCCCCATCCCTATAGCAAAGGCCTGCCGTCTTGACCCTCACCTCCCACTTCCCCTTCTGTCCTGGCCGAATCCCCCCAGCCCTTCATTTGCCTTGGTTCCCATTCCAGCGAGGACCCTTGCATCCTGTGCAGGCCAGGGGCCAAGGGCAGCAAATGAGAATGTGGGCCCTTCTGTCTCCCTTTTTTCTGGGATCCAGCAATCACCCAGAACCCCAAGGCAAGGAGGGCTTGTGTGTCTGTTCAGTTGGTGTGGACGGGCTCTGATGGAATTCCCACGTGCTCCCCAGCGGGGGTGCCTGGAACCTGGCACCTCGTTGTCTTGAGCCTCCAGAGCAGAAAACCCAGACACTCAGGAAAGGGGTCACGGCTTTCAGCCCACGCGTACCGTGTCCTGACTGTGTGACGTTGGGCAAATAACTCAACCTGTCTGGGCCTTGGGTCCTTCCTCTGCAAACACTGGGCTGTTGGAAGTATCAAGATAGTATTTTGGGAGGACTTCAGCCCCTTGGCACTGGATGGCCCTCAAATATTGGCTAGTACTTTATTATCATGGTTGGGGTTATTCATGCTCTTCTGGGGGGAGAAGATAGGAGGTGTAGTCACAGAGTGGGCTTGGAGAGTGGAATCTGGAAAGGCTTGCCGGCACTCCACGGCCAAGGGTCCTAAACAAGGGCTGTCTACACCGCACTGACTGATCGAACGCAAGGGCCAGCAAACATTGTCCACGAAGGGCCAGACGGTAAATATCTCAGGCTTTCTGGGTCATACGGTCTCTGTCCCAGCTACTCAAGCCTGGCGCCGGAGGAGGAAAGCCACACACGTCCGCCGGTGCGAGGGGCCGTGGACAGACACTCACACTTCATAGACTTTTGCAAGTCACAAAATATTATTTAAACATTTTTTTCCCCAACTGTTTAAAAAATGTGAGACCCCTTCTTTTCTTGTGTCTTGTACGTACAAAAATAGTAGCGGGCCAGATTTGGCTCGTGGTGGTAGCGTGCCCAGGCCTCATGTAGCCAACCTGTGCCCCAGGGCCATCACTGTGGATCAGGCGTTCTGAGCACGTGACAAATAATCAGCCGTTTAATCTTTGCAGCAACCCCAGGAGGCAGGTTTTTAATGCTTCCCCGATATATGAAAGAAAGGAGGCACAGAAAGGTTAGGTAACTTGGCCAGGGTCACACAGCTAAGTGAAGGAGTCATGATTTGTACCTGCATTGACTTGTCGGTCCTGAGTCCGCACTCTTGGCGGTTAGGCTGGGCCACATCGCCCTGTGCTGATGAAGTGACCTTAGGAAAGTCACTCTCCTTCTCTGGGCCTCTGTTTCCTGATGCAAAACGAGGGTGAAAGGCCTGCCCCATCTCTAGGACCATTTGGGGACAGGGCCACACAGCCCCTGCCCTCTTTGGGCTCACACCCCGGTAGGCCAGCCAGATGCTGGTCACAGAAGCCACGCAGAATCGCACTGTCCCGAAAGCGCCGCGCATGGGGAGAACGTGCCCGCATGGGCGCGAGCGCGGTCGGTGTCAACCACATCGCTGACGTCCTGGGGTGCAGATGGTGAGAGGGAAGGAGGGAAGCGGAGAGAGGAGCCGGCAGACCGGCTGACTGCTCTCCCTTGCTCCTGCCCCTCCAGCCTCACCTGCCGGCTGAGAAGGCCCGAGGCGCCCCAGGCCCTGAGCAGCAGCACCTGCTGACCACCGCCCCGAGCTCCAGCAGCAGCTCCCTGGAGAGCTCAGCCAGCGCCGCAGACAGGAGCGCGCCCGCCAGGACCCAGCCACCAGCACCAGGCGCCGAGAAGGCCAGCGGGTCCGGGGAGGCCCGGGCCAGCTCCGGCAGTTCAGGTGAGACGCGGCAGTCCACCTGGCTTCCTTCCCCGCCCCCCGCCCCCAGCTTTCTGTCGCCTGCCAGCCTCCTCTCCCTACTCCCCCTCGGGTGCACCACCGAGCCACAGACCTCTTTCGTTTCTCTGAACCCAGCAAATCCTGCCTACCTTTGCCCATGTGGGTGCTTTCCCCAGGAATACCCTTCCTTCTAGACAATCCCAGCTTGTCTTTCGAGTCCCTGATATCCAGGGAGTTTTCCTGTATGGTATCATATATAAATAAATGTGTATTTAAATATTTACAATGAACTATAAATAATTAAATAATTATATATTTATGTATAAGCTTAACATTTATTTATATATATTTATATGTAGTCGAATATATTTATACTTATATATAATCACATAGTTACATGTTATTGTTTTGTGTATTATATAAATTGTTATACAATATTAAATATTATCATATTAAGACTTATTATGCTTTACCGATGAGGACACTGAGGCCCAGAGAGGTTGAAGTGTTTGTTCAGGGGCACACAGCTAGTAAACGGAAGAGGCAGGAAGACCCCCTGGGCTCTCAGGCTCCAGAACCCTGGCGTGGACGTTGTCCAGTCCCTTTGGGCCTGAGGCATCAGGATTGCAGGGACCTCGTGGGCTCTGGAGAAGCCACACAGAATGCATTTTGCCCTGGGCCTGGTCTGTGGCGGGGGTCACCCGTGGCGAGAAGCTCCAGTCCCCACAGTGGAGGGAGGCCCTGCCGGGGTCCCCCCCCCAAGAAAGCCTGGGGCTCCCTGGAGTGTATTTTGTAGTGAGCCTCAGTTTCCTCATCTGGAGGGGAGCATGGCCTGTCCTTGGCAGGGCTGCACCGTCTTTGCTCCCTGTCACCTGTTCCGGGATGCTTCCTCCCCGACTGCCACCTGCACTGACGTGCCCCACCCCTGTGTCCCCCACCATAGCCTGCCCTCGTCATTCTGATGTTGGTGCCCCCACCGCAGCCTGAGAGCTCCCCCAGGAAGGGACGTAGCCCGTGGTCCTAAACCTTCGTCGAAGGAGTGAACGGAACTCCAAATATAAACTCTTGGTTTTTGTCCATCTCTGGGATTCATCTTTCTGATTTCCTAGCCACATCTCCTCCACGGTCATCCTGCCACGGCTTCCTCCTTGGCCCAGACATGGGTCCTTGACCATGGCCGCCCCCCCTCCTACCCTCCACCCCTGCTCTCTGCCCCACCTGGCTCTCTGGTGTCACCTCTGCTCTCCCCCTCTCTCCTCCCACCCCAACATCTCCCTCTACTGTGGGAACATGTGGCTGTGCCCCTCGTGGTCCCCCATCCGCCCCTGCAGTGTCTCATTCACCATGTGCAAAGGCCACGGTGACTGACATTTGGGTGCCGTGGGAGTTTGGGGTGGAAATTTCCTTCCGGTCTGATGAGGTCAGCCCTCCCTCCCTTGGCCTCTTTGGGGCTGTTCTGAGCAGAGCAGCTGGCTGGCTGCATCCTGCTTCAGGCTTCCCTGGCATTGGAAACCAACGTGCAGCCCTCCCCTGCATGTTTGGGCACTTGGCAAGTCTCCGCGGTGACCGCAGGGGCAGCTCTCCCTCTTAGAGGGGCTAGCATGCATCCAGCCCCTTACACTTAGCTCCTCGGCTCATCCAGCATTCATTCAATCCCTCCCCAATGAGGTAGAAACGCAGGTGCCCACAGGGACGGGCGGGAAGGTGGGCATGAACCTGCCCCAGGCATCCTGGCCTTGGTGATGGGGACAAACCCCCACCCACCGCATTCTGGAATCCCAGATCTATGAAATCACAGAGGCAGTCCTATGCAGAGGAAACAGGAGTTGCTACGAATGAAGACAACGTCACGGTCAATGTTCCATCTCCTCAAGGGAGCAATTTCCAAACCCTTTGATGTTGACTTGGTGGCCAACAGATAAGGGGCCGCTGGTGGAGGAGTCCAGCCGTTCCCTGGTCGATCCTGCCAGGACTGCTGACGCTTCCCGCCGTTTGGGAAGAGCACTCCGCCAGGCTGCCTGGCCAGTGATCTTAGCCTATATTCCTGTCCCTGCTCGTTTCTCTGATTCTTTGTGGGGCATGTGTTTTGTGCTCCGAGAACCTTCACCTGCTTTATGTAACTGGCTCCTCCCATCTAGGGGGTTGAGTTGAGCTGGAAATTATTTGACCGACAAGGAAACAGACACTCAAAGGTTAAGTGACTTGCCCGAGCTTACACAGCAGGGCTGGGCTAGAACCGTGGCCTCTAGGCTCTTGGCCCGGGGCGCTCTTCTTGACCCTTTTGTCTCAATGTGTCTCCTGGGCAGCAGACAGGCCGGGAAGACCTCCTTCCCTCCAGGATCCCCCCACTGACCGCCCCTCCCCCATCTTCTGTTCAGCAGAGTCTTCCTCCGGCGCCCACGGGACCCAGGTCAACGTCACCTGCATCGTGAATGTGTGCAGCGGCTCCGACCACGGCTCTCAGTGTGCCTCGCAGGCCACCTACACGACGGGGGACGTGGACGCCAGCCCCTCCGGCTCCCCAGATGACGAGCAGGTGCCCTTCTCCAAGGAAGAATGCCCTTTTCAGTCCCAGCCAGGGGCCCCAGAGACTCTGCTGGAGAGCCCGGAGGACAAGCCGCTGCCGCTCGGCGTGCCGGACGCTGGGATGAAGTCCAGTTAGCCAGACTGGCGTGAGTCTCGTCTCAGCCGCGGTGGACTGGTCCCTGGTCCTTCTGGGCCCCCACCCCGCAGGACTCTGGCTCTCTCTGGGCCAAATTCCTTTAGTGGCCCCCACAGCCTCAGCCTTCCTCTCGTCTGCTGCAGAAGGGCGAGGCAGGGAGAGTCGTGGAAAACCGCTCCCAGCACGGTGGGCGTCCTTCTCAGAAGGCTAGCTGGACACGGATGTGCTGGCCAGCCTGGAGCCAGCCCCCGCCACTCTGAGAGCCGCCCCCCAGCTGGTCCTGCGAGTGGGACTTCTGGAGCCCTTATTTTGTTTCTTATCCCTCGGCTCTACCCAGCTCTGGCTTCCTGGGAGGCCTCAGCATCCTGCCTTCCAGGGGGCCTGCTGGGGAGGAGGGACTCTGTGTGAGTCGTCCATGGAGAAGGAGCAATGCTTGGGCCTCGAGTGCTGAGACTGCAGGATGGTCCCAGCGGGAGCCGGGAGCCGGGCTAGGGGGAGGGTGTCATCGATCAGATGGTTCTGTGCAGGGGGAGGGGGCCGTGACACCTGCAGGGGACAGGAGGCCACACCCCCCTCCCCCTCCCGCCGCCGTTAGCTGGTACCACCTCCAGATCCATTCCAGCAGCTTCACCTGTTGCACAATGGTGGGAAAATCAGAGCCCCAGAGGGCCCGGCCAAGCAACCTGCGTGAGTACTGTAGTTTGGGCAAGATGGCAAACCTCTAGCCGAAAATCTGCCAACTTTAACGTGGGGCAATTAAAAAAAAAAAAAAAAAAAAAGCACCATGCAGGCAAACAAGCCAACGAAAGGACAAAGCCCAACTCAGAGTTCGCTGTTCTCTGCCTTTGACCTTCACTGCAATTTACCCAGGGCTCCTGGGCCTGGGGTGGCCTTGCGAGGCCACACGCTGTCAGGGAATTTCAGGACCTGGAGATGCCTGAGGCCCACAGCCATCTCTCTCCTCCTACCTCAGCCTGGGCCTTCCTTTGACTCCCAAGGAGCGGCTCCTCTTGCCTCAGCCCCCCTCGCTGTTCCTGGAGTCCCAGGCCCCGGGGAGAGCACGGAGCCACTTGGGTATTGTGCCTGCCGTGATGGCAAGTGGACATGGGATGCCGAGAGCCAGTCTTGTGTCCGTGTGTCTGTCGTGTGCTGTTGGTCTGTGTCGCCATGTCGTTGGGTCGAATGGCCTGCCTGAGGCAGCTGAAATCAGTAATTTTGTCCAAGGATTCTTTTCTATTAAAGAGTCCATCCACTTCCCCCGAACGCATGCCCAGAGTCCTGCAGAGCATGGACGCGTGCGGCCCTCACTGGATTCTGGAAGGAGCAGGGGACTCCTGGAGAAGCCAGTTGGGTCCCAGGTACTTGGATCTCTTGCTGAAAAAGTCCACTGGACTTGGACTTGGCAGCTGAACTTTTGGAGGGTAGGAGAGTCCAGCTTTACCATGAAGAGAAAGTAAAAGCTTCCTCGAAATCAAGCTTCCCTCGGAGTCAGGATATCCTACTGCCCAACTGGCCGGGCTCTCTGCCCGCGGTCTCTTCCCACGTTGGACGCCGAGCGGTGATGGAGCGTGTCTGCCCCCTGGTGGGCCGCCGTGGGACGACCTCAGCCTCCCTGCCCTTTCCCAGGGCAGCTCTGAATCGGAAGGAGGCCCTTTCTGGACGTGGCCGCAGTTTCCAGGCTTGTGTTGATCCCAAGACAGAGTTTGTACTGTATATGCTGGACAGCATTCCCGCTTCTAAATAAACCTTCTGTTTGTTTTACACATTGACTCCTGGCTCCGGCTTTGGGTCTGAGCTGGGGTTTGCCCGTGGTCCTGCTTGCCTGCTGCCGGTGTGTAGGGAGAGATGGAGTCTTGGCCACTGGGCTGACTGGCCCATGCTATGCCTGGACCCCGGAAGCTCCCCCAAAGCACAACTGAGCTTTGCTGAGAGCCTGGCCGCCCCTCAGGCCCGGAATCACCCCGCTGGCCTCTGACTACGCCTTCATGAGCCCTGTCGCTCAGTGTCATCGGCTCTTGGGGTGACCCGGGGTCTCTGCAGATATCCTTGTTCACATGCAGCCCCCCTCCTCACTTAGGAGGTGAGACTCTGGCCTCTAGGAGGCTTTAGTCTGGTGACACCTAGGAGGCTCAGAGGAGCATGGGGGTGAGGGGGCAGCTCCGGGAGTACGAGGAGGGCCCCTGCACACAGCCAGGGGATGGTTCTGGACGTGACCTCTGACCTGTTTCTGAGGCAGGAGCAGTTTTCCAGAACCAAGGGTGGGGAGGAGGTTGCAGGCAAAGGGGGTTCACGTGAAGACCAGGAGGGAGAGAGACCCTGGCCCTTGAATTTACGAAGCCAACCCCTGGGTCACTCCCTCAGCACTACCCTCCTCATTCTTGGTGATTTCCGGGACCTCCTCTCCTCCCACAGCCCTGCCCTCTCCCCTACCCTACCCTAGAGCAGGGCTCGGCAAATTTCCTGTACAGAGCCACGTGGTACGTATTTTAGACTTGGGGGCTCTTACTGGGACTACTGAGCTCTGCGGCTGCGGCAGGAGACAGACCCAGACAGGACATCAACCAGTGAGGGTCTGGAGTGTTTTCCACGCCACCCCACAATTCCCCAGTTCTCAAGACACCGGCGAGGTGTCCTCCAAAATGAACTCCATTCTGACGCTCTCTACCTGGTGGGAGCACCGGGCCCCGCGGGTGAGGGGCTCAGCCCCACAAGCCCGCCCCCCACTTCAGACACCAGTCACCCGTCCAAGTGGTCTCACCTGTGCTTCGGACGCCTTGGCTGTAAATCAGAGGTCCCCACGAGCCCTCTCCTTGGGTTCCATTCATTTGCTAGAGCGGCCCATAGAATTCCGGAGACCTGTTTACCCACTCGATTACCAGTTTCTTTCTTTCTTCCTTTCTTTCTTTCTTTTCCTTCCTTCCTTCCTTCCTTCCTTCCTTCCTTCCTTCCTTCCTTCCTTCCTTCCTTCCTTCCTTCCTTTTTTGACAGAGAGGAGAGAGATCACGAGTAGGCAGAGAGGTAGGCAGAGGGAGAGGGGGAAGCAGGCTCCCCGCTGAGCAGAGAGCCCGATGCGGGGCTTGATCCCAGGACCCTGAGACCATGACCTGAGCCGAAGGCAGAGGCTTTAACTCACTGAGCCACCCAGGCGCCCCAGATGACCAGTTTCTTCCAAAGGCTGTAACTCGGACTCAGAAACAGCCAGCAGGAAGGGATGCATAAGGAGAGGTTTCTGTGGGAATGGGCTGGAGCTTCCATGGTCCCCTGCGTCTGCCACCCTCCCACGTCCTTCGCGTGGTCACCAACACAGAAGCTGGCTGGACCCTGTCCTTCTGGGTCTTTATGGAGGCTTCATTATACGGGCATGGTCGATGCAATCATTGGCCCTTGGTGATTGAGTCAATTTCCAGGCCCTCTCCCCAGCCCGGAGGCGGAGGTGGGGGGTCCCGGCCTTCAGATCCCGTGGTTGGTTTCCCTGGCAACCAGCCCCCACGCTCAGCGGCTTTCCTCCAGTCACCTTAGTAACATATACTCAGCTGGGCTTGAAAGGGGCTTGTCGTGAGTAATGAGACACCCCTTTCACCTTTATGGCTCAAGCTCTTTCCTGAACTGAGGACACCGGGCCCAATATTAGAAGAAAAGATGCTCCCATTGCTCTGACCACTTAGGAAATTTGACGTGTTTTAAGGGCTGTGAGCCAGAAACAAGACGAAGACCAAATAGGTAGTTCTTACTATAAATCACGATATCAGGGCACCTGGGTGGCTCAGATGGCTGGACGTCTGCCTTCGGCTCGGGTCGTGCTCCCCTGGGTCCTGGGATTGAGCCCTGTGTCGGGATCCCAGCTCAGCAGCGGCGGGGGCGGGGGACAGGGGGAGAAGAGGTCTGCTTCTCCGTCTTCCTCCGCTGCTCCCCCTGCTTGTGCTCTCTCTCTGTCCCTCAAATGAATAAATAAATAAAAATCTTAAAAAAAAAAAAAGAATTAAACCACAATATCAGAGGAGTAAATTTGGAGCAACTGAGGGCAGCCACGTGTCTGATGGGGTAACCATGTCAAAATGGGCCACGTGCAGCCCCTCCTGCCTCTTCTTTTTTAACCGCGATGGAACAAATGGTTTGGCTGAAGCAGAGCCAGTGTGGGGTGAGGGGCGTGGGAGCGGGGGTCATGGTCACTGGGATTCTCCTCCGTGTAATCTTCATGCTGCCATCATTGCTGTGGGGCGCTCTGACGCACTAGCACAGAAGTCAAGACTTGGGGGCTCTCCGAAACCCATGTGCCCAGGTGTGACCGCTTCCTGTGTGACCCGGGTTGGGGGGGTTAATTAACTTCTCTGTGCCTCAGCCTCCTTATCTGTTAAAATAGGATTAAAATCGTACCTCCCTCAGAGTGAGGGGTTACTTGAGTTTCCATCTGTAAAATACTTACAACTATGCCTGGCACGTAGTAAGTTGCTATTTTGTGTGTAGGTAGCTGCTGGGGATGCAAGAGCCCAGGACAGCCAAGGTCCTTGTCCCAAGCTGATGTGCTAGGACAGACTGTGTAAAGAAGTACATGTGAGCCATGCCAGGTGACGGGAAGTGCTAAGAAAAATAAAGCAGCAACAGGGACAGAGGGGTGGGGGGTGCTGCTAGCTTGGGGCGGGTGGGTCGAGGAAGGCTTTTTGGAGGAGCTGCTGTTTGAGCAGAGGCCTTGGTGAAGAGAGGGCGGTACAGCCTTGGGCCTCGGGGTGGGGCAGGACGCGAGGTCGTGAGGGCGGCTTCAGAAGCCACTGGAAAGGATGTTGGGGTTTCTGTTTCAGTGTGTAGGAGGGGTCCAGGGAGTGTGAGAACTTCCTTAAGTTGCCTGGTCAAAGAGTTGGGAAACTGAGCTTTTTAAATTTTTTTTTTTAAAGATTTTATTTATTTATTTGGCAGGGGGGAGGAGCAGAGAGAGAGGGACAAGCAGACACCGCACTGAGCACAGAGCCCAAGGTGGGGCTCGATCCCAGGACCCTGAGATCATGACCTGAGCCGAAACTGCGTCACCCCAGCGCCTGACGGGCTGCAATTATTCTATCTCTACTATTGCCTTAGGAGCTAGGCCAAGTACCCATTATCCGGGCCCTGCAGAGGAGGGCACCTAGGGACAGGGCCGGAGGTCTGATACTTATCTAGAGTCAAGTCTGGAGGACAGCCTGTCCCCGTGGGAGGCTCTTGATAACCAGCCCTTTAGAATTTCCCAAGAAAGTCAACGTGGCCTGGGTTTAAAGGGCAAGTACTCTCTCTCTCTCTCTCTCTCCCCCGGGATTCTCCTCACCCGCCGGGAGCTCCGTAGTCAAAAGCTAGCAAGCAGGGCAGATCCAGGAAGCCAGGAGGTTGAGCAGAGAGGCCGCTTGGGGCAAAGCCGACAGTGAGGAGTCCCGGGATCGTGTCCTAGCTTCCCCCAGACACCTGCAGTGTGAACCTAAAGCAACTGCTGTCCCCGCCTGGAGCTCAGAACCTCCATCTGTAAGATGAGGGGGCTGGCCCTGAGCTGTGGTCCATCCGTGTCCTTCTTCCCATAGGGCTGTCTGCATTTTCTTTTCTTTTTTTTTTCTTAATGATTTTATTTATTCATTTGAGAGAGTGAGAGAGCACAGGTGGGGTGAGGGGCAGAGGGAGAAGCAGACTCTCCACTGAGCAGGGAGCCCGATGGGGACTCGATCCCGGGACCTGATCATGACCTGAGCCCAAGGCGAATGCCTAACCAACTGAGCCACCCGAGCACCTTGGGCTCGCTGCATTTTCACAAGAGACCCTGAACTGGCGCTGTCAAATACGGTAGCCACTAGGCATATGTGGCTGTTGAACATCTGAGTGTAGCTAGTCCAAACTGAGATGTGTGAACTACATCTCGATGCAGAATACTGAATTTTGAAGACTTAATACAAAACATATATATATATATATATATATATATATATATATATATAATATCTCATCGGTAATTTTTATATTGATTGTGTATTGACATAACATTTTGGAGATGTTGGCTAAATAAATTATTAACTTTCATTTTACCCATTTCTTTTCACTCTAACAGGATACTAGAACATTTGGAATTGTGGATGTGAATTGTGGATGTGATTGCCTTGTAGTTTTATCAGACGGTTAAATGCCTTCAAGATTTGATGAAATTAATTTATAATTAAAATTGTAACCCCCCCATCCCCACCCCGGGGGTGCCTGGGTGGCTCAGTGGATTGACCATCTGACTGGATTTCGGCTCAAGTTGTGATCTTGGAATTGTGAGACTGAGCCCCAAGTTGGGCTCTGCACTGGGCGTGGAGCCTGCTTAGGATTCTCTATTTCTTCCTCTGTCCCTCCTCCCGCCTCCTCATGTGCTCTCTCTTTCTCAAAAAAATTATAACCTCTGACCCCTGAGATCCCTACCTCCCCTATGAGACTCTTAGAGTCCTATCTCCTGCTCCAGTATTGTATAATTTATGTCTCTGTTCTATTTATTGCTTACTGTCTGCTCCTCTTGCGAGAGCATAAGCTCCCATAAGGCAGAGTTTTGCTATTTGGCTCAGTGATGGAGCCCCAAGTGCATGGAAAAGTGGTAGGCACACAGTAGGTGCTCAGTAAATGGTGAACGAATGTATGAATGTAGGCATAGAAAGTATGGGGGTTCCGCTGTCACCAAATCTTCCCATTTTTCTAGAAAAGCTCTAAATACGGATTTTCACGTACAATCTCCAGCTTTTTAAAAGATTTTATTTATTTATTTTGGAGAGAGTACGAGCACGGGAGAGAGGCAGAGGGAGAATCTCAATCCCTGCTGACGTGGAGCCCGATGCGGGGCTCGATTCCACGACCCCTAGATCATGACCTGAGCTGAAATCAAGAGTCGGACTCCCAACCTACTGAGCCAACCAGGCACCCGAATCTCCAGGTTTTTCAATGTTGTAATTCTAATCCTTTTAACGCATTGTGTGGGCCAAAACAAACATTTCTGTAGCATCCAGTCCTCTCTAGTCTAGAGGATTCTGGAGGCTGATATACACTAGGCCTGGTGAGGAAGGGTCTATTGGAGGGAGTGCCAAGCAGGCCCCTTAAATCTGGCCTGTCCCAGAAAACTTGCTCCCTGTGGGTCAATGGGCATCTAAGGGTATCATGTGGGTGGTCAGTAAGGGACATTGCCCCATCTCGTGCAGCCCCTCACCTGTGCTGTGTCTGTAGCCTGTAGCTTCAGCAGTCACAGCATGGGTGGGGACCAACAGAGGACTTTCCCTGTGGCCAACATAATCCCTTTTTCTTGGCCAGGCCAACATTTGACCTCTCTGTCCCCTGGGTCCCCCAAAACAGGAATAACTTTTGCTCCAACAGTTGAAGACAGACAGCTGAGGGCAGCGGGCTGGTGCAGGAAGGGCTGGGGGATGTATTGGAGGGGGCTGGGGGCTTGCAGCAGAGTCGAGACTGTGGCGGGTCTCTCTCAGTGATCTGAAGTAAGTCCCTTCCCCTTTCTTGTCCTTGGTTTTCCCTTCTATGCAGTGAGGGCGTGGAACCAGCTCTGCATCTCCAAGCCCATCCCCTGGAGGGCTGGGTCCCCCTGTAGACTCACCGAAATAGAATGCGGTGGGGGTTGGGTCTTCTTATTGAGACCTCCCCTGGCCGCCGATATAAAACGGTACCCTCCTCCTTCCTGCCTTGCTCCTCGTTTTCTTTCCTCTTTATTGCTTACAGCCATTTGGTTCACTGTAGATTTTACGTTGATTTTGCTTTTTGCCACTCTCTCCTCCCCTGCCGGTATGTAAGCCCCATGAAGGCAAAGATTGGGTTTTTAAAAATATCACCTTTATTGAGGAATAATGGACCGAAAACACAATTTAGCAATTTTAAGTGCATACCTCAATGAATTGTGACAATTGTATACAACCTTGTGACCACTACAACGATCAGGGTATAGAAATGACATCACCCCAAAAAGTTCCCTTGTGTCCCTTTTTTTATTTAAAAATTTTTTTCTTAAGTAATCTTTTTTAAAAAGATTTTTTATGTATTCATTTGAGACAGAGAGATATAGAAAGAGAGAGAGCATGAGCAGGGGGAGAGGGAGAAGCGGACTCCCCGCTGAGCCAGGAACCCAATGTGGGGCTTGATCCCAGGACCCCAGGATCATGACCTGTGCTGAAGGCAGGCGCTTAACCATCTGAGCCACCCTGGCACCCTCTTAAGTAATCTTTACACTCAACATGAGGCTTGAACTCACAACCCTGAGATCAAGAGTTGCATGCTCTAACACTGAGCCAGCCAGGTGCCCCCCTTGTGCCCTTCCTTAGGCAGCCTCCTCCCTCCAGGCCTGGTGCCTAGCAACCACTGATCTGCTTGTGCCATTCTAGGTTGGTCTTTTCCGGAATATCACAGAAATGGAATCATTACAGTGCGGGGTCTTTTGTGGTCTGGCTTTTTACACGAAGCTAATACTTCTGAGCTTCCTCCAAGATGCTGCCTGTATTAATAGTTTGTTCCTTTTTATTGCTGAGTAGTATTCTATTGTATGGGTACACGATAGTCTGTTTACCCATTCTACCAATGGACATTTTGATTATTTAACTAACAGTCAAAATTGTTTTTGACTGCTATGAATAAAGCCTCTGTGAACATTCCCGTATGTCTTTGCATGCACCTGTGATTTCATTTCTCTTGGGTAAATATTTCGTAGAAGGATTACTGTCTGGTAAATGGAACTTCACAGATTCCAAAGTGAGGGCCCAAAGACTTTCAGGACTACTAGTTGAATGAATGGTGTTCTTGCATCTGCATTTTTAATAAATTCCCCAGCTATAGCCGAGTGTTTCTGTGCTAGAAGATCTGGACTCTGAGGTCCTTCAGCTCTAATGGGCTCCTTCCCTTTTGCCTTCCATCTGTGGAGTCTGAGGTTTTATACCCAACCCTCAGCCTCTGAGCGGACCCAGGATTGAGATTCCGATAGGTTGTTCCCACCCAGAGGAACTCAGCCCTTACCAGGAATGTTCAGCGCATAGTCACCTTCATTAGCTTAGCATTACGAGAGCTGATAATTATTATGGCAAATACACTGTTGCAACCTTGCCATCGTGCCTCCTGTATCTTTTGACTTTTTATGAGCCTGAGGTCTTCTTCCTGTCCTTCTGGGGCTAAGACAAGATGACGTGCTCGTTTGTTCATTTATTCCTTCATTCACGTATAACACTCTTAAATGAATATTTTCTGTGCTAGGCAATGTCTAGGTGCTGGAGAGGCATTTGTGGAAAAGATAAAATCACTGCTTTCAGGGAACTTTCAGGGTGGAGAAGGGCGACAAGGCAAGTATAAACAAATAAGATAATTTCAGGTAGCATTAAGGTCTGTGAAGAAAATACAACTGGGTGATGGTTGAAGGGAACTTTAGATAAGATGGCAGGGAAATGCTCTCTGAGGTGAAATATTTGAAACCAGAAGAAATTGACCGTAGGACTATACAAAGTTGCTCTGTAGCCGCCAGCCACTTAAGGCTGTGACCTGTGGCACAGGTCAGATGAGATGTGATGAGATGAAACATGTGAGATGTTTCATAAGTGTAAAATACACACTAAATTTCAAAAACTTACTATAAGAAACCCCTAAAATATCTCACTTTTTTTCTGTTGGCTACAGGTTGAGATGATCATGTTTTGGACATATTGAATTAAATGAAATATATTACTTTTTTCCACTTCTTTCTTCTTTAAAAATGTACCAAGTAGTAAATTAAAAATTACGATGTATCTTCCATGTGTGGTTTTTATTCGATTTGTACTGGACAGCAGGGATCTTGGGGAAAGGCATGCTAAGTAGAGAGAATGGCAAAAGTACAGGGTCCTTAGGGGGGGAACTGAAGGCTGCTGGAGGCAGTGAGCCAGAGAGTGGCAGAAATAGGAATGGATCAGATCTAGTAGGATCTTGGTGGCGGCTCTGTAAGGAGCTGGGTTTTAATTCAAGCATAAGGGGGGAAGCCGTTTTAAACAAGGAAGTGGCTTGGTCTGAATTATGTTTTAGCAGACCCCCGTGGCTACTGAGTGGGGAACCCACTGTCAGTGGGCCAGATGGAGGAAGAATCTTGGGTTCCAACTCTGTTGAAGCCACACGAATTTGTGGCCCTGCCCTTCCCCTGGGCTCAGTCTCCTCCCAGCCCGGTAGGCTGCGGGCTCCTTCGGCGGTTCTCCCGCTCCAGCAGCAGCATCCGCAAGCGGCCGCCGCGGCGGGGAGAGGGGGGAGAGGGGACGCGCGCGCCTCATCGATGACTCGGCGCTCGGCTGGCCGGGCTCCGGCGCGTCGCCCGCTCGATTGGTCGGGTCGGGACGGGCCAGAGCGCCGCTGGCCAGCGCCATTGAGGAGCCGGGAGAGGAAGCGCCGCGCAGTGCCGGGCTAGGCGGTCGGCCCGGGACACAGACAGGTACGGGCCGAGGCGGGCCGACGCCGGGCGGCGGGCAGGGTCGGAGACTGCAGGTGGGCCGTGGACCCGTTGTCTGTCGTTCCGGCTCCGCTTCGGACCCGGGGCCCGGGCCCGCCCGCGGAGAGCGCGCCGCTGGGAGCCCCGGGAGCCCGGCGTCCGGCCCTCCCGCCGTCTGAGCTCCTCCGGGGGCCCTGGAGCGTCCGCGCTCCCGACAGCCCCGAGCCCGGGGACCCCCCCTGCATCCGAGCAGGCATCCGCGGGCACCCCAGGGACTGACAAGGTTGGAGCTGCCTGGCTTCTCAGGACCCCGGCGTCCTTGTCCTGGGAGTCCGAGTCCCCACCGGACCCGGCACCCTTTCCGGGGTCTCGGCAGCCTGGTGTCCGGGGATTGGGGGCGGTGTCAGCCCGCGACTCCCCGCCTGAGCCGCGGTCGCGGTGCGGGACCGCCGTGTGCGAGCCCCTCTACCTCACGCCCAAGAATGGGGGCGCTGGTCAGCTCTCCAGAGTGTTTTAACCAACCACCAGCCTTCTGGGATCACTCTCTGGGATGGGGATTTCAGGCCTCAAACCAGTCTTTACCCCCGCTCCCCGGGGTCACACCCAAGCTGAATCCTTGCTTTCAGGTGCGGGACCCCAGCCGGCAGGCGCCTTTTCCTCCGGCCTTTATCTGGGAGTTGGGGTCTCCGTTCCCTGGAGCCCACGGGGTGGAGGAAGGGCTGTGGGACCCTCGCCTTCAGGGCAGCCCCATTCCTGTGGGGCCCGAGGCCTGGCACCCGCCCCCTCTGGTCCCGTATTCTCTGAGCTGTCCGCCTCCCACAGCGCTCAGGCCCGACCGACTGGGGGAGCAGCGCCCTGGTCCCTTTGCCAGTCCTTCCTACTCCCAGCTTTGGCCGCCCCTCGAGGGAGGGGCCTGGCTCAAGGTCATGCCCGGCTGTCTACCCGCCCGTGGGCTGAGCACTGATTCCCAGTGTCACCTACCCTACCGATTAGGCGAGGTCAGGGGCGAGTTAGTGCCAGGCGGCTGCCTGGAAGCCCTGGTGGACCCAACTGTAAACACTTTGGGATTCTAGCCAGTCTGGCGACTCTTCCTGACACCGGATTCCTTAAGGGAATCCTTGAAGTGGCTTCAAGCCTGGGTTAGATGCTTAGCTGAACTAATAGACTCTTTCTGGCTTGAGTCTTAATTTACCGACCAGGGGACCAGGGCATTTACAGTGCTTCTCACCTCATCTTTTCCTTAATCTGTATTTTTCATTCTTCCACCTTCAGGGGAAGTAGAGTACGGTGCGATGTTGTGTACAAACTGACAGGTGCTTCCCTCTACTGGGAGAGTATTTGTAGTTGGCACTTCATAGAGAGTTTGCTGGCATTTTAGGGGTGAAGTCAATGGCATTAACTTAAAAAAATAAAGAGCACTCTCATTTTGGCTCCCTCCCTAAGTGTGTTTGGAGTCTACATAGTAATACTAGAATAAGTCAGGTTCACATTTTGTTCTCACCTATTTACTTGTTTGATGTTATAATATAGAAATGTTTCTTTTATCAGACCTTTAAACATTTCTTATTTTTAAGAATTTGTTCTTGTAACCTCTCCTTTAAATGTATCCAACAGTCTCTAGCAAATTCTTAGTTTTACATAAAATACGGCTTAAAAAATCTTTGGAAAGAAATCAGTATTTTATCAAATGCTATTTATTTACTTGTTTATTTTTACTGTCACTGATAGCAAATAAAAATGAATCTTGCCGGAAGTGCAAGACCCTGTTGACAAATAAAAGTCAGTCTCTCCTGGAGGTTCATTTAACTCTTACAGGGCCTTGTGTTTTGGGTCTTTGTTGGGTGGTAGCCTTTCATTTGGGATAAGTGTATTTTCTGGCACTAAGATGAATCACTGGGGGTGGAGCAGAGTGCCTGGAAAGGATGCTGTAAGGGCTGGTTCCAAGTGGGACACATGCCATAGCAAATCCGGAGTGTCCAGCATGGTGGGCTGGTGTCTGATGTGCGTGGGTCAGAACAAGATTTGGAACTCACAGTTCTAACTGGGATCTGCTAGCTAGCTGAGCAATTTCAGAACACGTTTAAACTTTTATGTCTCAAGTTCCCTCATGATAACTTTTTACAATACTAAAAGTAACCTATTTTTTGCAATGCTAGTAAACACAGTTTTCTTATAGGTAGTGGTAAAGCAGTAGTGGATGTAAATACTGTAGTTGGAACCAGCAGATTTCTTGTATTTGTATTACTCACTAAGATAGTTCATTGTATCAGCATCTACTGGTGCCTGGGTTCCTGTAATGCAGTTCCAGAACATTTAAGAACAGTGATAAACCCCTGCCTTCTCCCTTTCATTTATGTTATTTTGTGAATGATCTCGATGAACAAAGTTCCACAACTGAATTAGGGAAGGCTTAAAGAGGATCATTGTAGAATACATCTCTTAGGGCATTTTTGCCTTAATCTAGGATAGAGTTTCTCTTTCTTTCTTTCTTTCTTTCTTTCTTTTTTTTTAAAGACAGGGTTTTTCAACCTCGGCCCTGTTGACATTTGGGCTGGGTGATTCTTTGCCATGGGGGAGCTGTCTTGTGCTTTGTAGGATGTTTAGCTCTTTCCATGGTCTCTACTCACAAGATACCTGTAGCAACCCCCAGTCACGATAATAAAAAATGTGTCTAGACCTTGCCCAGTTACACTTGGATGAGAACCTCTGACCAGGACAGTCTAATGCCAAGGTGAATTACTAAAGGCAAGCAGTTTAATGATCAGTTACATCGAAAGGATAGACAACTTGGAATTGTAGGTATGTTTTGGTATATTTGTAAGTGGCTGTTCCTTGTAGCTGTGTCAGAACATGTTAGTTTGATCCTCTGCTAACACGGCGTCTTACAGTGCTGGTCACCCCATCTTTTTTTAAATCTGGGCTTTTCATTCATCCACCTTTAGGGAAGGTAGAGTAGGAAATCAGCTTAGAAAATCATCTGGTTTTCTGTTGATTTCCTTTTTTTCTTTTTCTTTCTTAGATTCTTCAATGACCATGAGAAGGAGAAGTAAAGAATGATCCATGATTTTTAAACACCTTGTCTTGAGGATATAGTCATGTTGGAAGGTCTCGTAGCCTGGGTTCTCAATACCTATCTGGGAAAATACGTCAATAACCTGAACACTGATCAGCTCTCTGTTGCGCTTCTGAAAGGTGAGTACGTGTATCTCTTTTTGGTAAAGTTTGCCACTGCAGATGGCATTTCTGTTTTTTTTTTTAATATTCATTTTGTTGTGCTGAGAATAATAAAATGTAATGCCCAGATGGCTTTGTACTAAGTATGTGTAAAAGGAAATATGTTCTCCCACATGACGCTGATTATCATGACAGGGTGACTTAAGTTACGTAGCTGTATTGCCACAGATTTTAGGGAACTATTAAATATTAAAAAGAAAAAGACTATACTGCTGGTGACTGTGCTTTATCCCAGTTAATTGTTTAGCTTTATGAAGCTTTTTGGAGGTGGCCATGATGTAGTGACAGTGGCATTGGCTTTGGCTTCAAATTCTGTTGTATTACTTACTAGCTGTGTGAACAAGCCATTGAAATTCCGAGCCTCAGCTTCTTTAGAAAAAGCGGGTAAGGGACGCATGGGTGGCTCAGTGGGTTAAGCGTCTGCCTTCGGCTCAGGTCATGATCCCAGGGTCGTGGGGTGAACAGCCACATTGGGCTTTCTGCTCAGTGGGAAGTCTGCCTCTCCCCCTGCTCATGCTCTCTCGCAGATAAATGAATAAAATCTTAAAGGAAAGGAAAAGTGGGTAATATACCTCTCCAGGGTTGCCGTAAGGCTCAAATGGATCAAATGGAATGACATTTAAAGCTCCCATCCTGCTGGTGTATAATAGACACTAAGTTGAAGCTTTAAAATATGTTACTGTGGGGTCTTTGATGGAATAAAGCTTGAGACACCTTTATAGGCCTATCCCTGGTAAATGCCTATACGTGATTTAATGCAGTGCAGGGAACTGGTGTGAAGATCAGAAAACCGCTTTTTTTTTTTTTCTTTTCCTTGTTTTAATATAAGTTCTCTGCTCAACTCAAAATGGAACGCTTGAACAGATCTAGAGAGAGGAGATAGTCTTCAAGCATGTAGCATCCCAGAAAGTGGAAAGGTGATCTCAGATACGGCGGAAAGCTCACCTTCCTGGGGGCGTGGGTTTTGGCAGGTGGACCAGGACAAGTGAGTGGACATGGCAGTGGTAGAGACTGTGGTGGAGTCTGTGAAGACGGTGCCTGTGGCTCACTTGTCCCCAGAAGTGTTGTTTCCAGGTTTTTCTGACCCATCTAAACCAGAAAAAGGATTGTGGCAGCCACAGGCTGTAGGAGGCTCTCCGCTCGCCCCTCCCACTCCCTTCCTTTCATTGGAAACAGAAGTAGGTTTTTTCTTTATCTCAAACTTCTGACCTGACCTTTTCCTCCTGTCCTTAGAAGGGAGCTACTAAGTGCAAGGTGAGAACGACCAGTCTGTCAGGGAAGAGGATGTGTTCAAAGTACAAGAATAGGGCGCCTGGGTGGCTCAGTGGGTTAAAGCCTCTGCCTTCCGCTCGGGTCATGATCTCAGGGTCCTGGGATCAAGCCCCGCACCAGGCTCTCTGCTCAGCAGGGAGCCTGCTTCCCCTTCTCTCTGCCTGCCTCTCTGCCTATTTGCGATCTCTCTCTCTGTCAAGTAAATAAATAAAATCTTTAAAAACAAAAACAAAAACAAAGTACAAGAGTAGCGTCAAGCTCACCTCTTTGGTCACTTACTGAAGTTCTCGTACACGCTGTGAAGCTCACCAGGTTGCATAGGGCAGGTAGCAGGGCCGAGAAAGGGAATCGCAGACCATAACCTTGTCAATAAAAGAGATAGGATGTTTGCCGAAGAAATGAATAGAGATTTGTGGTATCCCATGTATCATGGACTCTATACTAAACAGATTTCTAATCTGTTTTAGAATATATCTCATAATGACAACTGTGTGTATCTCTGTGATGCTTCAAAGTGCTTTTCTGTGCTTCCTGTTTAAAAAATATTCTCTTTGCAGAATAGAAAAGAAATTTTTCTTTCATAACTGATGTTAGTATGGTGCCCCATCCTTGTGGATTCAAAGCACACCACAATGCTTGGCTAGGGAAGTGTTGGAGCTTTGAGAACTGCAGTTATAGTTAAAGCAGCGTTTGGAGGCAGAGGGTCCTATATAGGAATGAGAATGTTATTTCAGTCCATCTGTAGATATTTAGTGTCTGAGATGCTTTGCGAGATGCCAAGAACACGGAGATAGTGGTCAAGAGTACGGATTTTATAGCCAGACTGTTTTGTTTTGTTTTTTAGAGAAAGAGAGAGAAAGAGAAAGCGGGGGGTGGGGGTGGGGGTGGGGTGGTGGTCGTGGTGCAAAGGGAAAAAGAATCTTAAGCAGGCTCAATACCAGTGCAGAGTCTGGCTTGGGGCTTGACCTCATGACCCTGCGATCACGACCTGAGCTGAAATCAAGAGTCAGAGGCTTAACTGACTGAGCCACCCAGGTGCCCCAATCAGACTGATTTTGAATTCCATTTCCTCCATTTACCAGTCACTTGGGCAAATTATTCCAATTCTTCATGAATTTTCAAATTCTTCCTTTCTGTAAATTGGAGAGAATATTAACTGTCTTGTAAGGTTCTGAGGACTAGACATTAATGTAGGTCAGAGAGCTTAGAACTGTTCTGGGCGTAGAGTGGGTCCTCAGTCAATCATCATCCTCTGTTGTCACAATCGTCAGCATATGATTGGCTTGGATTGGACTTCAAGGGTGGATTGTGCATGCATACTAAAAGTAATAAAAACGCAAAATAGCCTACACATATTCAAAGGAGAGAGAACTTGTACATGACTATTTGTTCAGTCTCAGCAAACACCATTGAGTGCCTGCTTTGGGTATGGCTCTGTGTTATGGACTGATACAAAAAGCGGGGACGGTAGAAGACACCAGGGTCTGAGCCTAGTCTCTCCACTTAACAGCTGTCTGTGATCATGAGCAAGTTACTTAAGCCTCCTCTTGCCACTTGAGATCAGACAGACCTGGTACGAACTCTAGGACTACCACTTATCAGCTCGGTGATTATTATTTTTTTTTAAGGTTTTATTTATTTATTTGAAGAGAGAGAGAGAGCGCGCGCGCACAAGCGGGGAGCAGCAGAGGAAGCCGCAGGGCAGAGGGAGAAGCAGGCTCCCCGCTGAGCAGGGAGCCCGATGTGGGGCTTGATCCCAGGGCCCCAGGATAATGACATGAGCCAAAGGCAAATGCTTCACCGACTGAGCTACCCAGACGTCCTAACTCTGTGATTTTTAAGCAGATTGCTTACCTCTACACCTAATTTCCCTCAACTCAGAGTGGAGAACAGAATAGTATTTCCTCCTATTGTTGCGAGGCTTCAATGAGATGGTGGAGATCGAGTGCTTGGCACTAGTACGATCTCACTAAATGGTTGCTTTTCCTAATATTCCGCCTCGGTAGTCCCTGCCCTCAGACACCCATTACCTTGTTAGTGATGCCGGGCGGTGTATATTGTTCCACTAGACATGCAGGCACAGTGCGGGGGCGTGTGGTGCAAAGCAGGGAAGTCCTTCACCCTGTGGGCAGGACTTTGGGGAGGTATGACGGAGGGAGCCCAGCAGACGTTGGGCAAGCGGCGCGGGGCGGGGCACTGCATTCCCGGTGGAGTGACGCTTGTGAGCACAGGCAGGAGGCAGAGAACTCGCTGGACATGTTCGGGATGGTTCGGGGCCAGAAGGTAGCAGCTGCCGGTGTCACGTCAGGGGCCCTGAGCTTCGGGCTGCGGGCCTGTCTATGTTTGTGGCCCAGCACTTAGGGCCCCCCTCCTTTTTGCTCCTTTCAGCTCTGCACCTCAGGCTGGCTTTCTGAGTGACGCAGGGCTGCGGGAAGAGAGGCCAGCAGCCATCAGTGCTGACCGCAAAGCCACCAGCCTCTAGGTGTGTCCCAGTTCTAGGACCTCCACTTCGCTAAGCTGAAGCGTTTTGGGAGGAGACGTCCAGGAAAAAGCCTGCGCGTTATCTGCCCGGAAAGAAACGAAGAGCATTGTCATTTATAAAGTCTTCACTGACTCTGGGTCCCTTGAGGGGCCTTTCCCAGCAGGGCCAGGTGTGGGTGCATATTTGAGTGGGTGGGGCAGCAGCGAGCCTTCCGTCCAAAACCTCCCACTGTCCAGAACCTTTGACCGGCTGGCCGCTGCTGCTGCTGCTATTTTGCTCTATTCCTTTGTTTCTGACGTGCTGGAGGCTGCCCTTCCTTCTCGTCCTTTTCCTGGGTTCTTCTCTTCCTAGAGCACCTCCTTTGCTCTCCGCACTTCAGCGTTAATTTTTCCCGGTGTGGGCGGCCTACCGTTCCTTCCACTTCCCCAAGGTGCACAGCAGCCAAGGGAACCTAGTGCCGTCTGCCTTTGTGACAGATTTGGGTATTGAAAAATAGGGCAAATGATTCAAATTGCAAATGATGCTCTTCAAAAGAAGAAACCATATGCTTTCCCCTTTAAGTTAGTTTTAGCTGTTGAGGAACATGTTTCATGTCCCCTCCCCCCCATGATCATTTACTCCCCAAATGTGGAAATAGAGTTGTTTCCGGGCTTTCTGGGGTTATTAACTTCTCCTTTTGGTTAGTCTTAAGCTATGTGGGGACCTTCGTGGGGACACATGTTCCTCCAAAAGTCTAAAACATAAACCGGTTGCATTTGCTCAGCATTTGCCGAGCTGCTCGATTTGAATACTTTAGAAGCCAATTACCCACGAGTCTTGAGCAGTCATTTAAAGGAAAAAATAGTTGTTTCTTGTATTAGTTTGTCTTTGGCTGGCCTGCTCTCTTTTGAGTTCCCGTACCAGTGGTTCCTGGGTGGTTGTCTGTACTCCCTGTTCTCAGAAATTGCCTTAAGTTGGGCAATTTCTGCCTCGTCTTTTCACACTCCCAGTGGCCAGCACAGTGCCTGCTGGAGACTGGGGGGTGGTATGTCAGTGTGGACCGTGGCTTCCATAGCTGGAAGAGTGAGGCAGAGAGCCTTGGCTGTTCAGAGACATCTTGTACCTCTCGGCTTAGGCCCTGTAAAAGCTGGATCAGAAAAGGACCTTCAGCAGTGGTTTGTTCTTTGCTTTGGAACCGGTGATTAAGCCCGCAGGCGTAGATGTGGAGCAGAACGTGTGGAGCGGGTCTGAAGAGAAGGGAGAGTAGAATTCCTTTTGATGACCAATTTTATTGAACTCTCATGGGTTCTCAGATGTTGTGTGCGATAGACCCATTTGTTGGGGGAGGGGAGTGGCCAGAGCTTGTTAAAAATTGCTAATTTCTGTGTTTCAATCCCAGCAGATGTCTCGCAGGGGGCCCTGAAGCCTGCATTTCTTCCCAGGTGGCTCAGATGTTAATGGTGGTCTGGTGAATATTCGCCTAAACTAGGGGTCTGCAGACTGGCCAGCTGCCCAAATCCAAACTGAGAATGGTTTTTATATTTTTGAAGGCTTGTAAAAAATAAACAACCCAGAGAGAATATACACCAGATGCCATAAAGCTTGAAATATATACTCTCTGGCTTATTATAGAAAAAGATCTCTGCCTACACCCTTCACCTGCTGGTGAGCTTCAGCTGTCAGAGTGGGATGGGCAGGAAACTGTCCAGACAGAGCACACAGGCTGCTTGCCGTGCTACTCCTGGCTTTTTCTAACCGGACGGAGCTGTAAAACTTTCCCTTTAATCTTCAGAGATTTGCACACAGTAGGTGCCTACTGCCTGTGTTAGGTCAACCTTTCATGCTGTTGTTTTTATTTTTCAGGTGCTGTTGAGTTGGAAAACTTGCCCTTAAAGAAAGATGCCTTGAAAGAACTGGAATTACCATTTGAAGTCAAAGCTGGTGTGTGGAACTCTGCAGGAGAGGGACGCGGTCTTCCACTGCTTCTTCCGCTGCTCGGGACAGGAAAACCCAGAGTCCCTGAGTTTGGCTCTGTTTGAGCAGGAAGAGGCAGGATAGGAAAGAGAGATTTTAGATCAGTCCTCGAGTGTGGCCTTTTCCATCAGGATGACCTTGGGGCAGCAGTGGGGAGGGCAGGTATTTCCCAGACCTACTGAATCAGAACCAAGGGCGTGTCATTGAACCTGTATGTTTAATAAGTGCCACAGGTGATTCTTACGTTTCCTGAAGTGTGAGAACTTCTGTCCTAGATACAGGGGTTCTTATTTTTGGAGGATTCATAATATTACTGAGAGACAGGTTATTGAATGGAAGGTGCGCTCTGGAACGGCACGCTTGGGTGTGTATTCCATATCTGCCGTTTTCTGGCAGTGTGGCCTTGGGGAAGTTCCCTCACCGCTCTGCGTGTGCTTCTCAGTCTTTAAGAGGAGGTGATAATCCTTGTACCTACAGCAGAGGGTTGTGGAGAGGAATACATGAGTTAATGCATTAAAATTACTTGCAACAATGTCTAGCACACTCAGTAGAGGTTTGCAGTTATGATAGGAGTTCTGCAGTTCCTAGGTTTGGTGAGGAAGCAAGAATTGTCCTGGAATAAAAATATCCTTTGTTGGGGCGCCCGGCTGGCTCGGTCAGTGGGGCCCGTGACTCTTGATCTTGGGGTTGTGAGTTCAAGCCCCGTGTTGAGTGTAAAGATTACTTAAAAATAAAGTCTTAAAAAAATTCCTTATTAAATGGCTGTGTATAAAATTAGTCCCTACTCAGACACCCCGTCATGATTCAATAATAGCCTGTTGATGTCAGTCTTTCCATTATTTTTGGGTCCTTATATTACAATAAAATGCAAGTATAATGCAAATCAGTTGCTAGGTGGAGTAGGATAGAAATCTTGCAAAAGACTTAGGCTTTCTTGAAGTCAGTTCAGGTGATGGGTGAACTGCCAGAATCCCAGGCAAAGACACTGACAAATTAGAATCTGAAAGAAACTCAGGAATGATGATATGGAGGGTTCTTCCAAAGATTATTTGAATATCAAAGGATTAGGAGAGGCTCTTGGGGAATATTGATGAAGTATTCTAATATTTTTGCAAAAATGACCCAATTTGTACTTGTTCTTCAAAAATTAAATGAAATGTAATAGAGGTTGTATTTTGCTGTCACCTAACTTACCAAACATGCCTCTTCCCCCCAGTAATTTAGGTTAGAATTGCAACTGCGCACCAATTACTGTTAAACTCTTTGTGGTGAAAATTTGTATTCGATTTGAGTTATGACATAAACTATTAAATAGGAAAAGTTTACTTTCATTTTTCTAGATAAAATCCAAATTAAAACATTTTTTCATTATTTGTTGCCACATTTCTTAATTTATTACACAGTCACTTGGTATTAATATTCTCTTATCTTCAACAGATCAATCCCACTTGAATTCTAGATCTTAGAGGGTAGCAATTACTCTGATAACATGTGTTTCTTTCAGAGGGAGCATATTAGTTGGGCCACGTGCATCTTCGAGGGATCCTTTAGGACAGTTCGATATTCTTAGGCGTTATTCCTTAGTGGTGACTTGCCTCTTATTAATTGAATGTAAAGAAGACCTGTGCCCTAGGAGACTTGGCTAGAAATGGTAGGACTTGGGAAATCAGTATCATGGTTCTAGCAGGTTTCACATCAGTCCGGGTTCTTATGAAGACTCAGGATTCTTCCTTGATAGCAGTAGTACAGTTACCCATGTTTCAGCTGGTATGTTTAAGATTGGACATACTATAAGTCCGGTAATTCCCAAGAAGTGCTTCTCAGCTAGCCCACGAATAACCAACAAGAAATGAGTTTCGAGCTCATGGGCTTGTGCAGGTGCTGTGGGGAGGAAGAGACTCCAAGGAAGTTTAAGAGGTAGTTCAGTTGGGGAAGAGGCGCTTCGTGGAGGAGGGCTGTTGCATTTGATAGGGTCAGGTCACACTGGGCTTTTCCTTTTTTCCTTTTTTTAAGGTTTTATTTAGTTGAGAGAAAGAGACAGAGGTAGTGAGAGAGAGAGAGAAAGAGAGCACAAGCAGGGATGGAGCGGGAGAAGCAGGCTCCCCCCTGAGCAGGGATCCCGACGCGGGGCTCGATCCCAGGACCCCAGGATCATGACCTGAGCTGAAGGCAGATGCTTAACCCACTGAGCCACCCAGGCGCCCCCACACTGGGCTTTTTCCATCTTTTGCTTTATCGTGCCTTGTTCTTAAAGATCTCAGCCTACTAACTTTCTGTTTCCCATGTATGAGAAACTGCTGCCTGTTTTCTTAGATTAAAAAATAAGTGGTAAAAGTCCTCATGCTTCTTAGAGAAAACTAAGAGAATACAGAAAAACAGTAAGAAGTGAAAATGTATATCGGCACTTTGCTTTTCCCCAGGCCTGATTGGGAAGGTAACTCTTCAGATTCCCTTTTATCGCCCCCACGTGGACCCTTGGGTGATCTCCATCTCCGGCCTTCACTTAATCGGAGCCCCTGAAAAGCTAGAGGATTTCAATGATGAGAAGGAGAAGCTCTTGGAGAGGGAGCGCAAGAAGGCTCTGCTTCAAGCCCTGGAGGACAGATGGAAGGCAAGGCACACCCCCTCGGCCACCAGACGAGCTGCGGGGAGACAGATGAAATGAGCAGAGCTCTGGATTTGGCTAACCCCAGCTCTTTCCTTTGTAGAATGAACGCCAGCGGAAGGGGGAGTCCTACTGGTATTCAGTTACCGCTTCCGTAGTTACGAGAATTGTGGAGAACATTGAAGTAAGTCCTCCTGACTTCTATAAAGTATGAACATGACAGGGACTTCTCAGGTTTAACTGTGTTGTGCCTCTCAGTACCTTGTTTCTCGTGGGTTCAACTGAGATGGGGCGCACAGAGCCTTGGCTGGCGCTTCTAGGCGGTGCCAAAGGAAAACCTGAAAAGCAAGTCTCCAGCTTTGGGCAGACATAGGTTTTTCTTGCTTCAGCTCGTATAAGTAGTTTTCCTTTCACTCACATTTCGCTTCATTTTTGAATGTTGGACTCTTACTTGCTAAAAGGATGTATACCTCCTTAGAAGTCGGGTCACCTAAATCTTCACGACTGATCATTTCACGGCAAATCACTTCACCTCTTTGGTCTTAGTTTTTTCATCTGTAACATGAGAGGTTGCATACCTGGTTTCCAGTTGATTACATAGTCAATTGCAAATGGCCTTGGAGGTGTTGAATCTCTCGCTGATGAATCTGGTGGTAGTTTGAGGAGTTACAGTGTCAGGACTGTTGGCCACGTTTTCTGCTTTAGTTAGAATTTTGTTTCATCCTCGAAGACTAGGTCAGGGTCCATGCTAATTTTTATGAGTGCCGTAAGAGTGAGCCTGTGCTTAGTACCCACGGGGTTTTCTTGCAGTGCTAAGGTCTGCAGGCCAAATGGTTTCAAGGTATTTTACTTCCCCCCAAAATGCAGTCTGAGGTTGTTGGTTTCCTAACTGGCATAATGTTGACAAAGAGATTGGTACATATGAGGTGAGTGCTTTGAATTGTTTCAGGCAGTTGTATTTTATTTTTTAGCTGTCATTTTAAATAATTCGTCATTATTATTTTTACTAATAGCTTTATTGAGATTTAGTTCACATCCTGTAAAGTTTACACTTTTAGTGTGTACACGCTAGTGGTTTTTTTTTTTTCACGCTAGTGTTTTTATAGGGTGTTTACAAAGTGCCTAGTTTGCCACTCCGTAATTCTAGACCACTTTCATTACCCCCAAGACTAACTCCATACCCACTTAGTAGCCACTCTCATTTCTCCTCTCCCTCTACCCCACATGACCACTAATCTTTCTTTATGGAAACTGCGTGTTTTGGACATTTCATATCCATGTGATCGCAGACCACGTGGCCTTTTGTGTCTGGCCTTTTGCACTGAGCATAATGCTTTCAAGGTTCCTCCACGTTGTGGCATGGACCAGTACCTGATTCCTTTTTATGACTGAGTAATGTATTCGGTCAGAGATATAGACTGTCACAGATAAAGTTGAATGTTAGTTAAGGCGGTGAAGACAGATTTTATTCAGTAACTACTGACAGGAGGGGAAAGAGCAGAGCTGTGTTCCAAATTACACAGAGGTGACAGGGCCTTTTAAAGGGAGAGTGAGGCAGGGGGTCCTGCGGGGGAGGGCTCAGGTGAAAAGTGATGGAGGGTCAGTGTCCAGGTGATGAGGCCAGCTGTATCTGCTATCTGGCTCCCGCAGAGACTGAGACTGAGAGATAGGCCCTGTCCTTCCTGAGGATTACATTTCAAAGGAATGGCTTTCAAGGCCTTGATTATAGGAGATACATACACATCTCACAGGGACAGAGAAAGGATTCACAATTGTAAGCCCTTTTTGGTAAATGCTCTAAGAAAGGGAGGTCAGAGACCTATTGTCAGGCTTTGGCTGGAACAAACAGCCCTGAGCTTTTCCAGACAGGAACTCAGAATGAGGCTGGAATGTCCCAGGGACGCAGGCCTAAGCTGCTAGAAGCCGTGTTAAATGTGGTCACATCTCTCAGTGCAGGAGGCTGAATGGAGTATTCATACCGAGAGGTTTTGCGGTTTTTGGGATATACTACATTTTGTTTATCTGCTTATCAGTTGATGGACATTTGGGTTGTTTCCACTTTTTGCCTCTTATGACTAATGCTGGTGTAAACATTCGTGTATATGGTTTTGTGTGAATACGTTTTCAGTTCTCCTGGGTACATACCTGGGAGTGGAATTGTTGGAGTCATATGGTAACTCTGTGTTTAATTTTTTGAGGAACTTGCTACCTGTTTTCCAAAGAGGCTGCACTGTTTTACAGTTTCACCAGTGACGGAGGAACATTTTAAGTTCTCCACATCCTCATTGACACTTGTTATTGTCTGTCTTGTGATAATAACCACACTAGTGGGTATGAGGTGCTACCTTACTGTGGTTTTGATTTGCATTTTCTTAACGGCTAATGTTGAATATCTTTCCATATGCTTATGGTCACTTGTATATCTTTTTTGGAGAAATGTCTATCCAGATCCCTTTTCCATTTAAAAAATTGGTTATTTGTTTTTATTGTTGAGTTGAAAGAGCTCCTTATATATTTTGTTGTTGTTGTTGTTGTTAAGGATTTATTTATTTATTTGAGAGAGCACAAGCAGCGGGGAAGGACAATAGGAGAGGGAGAGGCAGGCTCCCAACTGAGCAGGAAGCCCGATGTGGGCCTCGATCCCATGACCTGAGCTGAAGGCAGATGCTTAACTGTCTGTGCCACCCAGGCGCCCCAAGAGCTCCTTATATATTTTGGATTCTAGTCCCTTATCAGATGCATGATTTGCAGATATTTTCTCCCATCCTGTGGGTTGTGTTTTCACTTTCTGTTAATAATTTTTAATTCACTGAAGCAGGGTGCCTTTTTTGTAGCCCACCTCCAGGAGCCAGGGGAAATAAGTAAGTACAAAATGTATGTGTCCTGATGGCGTTCCTGTGTCTAGGTGTGGGGACACAAAGGCAAGATTAAGATATCGTAAGAGGGGGCAGGCCAGTATCTAGATCCAGCAGTATTTCTTTGGGTGTTTTTTAAAGGGGTCTTGTGAAATGGTTTAACGAAAGTATTATAGCTCTTTTCTGGAGGTAGCACCAGTCACAAAGAAATGTCATTCATGTCATTTGTGATTTTAGCTCTCAGGATTATGGTTATAATTCTCATAGCATCGGACGTGTGTGTGCTGTAAGCGTTTGTTTAAACTGCCTGCTGTGACTTTATTTAAATGCTCAAGGGCAGTTTGACGTCTGCCTACAGTCTTCTACCTGTAGCACCTGTCTCAATGTGTTTTCCTTTGTTCTCCCCCTTGCAGTTAAAAATTCAAGATGTCCATTTGCGCTTCGAAGATGGTATTACCAATCCGTCCCATCCTTTTGCATTTGGCATCTGTATTAAGAATGTGTCCATGCAGAATGCTGTGAATGAGCCTGTGAGTATGAACTGGGCCTGCAAGCTAGGAAGAAAGCACTGAGTCTCGGGAATTTGGGGCTCTGCCTTGGGTCATTTCATGTTCCGTAAAGGAGGCCGCATTCTTTTTCACTGTGTTCTTTGGCGGGAATGTATGTTTCTTGTCTGTCAAATTAATCAACAGATTAATTCGCCGAAGTCGGGAAATGGCCAATTTTCTCTGACCTTTCGTTATTTCACTCACGCGTTAACTGTTGATGTGATCCTTTTCATTTTATGCACAAAGAAACTGAGTCACAGAAACGGTTTCAGCTTTGATTTTCTTCTCCTGCCATGTGTACTCCCAGGGTAAGCTCCTTCTGTTTCGGAGGCTCAGCCATGCCCTGGGAATATTTGCCGATGCCTGCCACATCTTGAACCCCCTCCTCCACCTCTCTTCTGAGCTTCTCGTTTGTGGTCTTTAACTGCCTATGGGACACCTCTGTGGTGTTTTAGGTTTGTCATAAGCAAAATTATCCCATTACATTCCTCTGGCCCTTTATGCTTCCCTGAAACCAGCTTTCCCCTTTATTCTCTAACATGTTACCGAATGTTAAAACAAACAAAACTAACATCTTTTGAGCCCTTTTATGTGCCAAGCACTGTTCTTAGAGCTCTACGTGATTTACCTCATTGGATTCTCAGTACTTTGCTTCCCCACCGTTAGCCTCATATTACACACAGCTAAGTACGCTAGGGTGCAGAGGCATGGAGTGGCAGAGCCGGGTATCGAACCCACATGGACCAGCTGCAGAGTGGGGCTTGGCAAACTGTGGACTGTAGAGCAAAGCCCCCCCACCCCCTGTTTTTGTCCATAAAGAATGACTAGATTACGGCCACGCCGTCACGTATGGATTGTTCAAGGCTGCTTTTCTGCTCCAGTGGGCAGAGTTGAGTCATTACAATGGAAACCATACGGTCCACAAAGCCTTCCCATATACTCTCTGACCCTTGTCAGAAAAAGTTCGCCCCCCTGCTCCGGAGCACAGTTCTTAGCCGCTGTGCTGTGCTCCCCAAGCCTGTGCTCAACCTTTTGCTTCTTATTCCTCAGCTTCAGTATCCATCTGCTCACAGCATCCTGCCAGTTTTCCTTGCAAAATGTCTCAAATATGTCTCTTCCTGTCATCCGCACTGCGACTGCCTTACTTCAGGATCCTGTAAGCTTTGGCCTGAGCTCATTAAACATCCCGTTGTCATGACTTCCTTGCTTCCATCCCAGGCCCTCGATTCTTTCTCACCCAGTGCTTCCCAGTCTCTTCCACGTCACGGCACACGCGGGAAAAAGAGATCATTTGGCCGAGGCACTGGGGCCGATGCGTGCGGCTACGGGGCGCTGGAGGTGGTGAGCCAGGTATCTCTAAATGTAACGAGCCTGTAAACTCGCCCATTTCCCGATCCCTCACGACTCTTTTTCTCTAGCACACCAAGAAGGGAAGCTCCACCTTGCAGTATTGCCAGAGTCCTTCCTGCTTCTCAGACACGTCCCTGACCCTGCTGGCGTGCCTCCACCACAACCCTCAGCGGCTCCGTGTCTCCGAAAGCATCAAGTCCAAACTCCTTAGTGCGGCATAGACTTCCTTTCCTAGTGTATTCGTTTCCTAGGGCTGCTTAACAAATCACCACAAACGAAATGGCTCAAGATGACAGAAATTTATTCTCTTTAGTTCTGGAGGCCTGAAGTCCAGAATCGCGGTGTTCGCAGGGTTGGTTTCGTCTGGAGGCTCTGCGGGAGAAGCCGCCCCTTGCTTCTGGTGGTTGCCTTCGAGTTCCTTGGCTCCGGGATGCGTCCCTTCCATCTCTGCCTCCATCTTTCTCCCCTGGGTGTCTGCCTTCTCTGCTTAGAAGGACCCCAGTCATTGGACTAGGGCCCACCCTCATCCGGTATGACCTCATTTTAGTTTGATTACATCCGTAAAGACCCTGTTTCCACTAATGTCCCCTTCACAGGTTCTAGGAGGACATGAATTTCTGGGGGGGGAGGGAAACTACTTAACCCAGGACACCTAGTTGCGTTCCAGGCTGCTTTCATCAGCACTCAACTCCGCCCTCCAAGCGTGTGTACCAGCCTGCCCTCCCACCGTGAGTACGGTGCTCCCGTTACCCGGATGTAGTCACCCTCCTCTGAAGACGCCAGGCCTTCTGTGTAGGGGAGCCGACGCTTCGACGTGTGTCCCCATCCTTGCCCCCTACCCTGCCCGATGCCGGAACCGTATCCATCTTTTGAGGCTCATCCACGCGGTGACATTTTCTCTTTTGTTTGTTCCTAGCATCTTATGTATTCTTCTTCTGCTTCCCTCTGCATGTCTGTATCTCCAGGTAGCCGGATTTTGAACACTGTAAGAGCCAAGCCATGTTTTAATTCAGTTTTGGATCCCCAGCACCTTGCGAAGGGCCCATGCTTGCCTCCTCAGAAATGGTTCGTTGAATGAATGAATAAGTTTGTGAATACAGAGAGTCATGGTTTTTTTTCTTCCCTGTTTTACCTCAGGTACAGAAATTAATGCGGAAAAAGCAACTAGATGTGGCAGAGTTCAGCGTCTATTGGGATGTCGATTGCACTTTGTTGGGGGATCTGCCCCAGGTGGAGTTACAGGTAGGATTCTGGCAGAAGGCTTTAGGGAACACAGCACGCAAGTAAAGCGTGTGGGGCCGCCGCCACGTGGGTTTCTGTTCTCTGTGGCTCTGGTCGCCATTCCCACGCCCCTCTTCCTCCACGGGCATCCCGTCTCTAGTGGGTTTGCTCGAGGGACTTCGTCTGCGTGCAATTCTGAACAATATATAGTGTTTTGTGTATGTTTCATGTTTGTATGGCATACTAGGTTTCTTTGTTTTCTTTTTTTCACTTAAAGCTATATATATATATTTTTAATTTTTTTCTTTTTTATTAACACATAATGTATTATTTGCCCCAGGGTACATGTCTGTGAAGCATTAGGCTTACATATTTCACAGCACTGACCATAGCACATACCCTCCCCAATGTCCATAACCCAGCCACCCTATCCCTACCCGCCCCTACCCCCCAGCCACCCATAGTTTGTTTCGTGAGTTTAGGAGTCTCTTATGGTTTGTCTCCCTCCCGAGCCGATCTTTTTTTATTTCCCTCCCCTACCCCCATGACCCCCCGCACTGCCTCTCAAATTCTTCATATCAGAGAGATCATATGATAATTGTCTTTCTCTGATTGAC
>CM052900.1:158279504-158401392 GCA_028534135.1 Potos flavus | reverse complement strand
CCTGAGATCCTGACCTGAGCCGAAGGCAGAGGCTTTAACCCACTGAGGCACCCAGGCGCTCCTATACCACATCTTCTTTATCCATTCATCTGTTGATGGACATCTAGGCTCTTTCCATAGTTTGGCTATTGTGGACATTGCTGTTAAAGCTATATTTTTAAGATTGATTAATGTTGCTGTTTATATTCCTGGTTCATTGCTTCTGACTCCTGCATAGTATTCCATGGCATACATCTAATATAGTTATATGTTCTTTAAACCATCACAAACTTGACGTCCAGATTTTAAATGAACAAAGCACCAGCCCTGACTCTTAAGAGCTTTCTTATTCTGTGTATATTATGACTTCACCTTTGGTGGTATTCCTTTAAGAAATACTTAGAAAGGCATTAAAATCATGGGACATAAAGTATTATTGTTTGTGAAGGATAAAAAATTCTGAGTTTACTCTTTTGGTAAAGAAATTGTAAGTGGTTTAAGTACAATGCAGAAAAAGGACTCATTTTTTTCCCCCTCACCTAAGATTTTCTTTGGCTTGCATGCTGTGGTACAGAACAGTTTTGTTCTGCTAATTTGATTAAATAAATACTGTAAATCCATACAGAGAACCATGTGCAGTTATAAAAAATAAGAACAAAGATCTTTATGATGACTATGAAATAGCCTCTAAGATTTAGTATTAAGTTTAAAGAACTGAGGTAAGAGAGCGTGCATGCCATTTGTGTGAGAATGGTTAAAAAACCAGAGAGTCATGGATCTGTCTGAACGTAGGCAGAATGTCTCTGGTGTGATACAGAAGAAACTGGTATTATTGGTTGCCTCTGGGGAGAATAATTGGGTGCCTGGAGGACGGGAGTCAGAAGGAGATATTTACCTTTTTTTGCCTTTCAATTTTGAACCACGTGAATGTTTTACCTAATAAGAGATACAGATAAAATCTTAAAAAATGCTGGAGAGCTCTAGATTCCTAGTTTTGTCCTTGTTTGGGATTCTGAGGTAATAATGCTGTAATTAGGTAATATAAAGTCAGCATGTGACTTGATCCTGAAAGCATTTGCCATAATGACAGATGTTCTTGGGGCCCTCAGGAGGCCATGGGCAAGAGCATGGAGGGCCGCGCTCATCACTACATCCTGGAGCCCGTGTGCGCATCTGCACTTTTGAAGAGAAACTGCTCCAAAGAGCCTCTGAGGTCTCGGCACACTCCTCGGATCGAGTGCGATATTCACCTGGAGACCATCCCCTTGAAGCTCTCGCAGGTACTCTCTTTCCTCCCAGTGGCTTTCCCTCTCCCTGTGGGACCAGTAACTGGGGCGAAGGAAGCACGGCAACAGAAGGGTCTCGATACTTCACGGCACCCCAGTGGGAAAGGAAGTGGCCGGTGCAGCACCCGCTGCGCATTATGCGGTTGGACTGGACTGCCGTCCGGTTAGTTTTGATTTGATTTTGAAGCACTGAGCAGAGTCCGGGACGTATGGTAAATAGGAATACTCCACTGTCCGTGGTCAGGGGGAAGTGCCACGTGATGCTGAAACGTGGTCTCCGTTGTGCACTGGATTTCCATTCAGGGTTTGGACCAATACGAATTGTCCTCGGTAGAGATGGGTGTTAACCGAGTAAAGGAAACACATCAGTATTAACCTAGTTATTCTCCTAACCTCTGCTGAAAAGCTGCAGTACCGGCAAATCATGGAATTCCTCAAGGAGCTGGAACGAAAGGAGAGGCAGGTGAAGTTCCGAAGATGGAAACCCAAAGTGGCCATGTCTGAGAAGTAAGGGCTCGCAGGCCACCTGCGCCTCTGGGGTACACTGTGGGGCGTGGCTGTCCTTGTCCGTGGGTCAGAAAAGGGCCTCACTGTCCCTGGCACGTGGCTGAAGCTAAAATACAGTTGATTTTTCTGACCTTTAAAATGTCATTTCTGTGGTTGACCTGCATTGATGTTCTTAGTGTCTATTTGGTTGATGTTAGGGGTTTGCTCTCAGGTAGAGCACAGTGGAGTTAAGGTCGGTCCTCTCTGTCTCACTTAGCAAGTAGACCGGCCTTGCTCTGGTGGGATCTGACTGTGTAGGAAGTAACTTCATAGTGATCTCTGAGCCTACTTCCCTAGGTCCGTGCTCCCATGCTGTTTGGGCAGCATTTAGATAGTACACCTTATAACCTCTGTAGCAAAAACGAATCTTTTCCTGTCGTAGTGATAGACTTGGCCGGTCCAGTATATTAAAAATTTTAAAGGTCCTATGTATTTCCATGGGTTTTCTGAAGTATGCCGTTTAAAATCTTTAGTATGCAAATCCTTGCTGATTATCTTAAGATAGTCTTTCCCTTGTAGTCCCTGGTTGATTATCTGTCAGTGGACAGCACTGATGTTACGGGTAATTCAAACCAATCGAGTATGTTATTATTGATGTCTACATTGAGAATCTGTTATTTGATGTTCTTTGCGTAAGAAGTAATGAACATTGTTATGAAACCTCTCAGCTGCCGAGAATGGTGGTATTTTGCTCTGAACGCTAACCTGAATGAGATCAGAGAGGAGAGGAAGCGCTGTACCTGGGACTTCCTGTTACACCGGGCCCGCGACGCCGTGTCTTACACCGACAAATACTTCTGCAAGCTGAAAGGAGGCTTGCTGCACGCGGACGACAGGGTGAGGGGACTGTTGTCTTCACTGTTTCTTGGCTTCCGCTGGGAATGTGGGGAGGCAGATCAGTTCCCCACGGACTTGTAGGGGTTTGTCAAGGTGTCCAGTTTCTCTGGAGCTCTAAGACCTGTTTTGTTTGTTTTTGTTTTATTTTTTTTATTTTTTTTATTTATTTTTTTGTTTGTTTTTGTTTTAATCCAAACAGGAGGAGATGCGTCGGATTGAGGAGGAACAGAGCTTTGAGGAGTTGAAGATTTTGCGTGAACTGGTTCACGAACGATTTCACAGACAGGAGGAACTGGCGGAGGTAAGAAATCCTCCTCGAGAAGGTGCGCCCAGACCCACCACACTCAGAGTCCCTCAGTTCCGACGTGCTGTGCTTCTCGGGCGGGACGGAGAAGAATCGGTGGGACATCTCAGCTTGTTTCTGTCTCTGCGGACTCATATTTGCTCATTTCTGGTTGACGCAGAGCCTCCGAGAGCCTCCGTTGGATTCTCCAGGGGACTCTCCTGGGGACCCAGAGACCAGCGGAGGCAGTGGGATGCTCCAGTACCTTCAGTCCTGGTTTCCTGGCTGGGGTGGCTGGTATGGGCAGCAGACCCCTGAGGGGAGAGCGGTCGAGGGGCTGTCAGCAGACCAGCACGGACAGTGGACTCCCGAGGAGATCCTAGGTAAGGGGGCGGTGCGGGCCTTCGCTCACCTGCCCTTGGCTGTCGTGAAGGGAGACGCTTGGCTCATAACAATTCGTCTGGTATTTGTGCAATGGCCTATCGTATTTTTCAAATAAAAGAAGGAGACATTTGTGAAACAGTTCGTCTCGGTTTCATAGATTCAGAGGGAGGAAGTTTTTGAGAGCTACTTCATTTGCAACTCCATTGTTGAATTAGAATGATGAGCACAGTTTCAGAGCTGAGTGGCAGCAATTGTAAGAGAACGAAGCAAGTTCAGAAGGCTTAAACTCTGAAGCTTGAGGATCAGTCTAAAGCCGCTCTTTGGAGCCACACTGTCCAGCACAGTAGCCACAGTCGCAGATAGGCTATTTATTTATATTTTAAAAAAATACTTAATTGAAGCAAACATCCATGAAGTGCACACACCATACTTACACAGATCGGCAATTTCCAGAGTGAATATTCCTGTATAAACTGCACACTGGTAGAGAAATAGAACACCATCAGCACCCCAGAGGGCTTTGTGAGTTTTGTGCAGTCACTGCCCTGCACATTACAGTCTTCTTCCTGACTTGTAACACCATCGATTTGTTTACCCATTTTCAAACAGTTGGCTATTTAAATTCAGATTAATTAAAATTAAAAGAAAAAAATTCTGTTTTTTTCCCTCAGTTACACTAGGCACATTAGCCATGGAGCCCAAAGGTGCCTGTGGCTGGCTGATGGTCCCAGAGCCCGCCATGCGGACACAGAGCATTTCACTGTGTTGGGCAGCAGGGCTTATGCTGGCCTCTGTCCTGAATCTTCACATCCTCCCTCTCGGAGAACGAGCTGATAAGATCTCTCTTTTTTTTTTTAAGATTTTAAAAACTTATTTATTCATGAGAGAGAGAGGCAGAGGTAGAGGGATGCGGGACTCGATCCTAGGACCCTGGGATCATGACCCAGGCCAAAGGCAGATGCTCAACGGACTGAGCCACCCAGGCGCCCCTGATAAGATCTCTTATAAAACAGTGGGATCGTTTCACATTAGGAATGAAGTAGTTACCCATGACTTTGGAGTTCTTCCCTGAACAAAGGGGAAAACTGTTCAATAACGTCATCGTCTCTGTGATCCGTGGGGCCGGTGGTGCTTTTTGAATTTTCCCGCGTGTTCCCCTAACATCTTTCCTTCCTCACGCTCAGGCACCGAGGAGTTTTTCGACCCCACCGCCGACGCGTCCTGCCTGAGCGCGTACACGAAGCGGGACCTGGTGTTTGCCCGGCTGAACGTGCAGCTGCAGCGGGGCACCGTGACACTGCTGCACCAGGAGCCGGGCGGCCCGCGGGCCAAGGAGCGAGCCTTCATGCAGCTCGAGTTCTCAGGTGCTGCCCCATGGAGCCGCCGGCTGCTCTCCCTTGGCGCCAGCGTCCTTGGCCGTGGTCCTTCCGTTCTAGCAGGCTGCCGTGAGCGGGGATGGCGGAATGCAGGGTCACTGGGGGAGGACAGGGCTAGGTGCCTGCGAGCCTCCGATCATAACATTCACCAGCCGGTCGGTACAGAAGCCTGTGTTACGTGTGTCTGTGTAAAAGACAGCTTATTTCACATATATCGTGGATTCACTGATCCCGAACTCAGTCGGCGGCACCGTAACTCATGCCTGAGTGAAGCTTATCTGCTGGAGGGCCCGGCGCTCAGTGTGGGGGCCATTTTAAACCACGAAGTCACCAACAAAAAGCACAAAAACTCGAATAGCTTGGCACTAAGTAGACCATGGGAGGGGCACGTGGGTGCAGCGTGAGCCACGCTGAGCCAAGGGGACAACCAAGGGGTCACCCTTGGCTGTGAGCGTGCACATTAGGTGACTCAGATTTGTTTCTGCTCCGTACATGTCCTCAGAAGCACCGCGAGATGGATTTCAAGGTTGTAAATAAGTTTTAGTGAGTAGGTAAATTCACAAACATGGAACCCATGGATAATCAGGACTGACCATGTTTGACGCGTGTTTGTAACTTTGAATTAAAGATGTGTAAATGTGCAGGTGCTGGTTTTTTTTATCTGACACAGATTTTTATTTTGGTATATTAAATAGCTACTTATCTCAGTAATTTAAAGGTAAACAACCAAGAAGAAAAAAAAGCCAGTTTGTTTGACTTTATAATCTTGAGAGCTAAGATATCATAAACTTTGTGTGAACCAGCGGATTGCTTAAACTCAATGGTTACATGCTCTGTTTAGAATTCATTCTGCAAAGACACTTCTAATATTCCGTCTGTAGTTATAGAGAGAGATTTATACAGACCCAATGATAAATAGGTAGGATTTTTAGTTCTACTTTCAAGGAAAAAGACATCATGATATTTAATCGTCCTCTGTAAAATAGTATAGCTCATACTTTTAAAATACTTCAGATTATCATGGCATAGTATCAACTCTTACATTGATATTTTTGTAGATGTGAAGCTACTAGCAGAATCTCTTCCTCGAAGAAACTCCTCCTTGCTTTCAGTCCGGTTGGGTGGACTGTTTCTTCGAGACTTGGCCACAGAAGGCACCGTGTTTCCCCTTCTGGTGTTCCCCAATTCAGTACGTACAGCGGTGGGATGGCTGCTCCGTCCGGGTGGGGTGAGCTGTGGTCTGTCTTAGGTGAGCAATAGGTAATACTAACTCAGTTCATTCTGACATTTGGTTATCTTGAGACAGACGGGCTGATTAAAAACAAACTGGAATTTAGTAAGGTTTTTTAACTTGTCAGAGAGCTGACAAGGTTTTTTAACTTGTCAGAGTTGGACAGTTTTACGGCAGTGCCTTCTTCCTCTCTGTCGTAGCTGCCATGGAGTAGTTTGCTGTTTTTTGGAAGAAAATGCCATAAGCATGCCACTGTTTTCTGCGTTTCTCGGTCCCTGTTCACACCTCCTGTCTAGAATTCATTTTCATGCATTCTGACCCTAAATCACTGATAGAAAGGCTCATCTTTTCTGGAGTTCCAAGAGAACCACTTCAAGTTATCTATATATACGTAATCTTTTATATTCAGTATACTTTATTAATTAGATCTTTGATCTTATTAAGTTGGCAGAGATACGATCAGAATAGTTGAGCATTTAGCCACTTGCTCTGTGATTTTTTTTTTTTAGGGGGTGGATTGCGGAGAGGGTAGGAGTGTGAGGGTCTAAAAAGCCTTACATACTTCCTGCTCATTTAGGAATCTTTCATTAAACACGCCTGCTGCCGAGTAGCAGAGTAGCATACTGTCCATTTTAGCTTAGAAAAAGGCACAAACGAGAGAGATCAGTCTACAAGTCCTCTCGTCCGATGTCAGGTGAGTTCTGGATTTGGTGTGCTAAGCGAGAATGATGCCGGAGGGCAGGACTTGAGGAAGTGTGTGCACGGCCAACTGTTCCCTCTCACCTGACCTCGATGCATTTTGTGTATGTTTTCATAGCAAAAAGAAGTTGGCAGAGTCTCACAGTCTTTTGGTCTCCAAACAACATCTGCAGACAGAAGTGATCACAACCCTGGTAATTTGTCTTATGTTCTTAAAACTAATCTTTAGAAATAAGATGATTTCAGATCAGTAGTCTTGGTCAGTTGTAAGAGGGAGCGTGTCCTGTTTTCTCCTAGTGGTTTGCTGTGTGGATCTGTGTTTGTCTTGGAGACCGTGTTCTCTGTTAACCCGTGTGTGACCGGTGTCAGCCCGTGGTGCTTCTGGGGCCTGGGTTTCCATGGTGGGAGTGAACACAACAACCCAGTCCTGAAGATTCCTGCTGAGGCAGTCCTCATTAGGGTCTCTATTTTATCATATTTTCATGAACGAGAACTAATGGGAAAATAATTTAGAAAATGTCCTTTTTCCCGAATTCCTTACAGGTTATCAAGAATAAGGTGATTGCTTTTGCTGTGTTCCATTTTCTTTCTCTGCTTCTTCCCCTTAGCTGCGGACCCAGAGGACCCGGTTTTTGAGATGCTGTATGAGAGAAATCCAGTGCACAGCCATTTTGAGAGGCGGCTGAATGTCAGCACGAGGCCCTTGAACATCATATACAATCCCCAGGCTATTAAAAAAGTAGCAGACTTTTTCTACAAGGGAAAGGTTCATACCTCAGGTTAACTTTTTTGTTTGTTTGATCTTATGTTACTTTCTATAGACATCTTTCTTGTCATTTTTAGTGCTTTGGACAAGGGTTATTATACATTGAAGTGACCCGCTAGTGGCTGCAATCATAAAGGCCTGGAGGGCACATGGATAGGGTTGTCCTTAGTTAGGGAAACAAAGGAGATGTCCTTGGAAAGTTTCTTTTCCAAAAGGGACCAATATCCTTAAATATTTTCTTTGTCTTTGCTTCCATTTAGCATACTTTAAAAAATAGCTTCCATTCTATTAGGATGGTGGTTTCCTTGGCTACCCAGGATATTCTAGGCCAATGAATTTAGGAGGAACGTTCAAGAACTTCCCTCTAGATGGCGGGAAGTGGTCTGTTTCATTTGCTTGGTGCAGCGTGAAATACTGCAGAGCTCATCCTTGCGCTGTTCTCTGTCATCATTGCCTTATTCATGCCTCCCTTCGTTCCCAGGAGAGATTTGAGACAGTAGGAGCAGAAAAAGCACTCGTTGACAGGCGAAAACAGTAGTCCTTTCCTACACGTATCCCCTCTCTCCCTCCTTATAACAATGGAGCTATTTTAGTTTTTGGAGCAGTTTTTGAGTCTTCATGTCAACAGCAGCCGTTAATGCTGTGGCTTTATTGTTCTGTCACTGATAGAATATAGAAGGCATTTCCTTCCAAAGTCCACTTTCTCTTTTAATGTAGCAGTGTGCTTTCAGGATGTAGGATGGTCTGGGATCGTTCAGAAAATGGTTCAAGAAAATTCTAGTGACTTAGGGGCCCACCCCCCCATGGCTGGGCCCCTGTCGTTGCCCCACTCCGGTAACCGTACACAGCGCCAGTGCAGGCGGGAGTAAGAACCGTTGTTGTGCGGATGGTTCTTTAGCTTTGGTGGAAAGTCGTGGCGAGAACAGATGTTGCAGTGGTCTTTTCCACCCAGCCGCTTGCAAATTCTCATTCTTCCCGTGCGTCTCTAATCTTGCAGGTTTTGGCTATCAGTCTGAACTTGAGCTGAGAGTGGCAGAGGCCGCCCGAAGACAGTATAACAAGCTGAAGATGCAGACCAAGGCGGAAATCCGACAAACGCTCGATCGTTTGCTTGTGGGGGATTTCATCGTAAGTGGGGCAGGGGCCGGCGTTCCCTCTGTCAGGTTCTTCCCCTCCTCTAGTTAAGCATGCTGGTTTCAACTACAAACATGAAGTTCACTGAAAATAGGAAATCCTTCTTAGCTAGCAAAAAATAAAATCACATGGCTTTTACAGGCTGTCAAGAATACAAACGGATGGCTGGGACCAGACCATACTTCTTCCCTGTGTCCATCTTGGGACACTCCTAAGACTCGTTTGCGTTCCTTTTTCTAGACCCGATAATTTACAAATGTTTCACTTAAGAGTATCCTCCCCCTTCCCTTAGGATTATCAGAAGAAAAATGCCTGGAATGGTGCCCCAGTTTTGATTCCAGGGTGCGATAGTCCCTTTGTGATGCTAAGTGACCAGCTGACACGAGGATGGTATTGAGGAAGAGAGTGGAGAAACACCTGAGCAGCCCAGTCAAACTCTGTTTCTAGCACGGGTGCACGGAGGTGCACTGCTCAGCCGCGGGTGGGGGGGGAGAGCCTGGCTCCCTCCCGAGAGCAGAGCCCCTATAAGCACAAGGGACAGCAGCAGTGTTCCAAGTAAAACGGTGTCGCCTGTGGAATGGGATTGAAGAATTAGTCCGGTTTTTTGTTTCTCGTGTGTGTGTTTCAGCACACATGCAGCAATTAGTATTCTCTTGTTATCTTAGAGAGGTTTCTTTTTGATAACATTTATGTAAATGAGCTTTTTACTAGGACCACATCTTTGAGGCGAATTTTAGCAGGGAAGAACAGTGCACACGCTCACGACTTGGTGGGTTTTTTTAATATTTCAAAGTCAAAGCTTATGTTTTCCACTAAAATATTTTGACATGAAAGTTGATGGTTGCCAACGTCTGTGAAGAAGTAGAAATATTTGAGTTTCTATGTTTATTGGCATTCCATAATTTACAATACTGTGAGATAGTAAGTTCTCTAACTATAGAAGCCTGATCTTTCTTAAAGCCGTGAAGCATCGCAATCAAAGAGCAGACAACCCCAGTCCAGTAATTTGCTAATTCTTTTTTTCTCCCACTTGAAACATTTACCTGTGGTAATGTCTCAAATCCTTAAGCACTTGGATCTACTTTTGTTTTAAACTTTTTGCTCTGATGCCATTGACTTAAAGTGATCCCATAACCCCTGGATGCGGCTTTCAGAAAGCCTTGAGCCCAACCGGTAAAGCCGTTTAGTTTTCGCAGTTGTGGTTATGTGACTAATGGTTTATTTTACTTCTACAGGAGGAGAGCAAAAGGTGGACCGTGCGACTAGACATTTCTGCCCCTCAGGTGATCTTTCCTGACGATTTCAAATTCAAGAATCCCGTGTTAGTTGTTGTGGATCTAGGAAGAATGCTGTTGACAAATAGCCAAGGTATGGTGTGAATGCAAAGTGGGGAAGACATACCCTGCCGGGGTTGATCTGTCTATGCTTAACCAAGTAAAGATCCAAAAACGCTTTTTAGGGGCACCTGGGTGGCTCAATCAGTTAAGCATCCGACTCTTGATTTCAGCTCAGCTCATGATCTCAGGGCTGTGAGGTAGAGCCTGAGTTGGGCTCTGTGGAGCGGCTTGAGGTTCTCTCTCAATCTCTCTCGCAAAAAAAGGGCTTTTATGACATCTTAACCCCAAAGTTCACTTGTTACTTCTTTTATGATAGCCGTATTGGGATACGTTTTAAAATGGACAGTTCAGTTGTTATTGGGATATTAACAGAATCGTGCAATTTACTGTGTTACCTAGTCTCAAAACATTTTCATCATCTGAGAAGACATTCCAAACCCTTCTGCTGTCACTCTCCATTACCCCTTCTCCTGTGCCCTGCCGACCATTAATTTTCTATCTCTGTGGATTTGATTCTTCTGAACATTTCATGTGAATGCAGTCATGCAATTGTGGCTTTTTATGTGTGACTTTTTTCACTTAGCTTCATGTTTTCGAGATTTATCTGTGTTGTAGTTTGTTGTACTTCATTCCTACCTGTGGTTGAATAATATTTCTTTGTGTGAATATACCGCACTTTGATTAAGCATTCATCAGTTGGTGGGCATTTATTTGGTTGTTTCTGCTTTTTGGCTACCACGAATAATGCTTTATGAACATGTGTGCAGGCTTTTGTGTAGACATGTTTTCAATCTCTTGGGTACACTTCAGTGTGGAATTGCTGGGTCATGTGGTGACTTTGTGTCTGACATTTTGAGGAACTGCCAGATTATTTTCCAAAAGGGCAGCACCATTTTACTATCGTACCAGCAATGTGTGAAGGTTTCAATGTCTCTCCATCCTTGCCAATACTTGTTGTTATCTGTCTTTTGGGTTATAGCCATTTTTTTTTTTTTAATGCGTGTGAAGTAGTATCTCATTGTGGTTTTTATTTGTATTTCTCATTCAGCATTTTGGATTTTAAGAAATACTATTTCTCAGAACTTCATTTCAGAAATAGAGGTTTAATCTGTTTAGGGATATTAGGGACATATATAAAAAGAGACTCCTGGAAGGTGATTTCATTACTATTACTAGGTCCAAAAAATATTTATCGTTTACCTTGAGATGGGCAGGAAGAAAGAGGATTCATGGGGTAAAAGGTTGAGGAAGCTTCTCAAATAATCTCAATCTTATCTTTACTGAGAATACCCAAAAGAGGAGAGGTAGAGGATTCCGACAGGAATGGGAAAGTTCGGTGCTACGGGGAATGTTAAAAGGGAATCAGATCTGAAGAAAAGGATCTCACAACCGTGGAAAGCACCTGCTTGAACTTGTAAACTGTAAACATGGAACAGAGACATGGGTGACAGAACCCAGTGGTGTGGTTTTGTAGTTGACCCAGCCCTGAGCGGTAAAAGACTGGACTGCGGAAGTCTGTAGAAGAGAAGGGTCGGATTGTGAACTCGGGCTCAAACGTGACACTGAGCAGTTACTGCTTGTAAGCTCGGAGCTGGGCATTCGAGGTATTGTTGAGTAGGACAGGTGAGGCCTGGGTTCCTTTGGAACATTCAAGGAGGGGAACAAAATGAGCACATAGACAAATACAGGGAAAGGTGAACAGACAGCTGATTATGGAGCGTGAGGTGGGAATGCTTGGGGAGAGCGGCTGGGGGCTGGGGTGGGGAAGTGGGTCGCTGGTTTCTGCTCCCTGACCTGCGTTCCACTGTCGGCAGGGCTCCATCTTTTCTCTTTTGCGCTTGGATTTCAAAATTACCAGACAAGTTTATATCGAAGAAATGGTAAAATCAGAATATCATGCTTAGAGTTTTCATCCGTGTGTTTTTTTAGAATGGGGTTGGTTGATTTTCTCTTTTTCCTTAATTGTTACATTAAAGGAAAGAGTAAGGAAGGAGCAGACGTATACTTTGCATGTTCTCTTTTTTATCTGCAGATGATTCCAAGAGGAAAAGTGGGGACGGGCTAGCAGCTGAAGAGAACCAGTTTAGTGATGATGAATATAAGACTCCTCTTGCCACACCTCCTAACACCCCCCCTCCTGAGACAAGCAGCGGTAACGGAGGGAAAACACCGCCATTTTCTGGGGTTGAATTCAGCGCAGAGCAGCTTCAGGCACATCTAATGAGCACGAAGATGTATGAGAGATACTCCCTGTCATTTATGGACCTCCAGATCATGGTTGGACGAGTGAAGGACAATTGGAAGCATGTCCAGGATATTGATGTGGGACCAACGCACGTGGTTGAGAAATTCAACGTTCACCTACAGTTAGAGCGTCGCTTGATTTACACTTCAGATCCCAAGTACCCTGGAGCTGTGCTCTCGGGCAACCTACCAGACTTGAAAATCCACATCAATGAAGATAAAATATCTGCTCTAAAGAATTGCTTTGCTCTCCTGACCACCCCAGAAATGAAGACTGCGGACACTCAGTTTAAAGAGAAGATTTTTCCCCAAGGCGGGCAGCGGGGAAGTTTGCAAGACTCAGTAATGAATTTAACCCAGAGCTTTGTGATGTTGGAGCAGCATACCCGGGAGGTTCTGGTGGAGTCACAGCTCCTCCTGGCCGAATTTAAGGTGAACTGCATGCAGCTCGGTGTGGAGAGCAACGGCCGGTATATTTCTGTGCTCAAGGTGTTTGGGACCAATGCTCACTTTGTGAAGAGGCCTTATGATGTTGAGGTCTCCCTGACCGTTCATGGATTGCTCCTGGTGGACACGATGCAGACGTATGGTGCTGATTTTGACCTTTTGATGGCTTCGCATAAGAACTTGAGCTTTGATATCCCAACAGGAAGCCTCCGGGATAGCAGGGCCCAGTCTCCTGTCTCTGGATCCAACGCGGCCCACCTCACCAATGCTGCCACACTGAATGACCCATCGGCTACTGGTGTTTCGCTTGACAAAATTCTCACCAAAGAACAGGAGTCCCTCATCAAATTGGAATATCAGTTTGTGAGTTCAGAGTGCCCGTCGATGAATTTGGACAGCACTCTTCAGGTGATTTCATTGCAGGTGAATAACCTGGATATTATCCTAAATCCGGAGACAATTGTGGAGCTGATTGGTTTTCTTCAGAAATCTTTTCCCAAGGAGAAAGATGATTTGAGTCCTCAGCCTTTAATGACTGATTTTGAAAGAAGCTTCAGGGAAGAAGGAACTTATCAAGCTACCTATGAACAGAACACCGAGGTTGCTGTGGAAATCCACAGGCTTAACTTACTGCTCCTTCGGACAGTGGGGATGGCAAATGGCGAGAAATATGGCAGAAAAATTGCAACTGCGAGCATTGGCGGCACCAAAGTTAACGTCTCAATGGGCAGCACATTTGACATGAATGGTTCTCTCGGCTGTTTGCAGCTCATGGATTTGACGCAAGAGAACGTTAAGAACCAGTATGTTGTGAGCATTGGGAATTCCATAGCCTATGAAAATATTGTCAGCGACATTGGCTACTTCGAATCTGTATTTGTTAGAATGGAAGATGCGGCCCTCAGTGAAGCCTTGAGTTTCACCTTTGTTGAGAAATCTAAACAGGAGTGTTTTCTCAACCTCAAGATGGCTTCCTTACATTATAACCACTCTGCCAAATTTCTGAAGGAGTTGACGTTGTCCATGGATGAGCTGGAAGAAAATTTTCGAAGTATGCTGAAAAGCGCAGCTACCAAAGTCACTACGGTACTGGCTACCAAGACAGCCGAGTACAGTGAGATGGTGTCACTCTTTGAAACGCCAAGGAAGACTCGGGAATCCTTTATCTTAGAAGAAAATGAAACGTATGGGTTTGGCCTCGCTGGGTCTCATTCTGACACCGTAAAGCTGATCTTGAACATAAACATTGAATCCCCTGTTGTGTCTATCCCTCGGAAGCCCGGGAGTCCTGAGTTGTTGGTGGGACACTTGGGACAAATATTCATCCAGAATTTTGTGTCAGGAGATGATGAATCCAGAAGTGACCGTCTGCGGGTAGAAATTAAAGACATTAAGTTATATTCTTTGAATTGCACCCAGTTGGCAGGCAGAGAGGGTCCTGGGTCTGAAGTAAGCCGGGCGTTTTGTTCTCCTTCTGGGTCTGCCAGTGCCAACAGTCAGGAGGAAGCTCATTTCACCCGACATGATTTCTTTGAATCTTTGCATAGGGGTCAAGGTGAGGAGTGTAAATCTTTTGTCTCATTTTGTCGAAAGATTCCAAACCCAGCGTATGTGGTACTTTGTGTAAAACAGCAAAAACCTTTTCTTTTAGAACTATCCCCAGTGAATATTTAAGAAACCAAGATAGAATTTTAATAGAATTCTTCCTATCAGGTTGGTATGTCTTCAGTTGTACCCGTTGGATACCATATTTGGCAAAATAAGAATTTTTATTTTTATTTTTTAAAGTGGCCTCCTTTAACATTGGAAGAGTGCCCATTTACAGGGATTTTTGAAAGGGTGGGTCTGTTAGAGTATTATTTAATTTGGTCAAATCCATCTGATTTTTTTTTTTCAGTTCTAAGCTGTAGATCTTTGTTAGTTAAATATTGTAGTCCAAGATACCTGGAGGGGTTGACAAAAGTGGGATGTGAAATTTAGTCTTTGGATGTTATATTTTCCTTTCAGTATTCTGTCATCTTCTGTAAGGGGTTGGTCCAGGGTCCTAGGAGTAAAATGCCTCTGTTTGTGTTCTCGATCTGCTCTGCTAAAACCAAACAGTTCAATCTGTTAGTCTGGGCATCCACAGACATCACGTGGGCCCTAAAGCCTGGCTTTCCTTATTGGTAAAGAAATTCATGCCTTAGAGGGTTTCTCCATCTGTGGTTCTCAGATGTTAATTTGCCAGTTCACTTACATCCTTACCTAAAGATTGCTTTCTCTGCTTGGGATAAAAGGTATTCACTTAGAACCTGATATTGTTCTTGATTTTGATGTAGGCCCAGTAAGAGGGATCAGTCTGTCATTGAAAGCTGGGTAGGGATGAGCAGTTTGGTTTGGAAAATGCTAGCTTGGGAGGCTAAGAGAAGCTTAGAGGCCTGGCCTGGATTAATGTTCACCACATCGTATTTTGAAGGCAGCAAATGGAGCATGTCATGAAAATATTGTTTTTTTGTGTGTATAAATTTACGCTGTGCCTCTGTTTGCTATGAGTTTTGGTCTGGGTCTTGCTATGAGTTCACACTCAGTCATAGACCTCAGGTGCCAGGCTGGTCTGCCCTTTGGGTCTAAGGGTAACTCATGGGCTCTATCTTATACACCCTATACTTCAGCAACAATCTGTCATTTTCTCTCTGTCATGCCAGCTTTTCACATCCTGAACAACACCACCATTCAGTTTAAACTGGAGAAGATCCCTATAGAGAGAGAATCCGAACTGACTTTCTCCCTTAGTCCAGATGACCTGGGAACTTCTAGCATCATGAAGATCGAAGGGAAATTTGTCAACCCAGTTCAGGTAAACACGTGTTGATTTTCATGTCTGGGCAGTTGAAGTCCTATATTTACTTTATATTTATATCATATTAATATGTTCGTATCTTGTTATATATTTGTATATATAAAATGTTAGAAGGAAAATATGTAAATTCAAGGAGACATTGTGACTGCCTATTACTGTTGGTAACTTGTTCTGTGAATGTGGAGCCTTTTCACTGTGTCCTTTCATTGCTGGGGAACCGGCCTTGTTGGCCCTCTTCATGTGGAAGAACGGTGAGTTCTGTAGAGAGAGGAGGCAGATCGTTAATTCCGTCGCCATTCAAAAACAAGCAGAGTTACTGCTTAAAAAGTCAGAGCCTGTCTTTCCCAGTAGGATAGAGTTCTTGTCACTCTTTTGATGTACTTGGCTCAGCCTGTAAAACAATCTGATTATTTGAGCTGTTGACAGACCCTCGCAAGGGAGAATTAGTCTTGCCCTCTTTGAAATGAAATGGACCCAGACAGGGATTTCTCGTATGTGTGTGTGTGTGTGTGTGTGTGTGCATGTGTGTGTGCGCACATGTGCCTGTGTGACGTGAGTATGCCTGTGTGTATGGTGAGTATATGTGTATACAACTGTCATCCTATTTCCTTCAAAAGTGTCATTTTTCCTGCTTTCACAGGGAGAAGCGCAAAGAGCATATCATTATAAAACAGCAGGGACGGGCGGGATCTTAGGACAGTGGACTGTAGCTTTGGGCGGTAACTGGTCATTAGTCTGGATCTGGCCGCTGCTCTGGAGTAACTCAGGAGTGCTGTTCACAGAGCACGTGTACCTTTTGACACCAGTGGTTCCTGGATATGGGTCCCTGGGTGAGAGAACTTTCCCTGTGGCTGTCCCATCGTGGCTAAACTTTGGCATTAGCTGTTGTGGTTCCTAGGGTGACTTTTTCACCTTAAATCTAGCATATAGCATGAATTCTGTTGGAGCGTGTTGACTTTACTGTTCTTATGGCTATACCCTCCACTTACTGTGGTTTTTGATGAAAGTCTTCTAAAAATTATTGTAAATAATTCTTTAAATTTTATTGAATAATTAATTTATAATTTAAATAATTTAAAAATATTTTATTATGAAAATTTTAAAACATACACAACGGTGGAATAGTTTAATGAACCTCATGTACCCATCACTCAGATTCAGCAGTTATCAATATTTTGCCGCATTTGTCTCATTTTTCTCTCTCTCTCCTTTTTTTTGGCGGAGGAGTGGGGTATGGGGCGGTTTAGAGAGAGAGAGATAAAGATAATCTCAAGCAGGCTCCACGCCCAGTGCAGAGCCTGACTCAGGGCTTAACCTTGCGACCCTGAGATCATGACCTGAACCGAAATCAGAAGTCAGATACTTAACCGACTGAGCCACCCAGGTGGCCCTTTTGGTGAACTATTTTAAGGCAAATCCCAGAATCATACCATTTTTACTGCTATATATTTGGAATGTATCTCTATAGTCCACATGCATTTTCTTATATAACTACAATGGTATTATCATGTCCAAATGAGTATTTCTTGGTAACATAATAAATTTTAATCCATTCTCAGATTTCAGAGACATTTTTGATTATTTAAAAAAAAATGTCTTTTCACTTTTGTTTGAATCAGGATCCTAATGAGACCCTGTACATTGCATTTCCATGATACATTGTGTGGGTCTTGGTTTAGTTTCCCTCTCATTTTTTTCCCCCACCCTATTATTGCGTTGTGAGAAGTAGGTCAGTCGCCCTGTAGATTGTCCCGCATTCTGGATTGGGCTGTTCACTTATGGCGTCACTCAGCTCGTTCTCCCACATTTCCTGTAAACCGTACCTTAACTCTACAGGTTTAACTGGATTCAGGTTCTTTTTTTCTTGGCCAGAACACTCCAGCGGTGGGGCTGTGTATGTCATATTGCGTTATATCAAGAGGCACATAATGCCTGGTTGTCTCTGTGTTAGTGATGCTGAGATTGATGACTGTGTGCAAGTGGTGAGAACCCGATCTGTCCATTGTAAAGTCCTTCCTACACGGGCTTCTTCCGTGGATGAACTCTGATGGGATACATTAGTTCACTGGGCTGTAAAACCACCACTTTCCAATTCTGTCTTTTCCGTATCTGTTTGGAACTCCTCTGTTAAAAAATTCTCCTTAAGTGTATAAAAAAACTGAAATGAAAATATTTTTAATAAGAAGTTGTAATTAAAAACAAAGTAACGGGAGAGGAAACATAAGTGATCTTGGCTTATTATCGTTACAAAGCACTTTCTGTTTAGCTGACCTAACCAAAGGTTATTACGCTAACTGGTGATGATCAGCGAGTTTTAGAACCATGAGTCTTGTTTCTCAGTCCTGTGGTAATCACCACATTGGACTTTTGGCAGCATTCCCGTCAATTTCTGCAGTTGTTTTTGTAGGGTCAGAAAGAGTGATTTTACTGATTCAGGCCGACAGTCAGCAGTACTTACTGAACACTGATTGTGTAAAGATTATTTTGTGAGGTGCTGGGGGAGGTAGGGAGACGGCCTCATCGGTAGACATGGGTCAGTGAGAGGTTAAGGACAGAAAAGAAACAGAAAGGATAGTCCCTGCTATTAACTAATTTATAACATCTAGGGAAAACCCATAAACATCAACTCTGGAAATTTGTGGGCAGTGCATCTGAGTGCAATTAATAACAGTAGTGGAATAACTGAATTCTTCTCTTTGACTACAGGTGGTGTTAGCAAAGCATGTGTATGAGCAGGTTTTACAAACGCTGGACAATCTCGTGTATAGTGAAGATCTGAATAAGTTTCCAGTCAGTGCTACCTCCTCACCTTGCCCTAATTCTCCTCTGCCTTCCCTCAGTACCTGTGGAGAACCTTCCATTGAAAGGAAGGAGAATGGATTGTTCAGCCACTCCAGCCTTTCTAATTCTTCTCAAAAGTCCTTGTCTCTGAAGGAAGTCAAATCTTTTACCCAGATTCAAGCCAACTTTTGTATATCAGAGCTTCAAGTACAGCTCAGTGGAGATCTGACTCTGGGGGCCCAGGGTCTTGTGAGCTTAAAGTTTCAGGATTTTGAGGTGGAGTTCAGCAAAGACCATCCTCAGACTTTATCTATTCAGATTGCCCTGCGCTCTCTGCTGATGGAAGACTTACTGGAGAAAAATCCAGACTCCAAATACAAGAACTTGATGGTGTCTCGGGGAGCCCCTAAGCCATCCAGTTTAGCACAAAAAGAGTATCTTTCTCAGTCTTGTCCTTCAGTATCCAACGTGGAGTATCCCGACATGCCTCGATCTCTCCCTTCCCACATGGAGGAAGCTCCTAATGTCTTCCAGCTCTACCAGAGACCCACCTCGGCCTCCCGGAAGAAGCAAAAGGAAGTCCAGGACAAAGACTGTCCCTTGACCCCACCCCCTTCTCCAACAGTAGATGAGCCCAAGGTACTTGCTGGGAAGAGTAAATTTGATGATTCCTTGGTACATATCAATGTATTCTTGGTGGATAAGAAGCATCCAGAATTCTCTTCCAGTTATAATCGAGTTAACCGGAACATAGATGTGGATTTTAACTGCTTGGATGTGCTGATCACACTGCAAACCTGGGTCGTGATACTAGATTTTTTTGGAATTGGCTCCACTGCAGACAACCACGCAATGAAGGTACTGCCCGAGGACATTCTACAAAATGTGAAGTCAGAATCGAATGCTCTCCTAGAGTCTGAACTTCAGGATCCGGTTAACACCAAGCTGGACCTCAAGGTATCACTCCCCTTTGGCTCCCTGAAGTTCTCAGAATGAATTTTGCTCTGTTTATTTAAACGCACTCATTGTTCATTTACCCTAGGAAATAGATCTTATTGCCAGGGGAGCTATTTTTAGTCTTCCGGATGTCTTAATATTTTAGAAAAGGCTTTAGCATAAATCCCATCTGGAGGCAGGGAAGATAAACGGTTTAAGTAAGCTTCTGTCTTTGGGTTGTGCAGTTCAGTGGAATGCTGTTTTCTTGGAGCCTCAGGTTGCTGGTCTTCTGTCGTCCGATCAGTTAAGATAACTCAGTGAGGTGCCATGTGGGAAGCACCTAGCCGAGGGTCTGATGCATAGTAGCTGCTCTAGAACGTGGCTTCGGTCCTCTGTCCCCTGTCCCTGCTCACTCAGAACGTCGTTGGCTCTCACTGAAGCAATAGGACAACCACTGAGAGTGAAGTCTCATGTCGGACTGCCTGGCTTTGAATCCTGGCACTTTTGCTCTATCCTCTGGCCATGTGGCCTTGGGGACAGTTTTTAACTTCTTTCTCCCCCAGTTTCCTCATCAGTGAACTAGGGGGTGTTGAGTGGTGCCTCCCTCCGCCATCGGGATGTTGCAAGGATTCGGTGAGATGACGACACGAGCAGGGCCCTGTGCACAGTGTGTGGCACGAAGCGAGCGTTCAGCGAATGAGAACTTGTATTTTTTTTGCTATATGTAGATTACCAGACGTACAACTTGGTGTTGGTACTCCTAGTGTAGATGTTTAAAAACACATAAAAAAGATCACGTTTGGTTTTAAGGTTATTCTGTTCTGTGCGCTGGCATGGGGGAGATGTGGAAGCAGCTAAATGCAGTGGACCCTTTGGGGGCAGGTCCTCGGAGCTGTAACACCACCCAAAGCCCAGGGCCCCCTGCTGCGGCCCATGCCATCCGTGCCTGGAGGCTGACGTTCTTCATCTACTTGTCCTAGCAAAGGCGGGCTGGCGCTTGCTGCTGGGGAGCCGTCAGGGAGGAGGATCACATTTAATCCCGTTGCTACCTTCTTCTTTCCTTAGCTGGTGGGAGGCTGCATTCCTCTAGAAATGGAAGAGCTTTCAAGGCAGAGTTTGGCCCGAACCAGTGTCACCTCTCCTGCTTAGTGTCTGTGGACGAGTGCCGTCTCGGCTCTCTGAGAATCTCTGGCGCCTGGATGAATGGCAACTGGAGAGGCTTCGGTCATTGTTAGGGACGTGATGTGTTTGTAGCCGTAACTTTTGTCTTGCGGTGCCTGCAATGAATGGCCTCAGGAACTCTTTGGCTGGATGTGGAAGTGCTCCAGGGGCTTTGCACAGATAGAGGTAGCTGGCTTCCCAGGAGAATAACGCTGGATAATGCCCCGTGGCGATGGGCATTTTTTGAAGACATTTTTATTGTGAAAATTTTCAAACATAACACAAATAAAACTATTTGAAAAGTCAATGAACTTCCATTGACTTTATTCCTTTGAGATTCATCACATTTACTTTAGTCCTTTCTTCTTCTAGCTCAAGTATTTTAAAGCAAATTTCAGATCTATCATTTTACCTCTTCATGCTTTGGTCTTCATTTCTACAAAAATGTGGACATGTTCTTACCTAACCACATCTAACTAAATTAATGAGAATTTCTGGTATTCTGTAACACTCACCAGTCCATGATCAGATCTTTCCGATTATCTCAGAGTAGCCCTTTTACTGGTGGATTAGAGAGAGATGAATGGTTAAGAAACTTCATGTCTTCCCTGTGATCTCTGCAATTCATTGGAATACTTTGCTTCATTTACAAAGGGGGAGAATTAAATAAAATGACGTGTGACTCTTTTGAATGGGAGTTCAGGTAAGGTTCACATGTGACATTTGCTATCCTAGCTCCTAAATCTGTTAATAAAGAAAATCAGTCTTTATTCCCCCCCCCTCCATGCCATTGGCTTGTAGAAGCTGGGCTAGTGCCCTGTAGAGTATCCCACATTCTGGATTTGTCTTTTGGTTTCCATTTGGTGCCACTTGACTCCTTTGATCTTCTCATTTTAGAAATGGACGTTAGCTCTAGAGGCTTCCTCAGATTCAGATTCAACTTTTTGTTAACACTTCATGGGCCGCTCTGGATGCTTCCTGTTTTGTTGAGGGTATGTGGCATCTGGTGGTCCCACGTTGAGTGAAACTAGGATTCGTGCTAAGAGTGGGGTTGGGGGTGACAGCTGGATTCCTCTAATCAAAGCATTTTTAGCCCCACTGTATTTGTTATTTGGGTGAGTAAGTGACGAGAGGCTTTCTGTTTCCCTCGCTTACGATAATCTTGTTTCCTTGAGACCTGTGTGTCTGTGTCAGCAAGCTTTCTGCGGCCTCCAAGGCCACCGCACCTGGAATAGTCCCCTCCTTTTTTCTCTGCCTTCCTCTACAAATGTTCCTCCTTCTTCTTTTCTTCCTATTATTTTCTTTCTTTCTTCCCCATCTTTTTTGCTCCTTATCATTCATTCATCAAACTTTGACCGAGGACTGAGCACCGGCTCAGTGGCAGGCCCCGGAGATGGCGGGCTGAGTCTGGTGCTCCGAAGCAGTGCATGTGAATTGAGGTTCCATCTTTTTCCCTCTCCTTCCTTCTCGCCAACCGATCTCTTATCCCCGGTGATGATGCTAAGGTACCTGTCTCAACACATCCTAGTATAGAAGTCCTTTGAATGTTTGAAATGACAGTGTTAACAATACAGGATTTATTTGTTACAAGGAATGTGGTTCCTAAAGATTTTATTTATTTATTTGACACAGAGAGAGAGATCACAAGTAGGCAGAGAGGCAGGCAGAGAGAGAGGGGGAAGCAGGCTCCCCGCTGAGCAGAGAGCCCGATGTGGGGCTCGATCCCAGAACCCTGAGATCATGACCTGAGCCAAAGGCAGAGGCTTATCCCACTGAGCCACCCAGGCGCCCCAGGAATGTGGTTCCTAAGGCTGAGGGTTTTGGCGTTCTTCTATTTCTGCTCGTCCCTCGAAAAGAAAATCTTTGACTCTGGTTCCTAGGCCAAGTCCTAGTTGGTCAGCAGAGGCTTCTATTAAATATTTGTCTAGTCATTAAACAGGATTCTAAATCATATTTATCGTTTTGCTTGGACAGATTTCTTAGGGTAGGACTTAATGAAATCTCTGTGAGTGATTACAGAATAGTATAATACGAAAAACAAATGCAAAAATGAGAACAAATTGTCTTATAATGTAACATGTTTCACTGACGAAGTACCGACGAGGCAAGCACAGAGACACCACCACGGGCCCTGGGTTTTAGGTTGTCCTGTCGAGCCCCTTTCTCATCAGCTCTCTCCTCAGATTATGTGCGACTGATGAAGAAAGCTAAAATGAAATTGGCATCCACAAAAGTGTTCCCGTAATATTTCCTGAGCCTTTCTGTATCTTCCTCGATTTGGTTCTGCTGTTTGCCTGACACATGCCTTTTCTCCCCCAGTAAGACCTGCCTTGCTTTATCTCCCACGTTCTTAGGTTCATTCGCTCTCTCTCGTGCTGAATAAGACCACCAGTGAGCTCGCCAAAGCAAGTGTGTCCAAATTAGTGGCACACCTGGAAATGATTGGTAAGTGGGGAGAAATCAAACTTGCAAAATGTGGTAAGAATTTGGACCTCCTGCTCACAAATCTAATTGTCTTCACATGCAAAGTAAGGTGAGGGATCAGTGGCTTAGATTGTGGTTCTTGGTCTGGCTGTGGTTTGTGGTGGTGGTTCCCAAATACTGGCTTAGGGATCAGAATCATGTGGCCAGCTTGTTAAAAATACATATGTCTGGCCCCCCCTCCCCCATCCCCAAAATATGATTCATTAGGTTGGGATGGGGCCCTGGCATCTATCTGTGTTTTTAACAAAGTCTGTCTAGGGTGACTATATAATTTCTTGTCCAAATTGGGACATTTTGAGAGTGAAAGGGGACATTATTAATAATTATACCTGGGAAACCAGGGTATATGTTCACTCTGTTGCCATAATAGGGAGAGCCACCAGTACGGGCGTGATTTTAGGTGGGAGGAAGTAGCAAAGCTGGCATTCTTTCCACTGGCACTCTGCAGGTCGAAATTGTTAGTTGAACACAAGTGATCAGCTACATCAAGTTCTAAATAGGAGAGGTTTATAAAGTATGAATAAATTACTATTCCTTCCTCAGAGAACAGATAATGAAATAATGGAAGATCACAGCTCAGATGTTGACTGTAGTGTAAAAAAGAATATCTTTGGGGAAAGGAATGATCTGAAATTGAGATTTCATGCCTGATGTAAATTAAATTAATTTATAAAAGCTCAGAAGAGATGGGTCTTTAAAATTGGGAGAAGTTTGGGTATTTTTGTTAGATGACATTAAGAGTGAAATATAAGTATGTCTTCAATTCACTGAGAGCTGAACTAGCATGGCGAATATAAACACCTAAGTCATTGCTTTGTAGTGCTAATTATGATGATAAAACTTGTTTTATGGAAGCGACTGTTTGGAGTATCGCTTTTTAATATCCACACCATGTAAAGAATGATTCATCATAGGTTCCCATCCCAGGTGCACATGTTTTAACATCCTTCTTTGTTCTTTCCCACCTTCAAGGGGTTTCACTCTTGTAATACCAAAGTAGTTTTAAATCTGTCTCCAGTGTCTGTCTCGTTAATTGCACTTTTTTTTATTAAATCACACTAACACCCACTTAATGTTGCCTGAATACCTGACATATCTCTGACACTTCCTCCTTTATTCTTTTATCCATAGTACAATTAATAGACCTTTTGCTATTTCACTAATTCTAGTTAGTGGTCTTAATCTCCGAAAGGATCCCATTTTGTCCGTTTTTAGAAATGTTTTATCCATTAGTTTGTGTATGCATTTAATTTCTTTCCCTTTCTAAAAGTTAAAGTATGATATTGCTGTATTGTTTCAACCCCCTTTGGACTTCTGCATTGAGACTGTTTGAAATTGTGGAAAATGTTTTTGGTGGGTGAATTGGAATATGAAAATTTGCCTTTGACATTTAATTTGATTAAATAGTGAAAAGTCTGAGGCATGTGTATATTGGTTTTTGTGCCAGACATATTTAAGGTGTAGGACGATAAAAGATACATAAGAATGTGCTCTAACTTTAACATCCCTAGACGGAGACCTGGCCTTACAGGGCAGCATCGGGAGCCTGTCCCTGAGTGACCTCACAGCCCACGGAGAATTCTACAGAGAGCGCTTCACTACAAGTGGGGAAGAAGCGCTCATCTTCCAGACTTTTAAGTAAAAATACCAGTTTTTCTCATTTGACATTTCATCATATTTCCTTGCTATTTCAAATTCTTATTGGCTAAACAATAAAAGTTTAAGAAAATGTTACCTTCTTAGGTAAAATCGATATGATCTAGTTGCAGGGAATCCTGATTTATAGTAAAACTGACCTATGTTGAAGCAGGCTACTCAGTCTTCATAAACAGATGGTGTGTTATTGAAATAATTTTTTTTAAGTTTCTTTTTTTTTTTTTTTAAGTAATCTCTACATCCACCATGGGGCTCAAACTTACAAACCTGAGGTAAGAGTTGCATGCTCCACTGACTGAGCCAGCCAGGTGCCCCAAAATAATTCTGGTTATTAAAAAGCCTGGGCTCTCCTGCTGGCTTTGCGTTGACTTGTTATGTGGCCTTAAGCAAGTCACTTAATCTCCATGAATCAGTTTTTCTATCTACATATTGAAGGTACAAAGGTAGATCAGTTTCCATCTAGCTCTCAATGTTCTAGAATGATTTCAGCCTGAAAACGTTGTTGAAGATGTGGATGTTAAATTATAGTACACATTTTTTTCTGTATAAAGACAATCTATATTGAATCTTTTCAGTTTTAGAATTTAGAAGGCATTTTTAGACCTATGCAGTTTTTAAAGAATGGTTTCTTCAGAAGGCTGAAAGTTTAAAATGGTGGGTTTTCAACATTTTGGGGAGCTGTTGGAAAATACAGATATCAAGCTCTGCCCTCAAATATTCTGTTCTAGGGGAGTGCTCAGTCTTTTTTTTTTTTTTAACATTTGCTAAAGTGATTCTAATGTTTAACTAGAGTTGAGAAAAACTGTCCCCAAAGACGTCTGAGGACTTTTTTTTTTCATTTTCAGGGGAAGTGTATCATACTCTACTGAGAATGTAGATTGGCGTGTTTATATTATTACCTACCACAGTGGTGTAATTCTATGATAAATGAGATAATTAATATAAAAGTCCTACCTGTCTGCCTGGCACAAAATAGGTGCTTAAGCAAATGTGAGTTTCTTTCCCCTGGGACTGTGTTCTGTATAATTTATTATTACGATGCCATGGCTTTTAAATTGAAAACCATTCATAAAAGTTTTCTAATCTGTCTTGGAATGTAGATGCTAAACCTCTTTGGCCTACATTTCACGAAGCAAAAAGAAGACGTCTTTCTGCCTCAAGGAGACTGTTTTCCCCAGAAACACCGATCGTGTTGCTTAATGTTCTTCCCCCCTTGTTTCTTGGACGTATTTTTTATCTTTCGAGTCCATATTGTTACAGTCTTCGAGTGGGAAGAATCACTTTTCCCTAACGGCAGGGAAAGAACTCTAGTGAAAGGTGTGAGCCACAGGTGGCTTTTGAGGGAATTCTGGAATCCAGAGTGAGTCTCGTGCCAGGGCTGCCCACCTGTTCACAGCTGGGACTGTCACCCGGACTTGCATTTCACATCCTCAGTGCATTGCCGCAGCTTAGGAGAGGAGAGATTATTGGAGTCTGCTTTGTCAAACCAGATTGCAGATTGGCATTTCAGTAGTTACAGCTGTTTTCTAGGGGAAACCCCCACGTGAGCCTGTTTTCTTTCAATAACTTGTATCGTACCGCCATGTCACACTTCTGCCCTTCTTCCCAGATACGGCCGGCCTGACCCTCTACTCCGGAGAGAACACGACATCCGAGTGAGCCTCCAGATGGCCTCCGTGCAGTATGTGCACACGCAGCGCTTTCAGGCTGAGGTGGTGGCCTTTGTCCAGCACTTCACGCAACTGCAAGATGTCTTGGGGCGCCAGCGAGCCGCCATCGAGGGGCAGACGGTAGGAAGGCTCATTTCCCCAAACTGCTTTTCCAGTTTGACTGATCAATAGAACTTTTAAGCTTCTAGAGAGAAGTCTGGAAAATTTCACTGCAAAAAGGAAAGGTCTTTAGGTAATTTTACGCTTACTAGTGTCCTCTGTGTAGCCGATTATCTACGGAAGTCTTACTGTAATTGGAGAGCTTACGTTCTTCCTTCATTGTGTTGTGTTTTAATGACCTGGAAGGTTTAGCTTTAGCTTCTTCTAAAGAAGATAAATGAAATTTATGGCCAACACTTAAGACTTCTGGTTCCTTTTAGTACTTTAGCGGAGATACTTCTCTTGGAAAGTGTTTCTGAGGAACATATCAATTATATAAAGAGTTTTATCCAAATACATTAGCGGTTCCCAGCTTCTTTGTTCATGGTTCTTTTATGTTTTGGAAATATTTCCATAGCACATCCTCAGCCAAAAGACACACCTCTTTCCATTTAAAAAATAGTTAAGTCTAAACAAGTACATATGCAAGTCCTAATGACTCAGTAGCTGTTTAAAAAAATAACATGTAACTGAAAGACTAATATTTTTATTTCATTTGTAAAGAAATTACTGGCTAGCAGGGATGTAAGTGCCCTTTGGGCACCATACAGCTTCTCAGACTTGGGACCAGGCTGGACATGACAGCCCTCATTGTTTCATGGCCCCGCTTTTTATCACAGCAACTGCCAAAGACCCAGCTTCGTGAACGTGTCCCATCATTGAAAGGAATGTAGCATGATCTAACATTGAACGTGAACTACCTCAGTCTAGTATGTGCAGTGTCCCAACAGATGATGTGTTTGCCTCAAAAATTTGAAATGTCCTGGCAGCACGCACGTGTGTGGCAGCATCTTGTGTCTTGGCACAGAGTTTGGAAACCACAGAAAATGTTTGCAGTGCAGTCCTTTGTAAAACTTATTTATTTTTAAGCTAAAGATTATAACTAAATAAAGGTACTGTCTCTATAGTGACAACATTTAAAAAGTTTAAATTTTTTGAATATGTTACATGTTGATTTAGTGTAGAATCAAAGTAAAAGGACATTTGGAGAAAAGTCTCCTTCTCAATTACTTTTCCTCAACCACCCAATTTCTCTTCCTGGAAATAATTAATGTTACTAGTTCCCTGTATATCTTTGAGAGAATATATTTTTTAAAAAAATATAAAAGCACAGGGGCGCCTGGGTGGCTCAGTCTGTTAAGCCTCTGACTCTTGATCTCAGCTCAGGTCTTGATCTCAGGGCTGTGAGTTCAGGGCCTGTGGTGGGCTCCACACTGGGCGTGGCACCTATTTAATTAAAAAAAAATCTACCTAAAAAAAAAAATCTATCTATCTATCTATCTATAAAAGCACAGTCAAATTATAGGAACTGTGGGAAAAAAGGATCAATCTTATCAGTGTCCTAGTACCCCAGGTATATTTTAATTTGTTGTCATTGTTTTTTAAATTTCTCTCTATGCATATTTCCATGGTTGTAATCAGAGAGTGTGTAACCTTTTTTTCTCTTTAGAAACTTTTAAAACAAAACAAAACAAAACAAAAAGCTTTTAAAACAAATTTAGTATTTGACACATATAAAAGAATATCTGTAGCATGTCAGTTTCAAAGTATGATAATAAAATGAACATTTGGGAAGTAAATAAAAATTAAAACATTGCTGATGCTGCTGCACGTGTTCCTTCCCTATCTCATTCCTCTCAACTCCTTAGGTAACTGTTCTCCTGATTTTTGGGTGTTGTGATCCCTTAAAAAAAAGTTCCCATATGATATCTTATTTCATTTGTTTCGATCTTTAAAAAGATGGTATTAAGCTGTGTTTAATGTTCTGTTACTTGCTTTTTTTTTCATTTTCATTTTTTCATTTGGTTAGATACATTCAGGTTGTTACATGTGATTGCTTTTCCTTTAATTGCACTCTTAGAGTTCGTTGGGTGTAGAACAGATTTATCCATTTTCCTGTTGAACATTTGGTGGTTACAGTGTTTTGCTGTTGTGTGCTATGTCTCTTAGCGCACATGTGTAAGTTACTCCAAGCAGGATTTCTGGGCCATGCAGTATGCACATGTTTAGCTTTATAAGATAGTGCCAGATAGATTGTTTTCCAAAACCATTATACATTTCCATTAACAATGTATAAGAATTCCTTTTAATTCATATCATTGTATGAATTCATATCCTTTAATTCCTATCCAACACTCGTTAACCTTTGGGCCAATAATGGCGTAAAATGGCATTACTACATCTGTGGTCTACTTATGCCTTTTATTTTTACTTCTTATTTTTAAAATAATTTTTAAAATTTTAATTCCATTTCCTTATGTCTTTTTAAAAAAACATTTAAATTGAGGAATAGCACACAGTATATACGGTAATGTAAAATGTATTAATTTTCTGCATACTTTTTTTTTAAAGATTTTATTTATTTGGCAGAGAGAGATCACAGGTAGGCAGAGAGGCAGGCAGAGAGGGAGGGGGGAAGCAGGCTTCCCGCTGAGCAGAGAGCCCAATGCGGGGCTCGATCCCAGGACCCTGAGATCATGACCTGAGCCGAAGGCAGAGGCTTTAACCCACTGAGCCACCCAGGCGCCCCTATGGATGCACTTTTGAAAGCAATTGTGTTAAACTTTTTTCATAATCTGTTTCCATTTTGCTTTTCATTTTTCATAGTGATCCTATTTAATAACTGTATAATCTATCAAGTCAATTTAACCATTTCCTTGTTTTTTCACATTTAAATTGCTTCTAGTTTTTCATTCTTATGAGTAATGCTTCTATGAATAGCACTGTGTACCTAATTTTTTTTAAGCTGTTTTTAGAATATTGAATCCTGTAAATGTTTGGTCAAAGTGGTGAACATTTTTGTGACTCTCAATTCAATACTTTTAATAAATGTTGTCTATTAGAATTATGTACCCTTAAAATGATTATTTTCACCTGTGTGGTTTAAGCAGCAGTATTACTGTGAGGAATCACTAGGGATAGGAAGTGAGACAGTGTAAATTAGTGTGTAATTGGGTTTAATTTTCTGGGTTAGGCAGAAATTAAACAGGTAAGTCTTTGAAGTGTTCGTTATATCAAGTTAGGTAAGACAAGTGGACAGTGAAGGAGTGATCTTCTGTTTTGAACAGTGCCGTGTGTGTAGACTCCGAAGAAAAGCTGATCTTCTCAAGATCTTTAATGCTAGCTGTTTGAATTACCCAGGTTTAAGATTTTGTATTACTGGGGCGCGTTGGGCTCTCTGCTTGGCGGGGAGCCTGCTTCCCGCTCTCCTTCTGTCTGCCTCTCTGCCTATTTGTGATCTCTCTCTTTCTGTCAAATAAATAAATAAAATCTTTAAAAAAAATAAAAAAAAAAACATTTTGTATTACTTAGATTTATGGAGAGAACAAAAGATCTACTTTTATTTGCTGGTAAAATTGAGGCTATTTTGAAATTTAAATACCTTTTTCCTGGTGACAGGTGGTATGCTCTACCTTTGACTTGTAGCTAGATTTTTATTCCTGTATTTTCCAGTGTCTGTAAATAATGATCGAGTAGGACTTGACGTTTCTTTTTAATCTTGATGTCTGAAATTATAAGATCATCATGTACCTCGATTGGGCCAAATATGAATGTATTTTTATCCCAGAAATGCGATATGATGTTCCTGCATCTTGTGCTTTACATGTTGTTTCTTATATTTGTTAAACTTCTTTATTTACTGAGCAACTGGGAGTGCAGATTTTTGGCGGAACTAAGATGTGGTATTGCAGTTTTGAAATCTTGGTACAAGAATCTGGAGGCTGGGTATTGCCAGTCTAAGCTGTCTCACCAGCAGCGAGTTCTTTTTCTTGCTGTTCTTCTTTTGACTCTGTTATTAGAGGAAAATGGAGATACAAAAATAAGTATGCTGTATATTCGCTTAATAATGTATCAATGATGCTTTGGAGTTTCCAGAGTGCTTTCACATATATTATCTCATTTGATCCTCATGACAACCTTGTTTGTTCATTTCTGTGAATTACTTAGTGAATGTTCGTTGACAAATGTGTCATACAGTCTGCCAGGTGCTAGGAACATAATGGAAACAGGAAAGACAAGGTGATTGCCATAAATGGAGCTCATGTTTTAGTGAGATGATATAACCCAGGAGAAAATATAATTAGTTATGACTGTAACCAGTGAGGGAGTGGTGGGCAGATGCATTATTGCCATTTCATCAGTGAGGAAATAGTAATTCTTAACTCTGCTTGTCTGGAACTCTGGCGAACTCATGATTCAGCTTTTCTCTTTACGGGGAAACAGGTAACATGTAACTACTAAGGCATGTTGGAAGAGTAAGAGCTATGCAGTTTTAGCGCATTAGTTTTGAAATAGAATTGCACGCTACTGGATGATTGCCTCTGCATGCCTCAGGTGGTGGGGTCATTTCATCCCTCCAACAGTTCTCGAAGGTAGGGCCTATGAGTCCTCCCATTTTACAGGTAAGGAAAGTGAGATCCAGAGACCTAACAAGTTACCCAGGGTCGCCAGACTTCTGAGTGGCCAGGGTGGGGACCCTACTCAGGTAGCCAGGCCTCAGAGCTCCAATTCTGAGGGCCTACACTAACCTGCCAAAGCCTCGATCTCTGGCGGTGAGGTTACACTGATATCAGATTCCTTCTATTTGTTTGTCTTTCCCTTCTAAGTTTGCTACAGTGAATATGAGTTAATTTGTAATTCTAAAATTTACTCAAAGAACAAAGCAAACAGGCAGTAATCAGGGATTGATAGACAATACCAACAAATCATCTACGGTTAGAAAGTGAAAACACTATTTATTGTGTTGTAAATTCTCCTGACTTATGTGCTTAACACCAAAGAAAGAAGAGCTTTCTTATAGTATAAAGGCTATATTTTTTCTTTTTAAAAAGTAATAATTTTTTGGGGGAGCCTGGGTGGTTCAGTGGATTAAATAAAGCCTGCCTTTGGCTCAGGTCATGATCTCAGGGTCCTGGGATCCAGCCCCGCATGGAGGGGGTGGGGTCTCTGCTCAGCGGGGAGCCTGCTTCCCCCTCTCTCTCTGCCTGCCTCTCTGCCTACTTGTGATCTCTCTCTCTCTGTGTCAAATAAATAAATAAAATCTTAAAAAAAAAAGTAATAATTTTGTGTGTGTGTGAGTAAAGCGATAGAAGTTTATTAAGTGAAGATACAGAAAAAGCTCTCAAAAGTGAGGGGTCCCGACAGTGTTGCCCTAATAAATGTTTTTTATAGATACCAAAAAAAAAATCAATAAAAATACGATTAAGTAGAAAATTAAGACTGTCTTGTTCTCACTGTTTTGTAATCTGTATTTTTTACTGATCAATATATGAAAAACATTGTGGTATAATTTGCTTACAGTAAAATTAAATAATTTTAAGAGTACAATTCAATGAGTTTTAACAATCATATAGTCTTGTAACCCCAGTCACATCCAAATTTTTAGAACATTTCTGTTACCCACAGTCTTCTTGCTTCCCTAGGCAAACAGTCTCCTAATCCCTGTCTCTGGCAGCCATTGGTCTGTTTTCTGTCGGAATAGTCCTGCCATTTTTTCTTTTCTTTTTTTTTTTTTTAGAATATTCTATAAATGAAATCATACAGCATAGGTGTGTCTGGCTTTTTTCACTTGGCATAATGCTGTTGGGATCCGCCCGTATCGTTGCAAGTAGCAGCAGTGTGATTTGTTTTTATTGCCGAGTAGTATTCTATTCGTTGAATGTAATACAATTTGTTTATCCACGCACCTACTTTATGTACATTTGGGTAGTTTCAAGTTTTTGGCTATTGTGAATAAAACTGTGAACATTTGTGTTGAAATCTTTGTGTGGGCGTAGGTTTTCATTTCTTTTAAGTAAATACCTAAGAGAGGAATTGCTGTGTCGTGGTAACTGTGTGGTTAACTTTATAAGGGGCTGTCTTCAGAATTGTTTCGGCTGGGGGCACCTGGCCAGGTCAGTGGGTACAGCACCGACTCTTGATCTTGAATAGAAGTGGTAAGAGGGGATCCCCTTGTCTTGTTCCTTATCTTAGGGGGAAAACATTCTGTAAATATGATGTTAGCCGTAGATAGTTTGTGCATGTGTTTTTTAAGCAATCTCTCCACTTCATCTAAATTGTCAGTTTATTGGCATGAAGTTGTTCATAGGTTCCCTTATCTTTTTATTATTTGTAAGTTCTGGGGGTGCCTGGGTGGCTCCGTCGGTTAAGCGTCTGCCTTCCGCTCAGGTCATGATCCTGTGGTCCTGGGATCGAGCCCTGCAGCGGGCTCCCTGCTTAGCCGGGGGAGTCTGCTTCTCCCTCTCCCTCTGCCCCTCCCACTCACTCGTGCTCACTCCCTTTCTCTCTCAAATGAATAAATAAAATCATAAAAAAAATTTTTTTGTAGGTTCTGTAGCAATGTCCCATATTCCTTCCTGATAGTGACTATTTTTGTTTTCTTGATTCATATAGCTAGAGGTTTGTCGGTTTTATCAGTCTTTTCAAATAATTAACTTATTGAGGCCCGTGTCATGTCCCAGGCGTATTCTCAACGAGTATGCCATGTACACCTGGAACGAATGTATATTCTATGGTTGTTGAGTATTGTGTTGTATAAGTGTTTAATTGATTTTTAAAAATTATTCATCTGTTTTCTAAATAACTGATTCTGCTTTATATTATTATTTCCCCTTCTATTTACTTAGGTTCATTTTGCTTTTCCTTTTTCTAGCTTTTTATACTTTGATTACTGATTTTAATCTTTATTCTTCTACATAAAATAAGCGTTTAATACTATACTATACATTTTTCATTAAGCACTGTTTTAAGTGTGTCCCACAGATTTGAATATGCTCCATTTTCTTTATCAGTTAGGCCAAAATATTTTTCTGTTTCCCTTGTGATTTCTTCTCTGACTCTTGGGTTATTAAGTGTGTAGTCTACTTTCCAAATATTTGGGGGTTTTCCATTATCTTGTTATCGATTTCTAGTGTAACTCCATGATGCTATTAGAATATACTCTGTGTGATTGCAGTTGTTTTATAATTATGAATTCATGGAACTTTTGGGAACCGGAGGCTATCTGATTGTAAGATTAGGGCATTGATTGAGTGTCTGAGTTAATTTTTCTTCCTGTTTCAGGTGAGAGATCAAGCCCAGCGCTGTTCACGGGTTCTCCTGGATATTGAGGCTGGTGCTCCTGTTCTCCTTATCCCTGAAAGTTCCAGATCAAATAATCTGATTGTAGCAAATTTGGGGAAGTTGAAGGTCAAGAACAAATTTCTCTTTGCTGGTTTTCCTGGGACCTTTTCCTTACAAGATAAGGTGAGCAATCAATATCCATTCCCTCAAATTGTCCAACTATTCCAGCGCCAGTGGAAGATTTCATACGTTGTCACAAGATGACTTGTAACTGCTGTTACTTTTGGGTGTTGAATAATTCTTTTGTTTTGTGGCTTGAACAATTCTTTTGACATTTTGTTGACATTTCAATTAACCTTTTAATAGAGATAGTATAAATTATAACCTTTACCACTTGTATGCAAACAACCGACAGAACCAACCTTCTGTCTGTATAATGCTTTTCTCATAGGCTGACCTTATAAATGATCAACTTTTTCCGTGACCTGCATTTTTTCAGAGAATGAGGTTTGGCCCGTGATTTATCTGAAGCCGTTCATATCTTCGTGATAAAATCTTATATAACATATGGCTTTACAGTTTAAAACTACTTTAGCTCTTATTTATTTCTTATGACAATGTTTAGAGGTAACTGGGCTGAAGATTGTTGCTTTCATTTTACACTCATGTAGTAAATCACAGACTTGGTGCCGGAGGTGGTCTCTCGAGCCCCTGCCACCCACTTCTGCAGTTCAGGAGACTAACGCTGCTGGAACTTGGGACGAGGTCTTGCTGTTCTAGGTGTGTGTTTTAATGGAAACTTGCTGGTTTCCATGGCAGCTTTGCAGTATATTTGCTTATGAAGAACAAATTCATTTTAGCTTGTCAGAAAAGCACTTACTGTAATTCGCAGCTAGTTATGCCCGTCTTTAATAGCTAATAACATAGGGAAAGAGCCTTTGAAGGAGGAGGTACATAAGATTTCATTATGAGCTCTTATGACTGGCAATAATAGCAATAAATTGTCAACATTCATTGGATGCTTCTTATATATCAACCAGTGCTAAGCTCTTTACATATTTGTCCTTTTTTTTTTTTTTTTTTCCTCCTTAGCAACCTAAGGGGGTATCTGGTTTTACTAACCCCATTTTTCAAGCTGAAGATATCGAGACTTAGATAGGCTAGGTCATTTCTTTTGGATAATACAGCTAGTCACACGTACAGCATGGGCCTCCGACTTGGTGTGTCTGCCTTCCATACACCCTTAACTGTAATACGCCTTCACCCTGGACTATCACGGTTAGGCCTGTGTGGGGAGAGTCAGCTGGGGAAGGCTGCCCTGCGATGTGCCTAGCGGGCCCTGGCCTGCATAGCTATAGCTTTTTTGAATTTTCTAAAGGGTGTGGCTGATTTCATTAAAATAATTTTCGAGGGAAAAGCGCCAAGGATGGTCACAGAAAATATATAAATGTGAGCAGTTACTGTTCGCCTCTCTAGATGTAGAAGGGAAAGAAAATGAAAAATTGTGAGTAGGGTGCAAGTTCTTACCAGGACTTTGCCAAGGACCTCAGCTCCGTTCAGAAATTAACAGGAGACTGTATTTGTTGGTAATGTCTAAACTCAAATAATTTTGTTTTCAGATTACTGTCTCCATATTTTTCTTCATTTATTTTACTTCCCACTCATCCATTTACGCATTCTTTCTAAGCTGCACATCCTGAGCTGAAAATACGTGATTCAGCGAGCGGGAGCGGGTAGAGTAAGAAGGTGCAGACAGACGGCGCAAACGTGGCAGCCACGTTCATGTGTCGTAACCTTGGATTCAGACCCGAGAGAAGGTGTTTGGGCGAGGGGTTGAGGGGTGGGTTGTCCATGTATCACCTCACTTGTAGTCAGAGAAACCCGATGCAGCGATCAGAGCAGCAGCGCTGGGCATCAGAGGGCAGAGCGCCCCCATGTTGACCTCACAGCTCTGTAGACGGGCCCTCAGGCAGAGTGGATGACTGAGAGCTCGCTGGCTTGTTGACCTCGAGGTAGGAAGCCCTCCCGCGGGAATGATAGGCCTTCCCGGCTTTGATAGGGAGAAGTAGGGTTCCACTTAGGGATGGTTTTTTAAGAGAGAAAAAATAAAATCAGTCTCCACTGGTCTTTCACAGCAGGCCTGGTAGAATCTGGTAACCCGGGTCTCAACGAAGAAAGTCTCTTTTTATAGTTGAGAGAGAAACATTTTGCTGTTCACTGACCAGAGTCTTAAAGAACATAAAAGAAAGATCCATTTGTGAAAGGAAAGATTGGTAACTGCTTCTCAAAATTCTCGCTTCTAAAATTTCCTTAGTATGAGGTGTTTGTAGTTAACATGACTAGATTTTTAAAGAAGATTTTATTTATTTATTTGAGAGAGATCAGAGAGAGAGAGCACATGAGTTTGGGGGGGGGGACGCGGGTGGCAGAGGGAGACAGAGAAGCAGACTCCCCGCTGAGCAAGGAGCCCGATGTGGGGCTTGATCCCAGGATCCCGGGATCATGACCTGAGCTGAAGGCAGACGCTTAACCGATTAAGCCCCCCAGGTGCCCCAACGTGACTAGATATTAAACAAATGTATCAGAGCTTGTGTTTGCCCACGAAGGTTGTCCTCACTGTCACCTTGGGACACTTTGTTCCAACATCTTGTTCCAGGTCTGCTGCCATCACTGCCCAAAGGAGAGTTGAATCCCTTCTTTGGAGTGGTCTTTTGAGCCGACAGTAAGTTCTTCAGGATATCTTTGTGGTACATTTTTGTTTTGAGGACTAAATTTTTTAGGAAGAAATCAGCTAGAACCAGAATGAGTGATCGGGTTGAATAATACCATTTTTGTTTCTCTCCCCTTCCTACAAAGGTAAAGGACCCGATGTTCTGTATTGGTTATATCTATCTAAGGGCTCATGAGTGAACTCAGAAGTTAGACTCTAAGAATCGCTAATTTGAAGAAATTTTTGCACACGAGTTTCTGTTTTGTTAAATAAGCTAAATAACAGCACATAGTTTGGAGCATTGTAGTGAAAGACTTTTCCTGTATTTGTTTTTGAGGATTTGCTTTTAAGTGGCAGTGCCTACAAGGATCGCTTTTTCTTCAAGGTATAATATACTTTTTGCCCCCTGGTTATTCTGAGAAACCTTATGGGATTCAGCAGTCAATTCACATTCATATGCTTTAAAAAGAAAATTTCGAAAAACTACCTCTTTAGGGACCACATAACCTGGGGAAAGCCTGCTAATTACCTTTTGGTCCCTTTGATGAGTCACTTCCCTCCTGCGTAGAGAAGGCCTTCTTAAGGACCCATAAAGGAAAAAAAAATTTTTTTTTTGGCTCTAGGCAGTAATTTCTTGATGATCTGATTTCCTTAAGTCCTAGAAAAACTTTTATCTTGTTACACGCCGGTGATTGTTCTGTAGAATTCCATAAGGGCTGCTTGGAGTGTGTTGCTTGGTAAAGTCATTGAGATCAGATAAACCTGTCTGTGGAGCTTACCTCTCCGCAGGCACAGTCAAGCTCAGTTGATCCAGGTCTAGATGAAGTGAAGAATTACTTTCTTCACCTAAAATCACTTTGCATTTACATTTTCCCTTTAATGTATTTGCATGTGTGAGGTTTGTCTAGTATGCATTCCAGTGGTTAAAGAACAGGAAATAATCCTGAAATCAAAGCTTGCGGGGGTGTTATTTGCCTTTGGGTTCCCCTGACTCCAGTGTGTTTAGGATTGTTTTACACAAATCCATGTCTTAATGAGTGCAGGCTTGGATTTTTCACTTATGCTTTTCCTTTCATTCTTCTCAACCACAGCTTGCGCTTAAACCGTAATTTCTAAGTCAGCCTTTCAAAAGCTTTGAGTTAATCTCCTCAAGCCATTGATTTATTGAAACCAATTACAGGGAGGATGTAGAGATGAATCAAGTCAAAGAGCAACAACTGCTCTCTAGAGTTTAAATAAACTAAGCAAGGGGGAAGGTTTTTAATGTTGAAATATTTAAATAAGAGCATTTACCTAGCAATTTGCCTTCCAAAAAAAAATGTGGAAAGTAAGAACTTTCTTGTTTTTTTTTTTCACTGTTACTTGTAAATCACAGTACTTAAGATAACTGGAAGAAGAACAGTATTATCTCCTTTTCGAATGCTGAGATGAGCAAACACAGAGGGCAGTACTGGCAGGAAACCCCTTCTTCTCCTTCCCCCCAACCTGCCCATGAAGGTGGGTCGATGGTGGCAAAGCCCTGCAGATAGGTAGCATGGAGGCTTGGGTGGAGTTTAAAAGTCGGTTATTGAATCATTCGGGTGAAGAAGATTTCCCCTGTTAGCAGTGAACGGAAGGCACTAAGTATGTAAGAAAAGCGTGTCGTGTTTTCAGGAGAATTACAGAATTTATGTTACTCCGTATTTGCCCTTAATTTTTATGCCCTTGAACAGAAACTTAATAGGAATGGCCAGCCTCTTGTGTTTTTCATTTTGTTCTCATTTGCACGGTTACTTGAAGAGTTGAGAAATGTAAGCCCAGACGGAGCGACTTCCAGGAAGTGCAGACACAATACTGTGGCGTCATTCCTTTGGAACCATATTGGTGTAGATACATTCTCTTAGAATAATAAGCCCCTCCCCTCCAGCAAAGCAACAACACATTTTGTATGGCCGAGAGGTCTGCTTTCACTGTGTCTGACCTAGACTAACCACCAACAGTTAGCATCTTAAGCCAATAGATAATATTTTCCTGCAAGATTGCTGTAGTTTTCAGCAGGTGTTGAATTATAAGTAACATCTTTGCAAAGAATTACATATGACAGGAAATGTTATGACCCTGTTACCCTTTTGTTTATGGGATTTGGGGGACTTGGGAAGTGCCAAGTGTCATAGAGTCTTTGAAGAGCCCGGAACTGGGGTAGGACTTCCAGGAGAGTAAAGATACAGTCACCCCCATTCCTGCCTACTAGTTTTATTTTGTTTCTTCCCAGGAATCTGTGCCTTCAGCGTCCCCAACGGGTACCCCCAAACACAATATGAGGAAAATGACAAGCACGGAGGACCCGAAGGGAACACATTCCGAGGGGCTGTTCATGATGCCTCCTGCTGGAATGAGTCTGGGCAGCCTGAGGAGTGAGTCTGTGCCGAGCACGTGGACCAAGCAGCAGGGGCAGCAAGGCGCGCCCTCCGCCGGCCAGCTTTCCGGTAGCCCAGGTAAAAGAGGAGGAAGGAGCCGCACGACGGAGGTGGGGAGTTCAGGAAACTGTGGCAGGTGCCTCCGGGGGATAGTCAGTGGTGCGGGTCTTTAGTGATAAGCCGATTCTGATGTTATTTTAGAACGCTTAAGAATCTCAGGATGTAGATTTTAGCAGTGGGTGACATCTAAAGTACAGTTAAATTAGCAAGACACAGTGTGAATAAAGGGATTTAGATGGTCTCCTAGGACTTTTTCCTTGAGGTCAAGGTAGTTGCCACAAGATGGTGATAGTATAACTAGAATGATTCCTGCATCCGTAGATGCATCCTTGCAAGTCACTGTCAAGACACTCTCTGTTTTCTACTTAATTACTATTCTATTTCATTCTAAAAAAACAACTCTTAAAAAATATTAGTGTCAGTTAGGTAACAGAGATACTGTAAGTAGCAATTTTGCAAGGACAGGAACCATCCTGTTATTGGTGCTCTTCTCTGGAATTTAAGAATTAGTCATTCCAGATGGGAGCCTGATTTTGGCCTTTTGGTTTTTTTTTTTTAATTTAATTTTTTTGTTTTATTTTAATTCCAGTATATTAACATAGAGTGTTATATTAGTTTGAGGTGTACAACACAGTGATTCAGGCCTTCATAACCACCCTGTGCTCAGCAGGACAAGTGCTCCCCTTAATCCCCTTCCCTCTACCACTCCCTTCTGATAACCATCGGTTCTCTGTAGTTAATATCTAGTTCCTGGCTTGTCTCTCTCTCTCTCTCTTTCTCTCTCTCTCCCTCCCTCTCTTTTTTCCTTTGCTTGTTTGTTTTGTTTCTCAAATTCCACATACGAGTAAGATCATATGGTATTTGTCTTTCTGTGATTGACTTATTTTACTTAGCATAGTACTCTTCAGCTCCATCCATGTCGTTGCAAATGGCAAGATTTCATTCTTTTTTATGGCTGAGTAATATTACATTGTGTGTGTGTGTGTGTGTGTGTGTGTATACCACCTCTTTTTTTTTTAAGATTTTATTTATTTATTTTTGTGAAAGAGAGAGGGCGCACACACAAACAGGGGGAGCTGCAGAGGGAGAGGGAGAAGCAGACTCCCCATTGAGCAGGGAGCCCGACGTGGAGCTTGATCCCAGGATCCTGGGCTCATACCCTGAGCCGAAGGTAGATGCTTAACTGACTGAGCCCCCCAGGTGCCCTGTATACCACCTCTTTATCCATTCATCGCTTGATGGATACTTGGACTGCTACTATAATTTGGCTATTGCAAATACTGCTATAAACATTGGGCGCATGTATCCCTTTGAATTCGTGTTTTTGTATTTGGAGTAAATACCCAGTGACGTGATTACTGGATCATGGAGTAGTTCTAGTTTTAATTTTTTGAGGAACCTCCATACTGTTTCCCGATGCACCAGTTTGCATTCCCACCAGCAGTGCAAGAGGGTTCCCCTTTCTCTGAATCCTCACCAACACCTGTTGTTTCCTGTTGTTGATTTTAACCATTCTGACATGCGTGAGGTGCTAGCTCATTGTAGTTTTGATTTGCATTTCCCTGATGATGATTGATGTTGAGCATCTTTTCATGTGTCTGTTGGCCATCTGGATGTCTTCTTTGGAGAAGTGTCTGTTCATGTCTTCTGCCCATCCTTAAATTGGGTTATTTGGTGTTGAGTTGTATAAGTTCTTATACTAACCCTTTATCGGATGTGTCATTTGCAGTATCTTCTCCCATTCAGTAGGTTGCCTTTTAGTTTTGTTGTTTTCTTTGCTGTGCAGAAGCTTTTTATTTTGATGTAGTCTGGCCTTTTTGTTTTGTTTTTAAATTTATTTTTGTTTTTTAATCCTTTTTTATCTTATTCTATTTAAGGAGCCTCCATGCTCAGCATGGAGCCCGACTTGAGGTTTGAGCCCATGACCCTGAGATCATGACCTGAGCTGAAATCAAGAGTCAGACGCTTAACTGACTGAGCCACCCAGGCGCCCCTATTTTAATTTTTAAATTTATCTCTACACCCATCATGGGGCTTGAACTCAGGACCCCAAGATCAAGAGTTGCATGCACCTCCGACTGAGCCAACCAGGTGTCCCTGGCCTTTTGGTTTTTAAATGTATTCTGGGTAGGTGATGGGTAGGATAAGTTAGAGAGGGAAGCAGAATGTGATTCGCCACAAAAATCCATCCAGTGTGATCAGGCTTTGAGAGATGTGGGACACTCACTGAGAAGGCTGTTGCATGTCTTTTGTTCTATGCAAAGACTCAAGGTACTAGGTACTACTCCCTATAGTCCCTTGTGGTCCTACAGGTGAAAGGAAAGTGTCTTATGGTTGGATTGATGATTAAATAAATGGGATTACCCTAATCATCATCACAGTGCTGATTGTTGAACACTTACTGTGTGTCTGATATCATGGCACATTATTCCATAAATCATTGCATTTCACCCCACAGCACCCCTATAGAGTTTTATTTTTATCCTCATTTTACACATGAAGAGACAAAGACTTAGATTAAGTAGCTTAATTGCCTTGGGTTGTGCAGATAGTAAGTGGCAGAGTTGGACTATGAACTTAGGCAGTTTGACTGCAGAGCCCGAATCCTTACCGTACGTGATACTATCTACCAGTCTCTATACGTACTGTGTATGGAGCGCGGGTGGGGTGTGCATACGGTGCTAACCGACACTTGTTACCTTGGGCAGTTGCTGTGAGGACAGTGATGAGTAGGAGGAAGGCCAGCCTTCTGTGTAGGCGGATGCCTATGAGAAATGATTTGGGGTGTTTTAGAGATCGATGGAAAGATCTCTCTCCAAATAGTATTTCTCTTTCCAGTTTGCTGTTTGTTTCTGGAATTTGTGATTAAGATGGGATTAAAGTAGTGGTGTTCAAACTGCTCTGTGTATCCTTACAGTTCTGTGATGACTGTAAGGAATCTCTGAAGCCCTTTACCCCCTTCCCCACCCACTTCTACCAGATCGGTTGCACATTTATCTCTTCCACATATTTATCAAAATAGTAAAAAATAAAGAACTGCTATATTTATTTATTTATTTGTGTGTGTGTGTGTGCGTGTATTTTAATGTGCATTTATTCGATCACTAATGAGGTTGGATATATTTTCATATCCATGCTGGGATGATTTTCTTTTTGTAGTAAATCGCCTATCATATTCTTTGCCAATTTTCCTAACTCGCATATTCTTTTCTTACAGATTTTCAAATCTTTATAAAGTGGGGCTATTTCTCTATTATCTATCAAATATATTGCAATTTTTTTTCCAGTTTCTCCTTTGCCTTTTTTGTTCATGATGTTTTTGTCTTGTAGAACTCTTTTATTTCCATATAGCTAGATCCATTGCTACCTTCCTTTGTGTGTTCCGCTTCTGATAACATACTCAGAAACCCCTTCCCCGTGTTTTATCATCCCATGGGACAAATACCCTTCATTATTTTTAAAAATAACTTAAGAATTATTTTGTTAAGTTTCCCCCTCTCCTGACATACCTCAAAAGTTCCCTTTTGGGATTTTGATTGGGATTATATTAAATAAATAGATTAATTTGGTGGAGAATTTATAAATTTACAATTTTATATTAGAATATAAGCTTCATGGGGGAAAAGATATTTGTATGTTTTATTCACTGCTGCATCCTAGAATAGTGTCCTAGACTGAGAAAGTAACTGGCACAGAGTAGGTGTTTTAAAAATATTTGCACAAATGAGTTTTAAGTCCGAAGGCCTGATGTAGGAGGTGCGGGCTGAATGCTGATGCTGTAATTTGGCTCTGCTGTGTATTAGCATGCCGTTTGTTAGACACGGCTCCTGCCAGTCTGCACAGGAGATGAGAGAGGCGCCAAGCAGGCCCCTCAATGTGGCCATAGTGAGATGTTCTAGGAAAGATGGGATGGTGCAGGAGGAAAGAGCAGAGAGGACCCAGTCGAGATCAAGAGGGGAGGGCGATGCCATAGGTAAGGCTGTTCGAGTAGCAAAGGACTTGGCAGTTTTGGGGAGACAGAGGCCAGTGAGCCTGAGGCTTCAGGAGCAGGGTGGAGAATGGCTTGAGATGAGGTTGGAAAAGTAGGCAGTAGGCTTATGCAGGGTTTTATAGGGATTTAGGGGGAGTTTACAGAAACAACTTTGGATTAAGCATAATCATTAAAGAGTAGGAGGAAGAGAATGTTATGGTCTCATTTATTTTTTTAAGGATTACTCAGGTATTTTGCGGGCAGAATGGTTTTGTGAGGGCCAGAGGGAATGGCGTAGGTGTACTGGAGGGGAGTTTCTGGGGGGCCAGGCAGAATGATGGTGGTTTGGATGAGATCAGTGGTAGCGGAAATGATCACATATTTGTTGGAGAAAAGAATTTCGGTGCTGGAAAACTTCGTAAGCCTTTGGGTTGCGTCCTCTCTACATGAGAGTCCTGTGGATTTCCTTGGGAGGGATGGCCGTCCAGTTCTGTCAGTCATAAATCCTTTAGGCTCAGCTCATGTCTCAGGACAGTGGCACGTGTGTGATGCAGAAGGGGAGCAGACGGAAAGGGTCCAGCGCAGGGAGCGCCGCATAGGGAGGCCTTGGTGCCAAAGTGGAGACTTTTGGACACTCAGGTTTTTAAAGCAGAGTTCTGAACATTTTCCAAAGACAGAATGAACTTTGTTTACCTTTTTAGTTTTGTTCAGGGCCGGTCCATTCTGGGTCTTACTTTCTTTGTTCTCTCTTTCCTTGGCTCCATGTAGAAGACCATGTCTGCCTGCTGGATTGCATTGTCGTGGATCTACAAGACATGGACATCTTTGCTGCAGAGAGACGTCCACGAGAGTATTCTAAGGCCTCAGATGACAGCAGTGGAGATCTGGTATTCCCTTCCTATTTCGTGCGGCAGACGGGAGGGAGTCTCCTAACTGAGCCTTGTCGACTGAAATTGCAGGTGGAAAGGAATTTGGACAAGTGAGTGATCTACATCTAGATAATTGTCTGTTGTGGGTAGAATCTTAATAACTTGGTAATGAGTGCTGTGAAGGTAAGTCTGGAAGAGAGTAGGTGTCCACTTATTTCTTCTGTGTGGCAAATGTTTATTGAATCCCAGCTGTGTACTAGATGTGAGGGCTACTATGACGGGAAGAAAAACCTGTCTTTATGGAGTTTATGTTGTGTTGATACAGGGATAGAGGAAGGCAAATTAGAAGGTGATTTTTTTTTTTAAAGATTTTATTTATTTATTTGACACAGAGAGAGAGATCACAAGTAGGCAGAGAGGAAGGCGGAGAGAGGGGGGAAGCAGGCTCCCTGCCGAGCAGAGAGCCCTATGCGGGGCTTGATCCCAGGACCCTGAGATCATGACCTGAGCCGAAGGCAGAGGCTTTAACCCACTGAGCCACCCAGGCGCCCCAGAAGGTGATTTTAATTTAGAGTTTGACCCAGTGTTATAAACTGTGTTGCAAGATTGCCCCTGGGGTTGGAAACAAAGACAAAGGGGCGCGAGTGTAGCATGGCTTTTGGTGGACGTAGGAAGGTGGTGATGGCAGGGAAAGTATTGTGGAAGAGGTGACATTTGGATTATATGTTCCAAGCACAATAGATTCTGGACCTGGTGTTGCTGCTTATCCCGGAGCTCCATTTAATCATAGTAACTGTTGAGCTGCAGTTCTGCCCATTTTGCACCATTAAGCAATCTGAAAACACTCCAGAAAGGCTAATGAGCTGACTCTAATTTACCTTTTCATTGGCCTCAAGCACAGGATGCTCATTTCTGCGGTTTAGAGCATTGCTTCATTGTCATAACTGCTGTGGGATCGTCCGGGAAACACCTTAAATAGAAATGTTTCCAGACCACACTAGAGACCAGCGGAACCTGGGTCTCAGGGCCAAACCTCGGGTGCATGTGAGCGAGGTCCCCTGGCGTGGCCTAGGGACCACGAGCCTGGACGGGAGCTGCTGCGCCCCGTGCGTGATCGCTGTCCGTTTGGGGCATTCATTTTGGAGAAAGCAGCAACGCTTGCATTTGAATGACAGGCAAAGACAGGGCGTGGCTGTCAAGCGATGAAGGACATTCTCGTTTGCAGCATTTTTTTTTAAATTTTTTATTATTTTTTTATTTTTTAATTAACACATAATGTATTATTTGCCCCAGGGTACATGTCTGTGGATCCTCAGGCTTACACATTTCACAGCACTTACCATAGCACATACCCTCCTCAATGTCCATAACCCAACCACCCTATCCCTACCCGCCCCTACCCCCCAGCCACCCTCGGTTTGTTTCATGAGTTTAGGAGTCTCTAATGGTTTGTCTCCTTCCTGATCCCCTCTTGTTTCATTTCCCTCTCCCACCCTCCACAACCCCCCACCCTGCCTCTCGAATTCTTCATATCAGAGAGATCATATGATAATTGTCTTTCTCTGATTGACTTACTTCGCTTAGCATGATACCCTCCAGTTCCATCCACGTCGTTGCAAATGGCAAGATTTCATTTCTCTTGATGGCTGCATAGTATTCCATTGTATATATATACCACATCTTCTTTATCCATTCATCTGTTGATGGACATCTAGGTTCTTTCCATAGTTTGGCTATTGTGGACATGGCTGCTATAAACATTTGGGTGCACGTGCCCCTTTGGATCACTACATTTGTATCTTTAGGGTAAATACCCAGCATTTTGATAAGCAGGCTCCTTACTTGTGGGGAGTGCGATTTTAATCTGTCTTTGGCCACTCCCTTCTCGGTTCTAGGGTTTGGGCGAACCATTTAATGCTACTTTTTTGTTTCTCTCTGGATTAACGACACTGACACCGTGCAGCTGCTCTCTCTGGGATTTTTGCATTTCATTCTTACTTGTTATTCGAGTGGTCCCTGGCTGGCGCTCAGTTATGCTTGGCGTGGGCGCTCTCTGGTTTTACTGGCCTAGCAGTCTTAGGAGAAGCTTCGTTATTTAGAAAGGGAACACTTTGTTTTCTTTTCAAGAAATGCTTCCCCCCCAAAAATGTGCCTTGTTACTCTGACTATGTAAACTTGACCCGCTTCGCTTCTATCCGTGTTTATGTGCAGGTGATTATAGTGTTAGGCCCGACAGGCGGTGATAACTCAGTACGAGGGACCCTCTCAGCTGCTTGCGCTGCAGAAACAGGGAACCGAGAGGGCGCCGGGTAGTCCTTTCCAGTCCTCCCCTTTTTTTTTTTGTGGCTTGCATCACTGCTCTTTCTTTACTTGATCGTATATAGGTTTTTTTCTGCAAAGTAATTTTTTACATTCTTCTACTTTGAATCCCCATCCTCTCGGTACTCAGAGGATGGTGCCTGCAGCATCCACGGGGCCTACTTCTCCCCGGGAGGGTGGGGGGAAAGCTCTTCAGTGTGGGGACGAGGTATTCTACCCCCGGATCCCGGGCATCTCAACCCTACTCCTGCCCATCTCAGCACAGACAAGTGACGGAATCACGTTTTATCCTCCTGTCCCATCTGGGTTCGGTCTAAAACTCTGGTGTCCGCCCTTAGTTATCATGAAATCCGAAGAGTTAAATGAAGAGATTGCCACTTCTTTATTGCCTCCCCAACTGTAATGTTTGAGCTCTTTCTGGGTCTCATGAGATTTTTTTTCCTTATTAATAGGTGACTTAGCTAGCTCAGATTTGGGGACTTTATAAATGCATATTTTGAGAGAAAAGGGGCTCTTTGTAGCTGAAGCAGGACACTCAGTTGTGCTCATCTGGTTCATTTGGAGCCACATGAAATTTTTATTATTGGAAGTTAGAAATGAACTGATGGATAATGTAGGCGGGTACGTTTTAGCTCTTTCTTACGTTTGGATGTGAGCTTTGCCAGTGTCAAGTTACTGATTTGTTTGCCAAAGTGACTTTTTTTTCTTTCCTCAGAGAAATAAGTCATACTGTGCCAGACATATCTATCCATGGCAATCTCTCCTCAGTCCACTGCTCCCTGGATTTGTACAAATACAAGCTGATCCGTGGTTTGTTGGAGAACAACCTCGGAGAGCCCATAGAGGAATTTATGCGGCCTTACGATTTACAAGACCCAAGAATTCACGTAAGTGAGACCGCGTGCTGTCCCGCAACTCTTAACTCTTGCAGTCCCAGCTGATGGCCACCTCGTGCGTGGATCCCTCCAGCTCACCTGCGGAGAGAGGATGGGACAACAAGCAGATTCATGTCTTGACATATTAACCCCCTTTTCAGATTGGCATTTTCCTCTTGCAGACTATTCTCAGTGGAGAAGTGTACACGTGCATGTGCTTCCTCATCGATATGGTGAATGTAAGTCTGGAGCTGAAAGATCCCAAAGGAAAAGAAAGTACTGGATCCTTAGCCAGGTATGACTTTCATGGTACTGGTTTACACCTAGTGACCGACCTACTGTAACAGTATTGCAAACAGTACACATATTTCACTTGAGCGTAGAGCGGAGGTTGTGGAACGGTGGTTCATGACCAGAAGTGGTCTGCACAGTGCTTTTTTGGTTGCTTTTTCAAAGTTTAAATTCATTGCTTTATCAGTAAAGACAGGTGATTAGGACGTTTCACTGACCTCCGCACAGTTGCATTTGTGCCGAAACAGTTGCATTTGAAAGAGCTGCAGAAATTAGTCAAAACTTTCCTAAGAATCTACTGGCATTGGCTTTTTTGGTTGTGTTTTGTTTTTATGTCAGCACTGTTTAAAAAAATTGTATAGTCGACACACAACGTTATGTTAGTTTCACATGTACAACACAGCGATTCACCTTCTCTGTCCATTTTGCTGTGCTCGCTGCGAGTGCGGGTGCCTTCTGTCACCAAAGGACACTATCAGGGTACCATGACTATATTCCTTGTGTTGTACTCTTGATCCCCGTGACTTACTCATTCCATAACTGGAAGCCTCTACCTCCCGCTCCCCTTCACCCATTCCCCTCCCCACCCTGAATCTACTGGTGTTTTGGATGTATTGAGCTCTAGAACCACAGTTACGGAGAGCTCGTAATGCTGTTAATGGTACCTGTGGAATACACCTTTAATGCCGTGCGGTTTCTGTACGTCTACTGGGAGAGACATAATAGCCACCGCCGTTGTACTTTAGTTGCAAGGAGAGGGGGAACATTCCAAAGAGCCTGGGCTGTCGTAAGGTGTGAGGCTTCAATGGGAAAAGTCATATTATAATACATTCCTAATGTCATCTTGCTGCCGTGCTATGTCATCAACAGCTTAGAAAATAATAATAAATAAAAACTGCCATGGGGTGGATGTGGGGCAAAAAGGTGGCGACAGACGCACAAAACACAGCAGGGACTGAGAAAAATGAAGATATTTTTCTCCTGATGCTGTGTGTCCCTGGTGGCCCTCAGGCTGCCCTGCGGCTACCGTCACTGTGGCTGACAGAGCAGCCAGTGTCTCCATGTGGCAGCGAGAAAGACGAGAGTCCCGGTGTGGTCTTGAACTCACCTCACGCAGTTAGAGCACGGTCCCACAAGGTGCAGAGGGGTCCGAAGTACAGGCTGGGGGTGTCTGCCGAAGGGGGAGACCCAGAGCTAATCGGGGAGCGGCCCTGCCCACAGCCTCCCCGGCCAACATTTAAAAATTAGGGGACTTGGCATAAAAAGTTAGGATTTCAGTCCCTTTTGAGAAGTTGAAAGCTTTGACAATACTGGGCCCATGTTTTCACGGAGGAGCAACTTGGGCAGCCTTTAGACAGGGCATGTTTTGCCTGGTGATTCACTTCGTGTATCACTTGCATGGTCTGGGTGTACTAAGAATTTGTGATTACTGGTGTGGAACCTTGACGATGACTGCATTGTGTTTTCACACCTGATAACCTTTGCGTTTTGATCTCTTGACAATCATGCGAGGTTGGGCAGATAGGACTTCCATTTTCCAGATGGAATTTTTATCTAGTGTAAGGTCATGTGGCTGGAAAAGTGGTTCAACATTTGAAAACAGGACTTCAAAGTCTAGAAATTTCCCTACTGAAACACTTTTTTTTTCCTTCTTTGTCTTTCTGTCGACAATCCATCCTGGCCTATATCTAACTCAGTTGAATAAAACATGGTATAATGAAGCTTGGGTCCAGATTGTCTTGTGAGTCAGCAATTTTTTTCTGATGACTAGCTATGCGCTTAGTTTTTTATAAATTGAAATAATTCTGTATGGAATGTCATGACAGTACTGAGTAAATTATGAATTGCACATTGTAGCTTTCTCTGTTATTAAAAAAAGACAGTATCAAATGCACTTCCTCTTGGTGGATCAGTTGCATTATTTTCTCTATATGAAGAGTGTTATTTATTTTGGTTGTTTCTAAGAAACTATAGTAATTATATAAAAATTTGGCAATCTCTGGAGAGAGAATCCTGCAGGAAGGCTAGGAGTTGACAGACGAAGATCTAAAGAGACCCTTGACATCCTTTGGGGATTGTTACACACATATATAGCCTTCTCGGACTTGAGATGAGAAACGAGAATGCTTATGCACCCAGAGTGTAGTAGATAACGTTATTCCTCATGGAGTTCCTATGGACAAGATCATCTTCCTGGAAATGAAAAGTAAGACAGGGAATGGCACTAAATCTTTTTTGAGGACTCTGTTAAAATCGGTGAAAGTTATTCTCCTTCATAATACTCAGGTATACTTATGATTTTGTTCTGTTGTCTCGAACTTGGATAATTTTGTGAAATGGAAGAGTTTAATATCTTGTCGCTTTCTCGTTTTAGATTCGACTTCAAGAAATGTAAACTGCTCTATGAAAGCTTTTCCAACCAAACCAAGTCCATTAACTTGGTTTCCCATTCCATGATGGCTTTTGACACCCGCTATGCTGGGCAGAAGGCCAGTCCTGGCATGACAAACGTATTCAGCTGTATTTTTCAGCCTTCCAGGAACAGCAGCACTACCCAAGGATCCATTCAGATGGAACTGCATTTCAGGTAGTGGATCCAGACCCTGACTCTGCATTTCTTTATCAGGAAACTTTCTTTTCTGGCCAGTGGGCCAAGGCTCTGTTAGCTTTAGGGCATCACAGGACTGAGGAGTCACTGAAAAGATAAACAGAAAATGGCTCACCAGTGCAGCTCACGGCATATTAACTTAGTATTCCTGTCATCTTGCAGTTGCATTTATTGGCCAAAAGATGTCTCTATTGCCTTAAAAAAAAAGTTTAGAATTAGACCAGAGTCTTAAAGTCAATCTCTCTGTAGACTGTTCTAATATGTAAAGCAAATTGAGGAAAGAAGAATTGATTCTTGTTTAAGGGGAAAGAAAGTGTTTGGTCTATAGAAATTATAGGAAGGAAGGTGGTTTTGACTTGCATTATTGCTTTATGTATGCACGTCTTACTAACCTAGTTCTCCATTTAAAAGGGCTTTAGCCTCTTTGGACTGGAGTATGTTTTTCTTCCTGGTATTATGCTAGGAAGTGGTATGTGTATAATGAGTGTATGTTTTGGAATTGTACGGATCTGGGCTTAAAATCTTGATCTACCACCTTTTAGCTGTGTGTCCTAGGACAAGTTCAACTACTTTGACCTGCAATTTTCTCCCTATAGGATAGAGGAGGATGACTGAACCCACCTCATTTGGTGGAGGCAGTAATTAAAGAAGCAATTCTGGCCTGTTGCTTGGCCTAGATGGTAGCTCTTATTATTATTACTGGTATAGCTGGTGTTATGTATGATATACTACTGTGAGGTTTTATGGCTAAGTGGGGATAGGCCTGAAAACTGTGAAAAATGAGGTTTGAACTAAAATCCTCCAATGCAAATCCAAAAGGAGACCTTTGGAAGCAATGTCAGTTCTCTTCTATTAGTGCTTAATGTTACCAGATATGCTGTAAATACAAACTAGTAAGTAAAAAGGCTGGGAGAAACTTCATGGAAAAAAAAAGACCAAGATTATTCTTGTATTCATATGCTTGAGTGTACTTGATACTTCAGTGTGCTGCGCATTGAATTCTCAGGGTTGAGATTTCTTTTAGCGAGAGGTCGTGGTCCCTCTCCATAGGCCTTTAGGAAGTCTAGCAAAGTAGACGGTCAGACCTTTGCCTGAACTTTTTGGGTGTTCAGAAATGAGAATGCTCGCTGCCTCTTACTGTGAGCCCTGCCACGAGCCAGACACTCTCTCTACTTCGATACTTAAATCCTCCCAGCAAGTCTGCAAAGCGGGTGCCTTCTGCCCAATGTTATAGCTGCAGCAGTAGAAGCTAGGAGGGCATTGAGTGCCTCTCCCAGGTCACACAGTGAGTGAAGTGGTCAGGACTCACACTGGGGGCTCTGATCGCAGCGCCCACGTCGCTTCGGACAGTCCTCAGGTGTGGCCACAGTGTGTCTGGTGATCTGGCTGACTGCAGTCAGATGCTAGGCTGGCTGTGATTTGCGGTTCTTTTTGTTTGAAGATGTCTATCTGAGCAGGAGGCTTCCATATATTTGGTCCTTCTGCAGAAACAATTTCTTTTTGGGTTTGCTATATTATTATTGATCAGCTTCCTAATCTATCAGCTAGTTGTCTCATCAATCATATTTTTATTTATTTATTTTTTATCAATCATATTTTTAATACACAAGGAGCCTTGAAATATTACTCTGTTTATATACTGGAGGTGTATAATTTCTTGGAGCCAAATAGTCAAGTCTTACCTTGGCTGTCGTGAACAGAAATACCATTGTGAGTGAGAGGGGGTTAACATGTTCTCTTGATTGGAACTTTTGAACGCTTTCTGTGTCTCAAGAAGAATTGCTCTTCTGTTGGGATTTTGTGTGTCAAATATAAATCACTTCACAGTGTTTAAAGGCTTGAAATATTTTCCAGAAAAGGGTATCAGACATACTTTGACTTTTCAGTTAGTTCATAACTCTGACGATCTATGTTCAAAATGGGGTGGAAAAATTTTACTGAGAGCAACATTTTTTCTCTAATACAAAAGAGTAAAGTGTTTCTGTGAAAAATGCTGTGTCTGTATGAGGGAGACATGCATCACTGTGCCCTTTCTCCAGAGGCAGTGAGCCAGGTTTAGGAGAAACAAGAGACTAGAGAGGCCAGACTTAAAAACATCTCAGAATCAGCTTTTGCTGAATAGGAGCCCCTTTGGGGGGAGGTAGCCAGGTACGTATGGGTAGTAGCTGGAGCCCCAGAGTCACTTTTGGGCTCACAGAACAAAGTTCAACCCAGAAGACCATATAAAGGTGTCCTGAGCCCACTTTCCTTCTGTCCCACCCATCTCTGCCCACTCATATTCTGGTAGGGCCACACCAGGGTTTGAGACTAGGCTTGGGGTCCTCCATGGGGTTTCACCTCAAACAGAGAATTCGGGGTAATGGGGCCTACAAAACCAATATTGTCTCTCTCCCTCCCCCAACTCCACTTCCGGGTGCTTGGGGTTATGACCACATATTAATGTCATCTTTTTTTTTTTTTTTTTTTTTAAGATTTTATTTATTCAACAGAGAGAGAGACAGCAAGAGAGGGAACACAAGTGGGGAGTGTGAGAGGGAGAAGCAGGCCTCCTGCCAAGCAGGGAGCCTGAAGCGGGGCTTGATCCCAGGACCCTGGGATCATGACCTGAGCCGAAGGCAAATGCTTAACGACTGAACCACCCAGGCGCCCCTATAAATGTCATCTTATTTGTCCTCCTTCTCAGGCTAAAGATCTGGGCTCTCTGGTCAGGTCCAGCTGGTGAATTAGTACCACTGTGTACATTTGATGTTTGTAAAGAAGTGATCCCAAACATCAAAGAAAGGGTGCCTCACTGATCTTCTTGAAATAGCCTGTAGGGAAGGCAACTGACATTTACCAAACACACACCTGTTATGTGCCTGGTGCTTTGTCTTTTACAGTGTTCATATTTCTCATTTTATAACTGAGGAAACAGGCTCAGAGAAGGTAGGTGACTTGTAAGGCGACACAACTTATAAATGACTGGATTTGAACCCGTGCTCTTTCTCCTGCACCGGGATTTCTCAGCTTTGGCACTATTGATGTTTTAGGTTAGATACTTCTCATTGTGGGGCTGTCCTGTCTGTTGTGGGATGTTTAGTAGCATCCCTGCCCTCTGCCCACTAGATGCCCATAGCAAGCCACCCCCCCGCCCTGGGTTGTGACAAACACAGATGTCTCCAGATGTTGCCAGACGTCTCCTGGGGGACAAAATCACTCCTGGTTGAGAACTGCTGGAGGACGCTATATGCTTTCTTACAGCATAAAAATATGAGGAGCTTTTGAAAAGATACACCGAATGTCTTATTAGACCAATGTTCAGAGTTTATTGATACCCAGAGCGGTCGATTTAAAAAATACTGGAAAAACACCTGTCCAAGCTGAGTAATACACTTGCAAGTTAATAAAACACATTTCCCCTTTCCTGTTTTATTTTTTTGTTAAATCTCTTTCCTTGCAGATCTACGAAGGACTCGTCCTGTTTTACGGTAGTTCTCAACAATCTGCGCGTGTTCCTCATATTTGACTGGCTGCTGTTAGTCCACGATTTTCTTCACACCCCCAGCGATATCAAGAAACAGACTAATGTTCCCTCTTCTCGCCACCGTAACTCTAGCAGCGAATCTGCTGTAGTCCCCAAAACTGTGAAAAGTGGAGTAGTTACCAAGCGGTCTTCCCTTCCTGTGTCCACTGAAAGGCACCTGGAGGTCAAGGTCAATGTAACAGGTGAGCATATGTAGGTGCGAGTCACTGACTCTCAGTCTGCATGGGAGGCTCAGTATGTGTCTTCTAGGATGACTTTTCTATCATCTCTATTTTGATGTGAGCACTTACACATTTGCAGACCCAACAAGTGTCGGAATTCTTGATCTCCGTTTTCTGGTGTGAAGTGCTGGCTCCCACTCAAGGCCGCAGGGTTCTGGGCCCTCTGCTCCGCCGGTCCATGGCTCTTGCCCAGCTTGAGCGCTGCCTGGCCAGTGGTCTTTCCCCCGAGTGTTAACTCTGGCTTCAGTTTTCTGTTTGGTCTTTAGTGCTCCAACAGATGTGCCTTACTGAGTTTAGGCAAATCTGATGTGTGAAAATCACAGGATAAATAAGTGAGGGGATCGTTATTTTCTTTGCAAAAAGAATATGCTCCTTTACAAACAGATTTCCTGTGGTTTTTGTTAACCAGCGAACTCTCCTGGTAGATCCATATGTATTTGTGGGTCTACTGTTGTAGATGCACTCGTAGCCCAACTACTGCTCGGGGGTTTGGAAGAAGCTGGCCCCAGTGCGAAACGGATTTAGTTTCAAAAGTTCAGTCTAAACAAGGGGTGTGATGAAAACGAAAAGTAAATTTGCCATGTACAAATGAGTAGGAAACTGTATGTATTTAGTAATTTCAAAAAAATCGACGTTAAATTAGTATATGTTTTTTGTAAACCACTGGAACAGCTGTGTGGATGATGTTGTGCCTCCCACTGCTCGACCAGCATCAGGACGTGTGTCAGGTTCTGGGTTTTAAAAACAGGCCATTGCTTGGAGAAGGGGTGATTTCCTGGGCTTCTGAATATCTCATAGTCCTCCCAGGAGACTTAGCTTAAAAATACATTCCAAAGATTTTTTAAAAAATTTATTCATTTGAGAGAGAGAGAGAGAGAGCGGGCAATCCAGAGTTTGGGGGTGGAGGAGAGGGGGGAGGGGGCGGGGTGCCAGGGGAGGGGCAGAGGGAGAGGGAGAAGCAGACTTCCCACTGAGCAGGGAGTCTGACATGGGACTCCATCCCAGAATCACAGAATCATGACCTGAGTGGAAGGCAGATGCTTAACCCACTGAGCCACCCAGACGCCCCTTAAAAATACATTCTAAAGAAAGAAGAGAAACTGCATCCCAGTCTTTTCTGCCTGTGCAGTGCTCTTTTGGCTCAGCTGTGCCTGGCCAGATACAGAGAATTTGTTCAGGGTGGCGGTGAAGCAGAGTGTCGACAAACATCCTGAGAACAAGTCTCGCTGGCCAGTGTCCCCCCCCCACCCCCGCCCCCGCCCCAGTGTAAATGCGTTGCCTAGTTTGCAGCAGCCTGGTGCTTTCCAGCTTCCCAGCTTTGGCTTGGTTGACAATGCTGTCCTTTCCAGGCACGGAGTTTGTGGTCGTCGAAGATGTGTCCTGCTTCGATACCAATGCCATTATTCTCAAAGGCACCACAGTGCTCACCTATAAGCCCCGATTTGTCGATCGCCCCTTTTCAGGGAGTTTGTTTGGCATCGAGGTAAGAAGTCTATGTGTCAATCAAAAAACACTCAATATTTGGCTTAAGAGAAAAGCATTTGGAAGAGAATTTTATCTCCTCAGCTTTCATTAGGGGAAATCATTGATGGGGCTGGTGAACTCTGGCCCTGCTCTCTTTGTTTTGTCCTCAAATCTACCAGGTTATCCTTGTATGTGAAATCAGTCCTCCAGCGTCAGGCTGTAAATATGCCGAGAGACTGGACCTCTGGGTCTTACGTGGTCCCTTCTTCGAGAAGTTCAGCGAGACTCTTCTAGTCCCCAGTACTCTGTCAGGCCCCTGCTGTGACTTCAACGTCTACGGGTCTAGTCCTAGGCAAATTAGTCAAGGTGGGGAAGCGGTCCTCATTTCCCTGTGTCCCTGTCCCCGCGTTGAGTTGTCATCTCTGTGAAGACCTAGGGCTTTGTGGTCTTGGAACCTTGTTTATAAAAGGTGTGAAGGATTTGATGTATTATCCTTTCTGGAATATCTGTAAAAGGATATCTCTGGAGAGGCATGCGTAATCTAATGGAGTAAGTCTCTAATAGTGCTGCTTGAGGCTCTTATTTAATCTCATGAAGGAGATACTTTGCATCGGAGTGGCCTTTGTAGCCTGAAATTTACATGATGCAATATTAAGTATAAACTTCTCTGTTTCTTTTAAAGTCAGGGGCTGTGGAGAGGGAAGAAGAAATGAGGCAGGTTATTATTTCTTTTTTCTTTTTTTCTTTTTTTCCAGGTTATTATTTCTATCAAGTGTTCTTAATCCACTGATCTCTGCTAATGTTCCTCTTGTTATAATATTAGAATATTTGGTCCAGGTTACTCATCATTTCCTTTTCCCTTTATGATTGAACTTTTCATGCCCTGTTCTTTCCAGTGATATTTCAGAAGTTGAATGAAAAACTTACTTTCACTGTCAGTAGCATATGGCACTTTTTTTTTCTCTCATCAGATATAGCTGAATAAAACCTGTAGAGATTTCACTTCTTGATTACTTGTTTCTCTCATTTAAAGAAACCTCAGTTTGAGGGGAAGGATTTACATGCTGGTGTGATGTGAGTTGATCATGAAATTGTAGTTCATCTGCTTTCCCAGCCTCTCCAGTACCAGCTTTGAATGGAGAATGTTGGTGATTGATTAATGAACTGTCAGGTATAATTGAGTTCTGTGTAGCAGAAGGCCCTGAAGAAAAAAGGAAAATGAAACTTCTTTTGCTCTAAAGTCTTAGAAAAACTATATTATTTGAGATTCCTGGAAATTCCTTTCAGTCTTGTTCCTCAGGCAGCACAATTGGATCTGAATTTTAAGACCCTCCCCCCCATATTGGTACATCATTGGGGGAGAATTTGTAAAGGAAGCCAAATGAGTTGATTTCGAATATAGTAAAGGAGCTTGGTTTCACATGTTTTCAGCACTAGAAAATGCCCCCACCCCCCAAAAAAGGGGAAGAAAGAAGCAAGGGAGACCAACATGAATGCTTTCTTCTGTAGTGTTCTTTTTTTCTCTCTTTTTTCTTTTTCTTTTTTTTCAAATTTTTATTTAAATTCTAGTTAGTTAACATACAGTGTAATATTCGTTTCAGGAGTAGAATTCAGTGATTTATTTATTTTTTATTTTTATTTTTTCAGTGATTTATGACTTACATACAACACCCAGTGCTCATCACAAGTGCCCTCCTTAATACCCATCACCCATCTAGCCACTCCCTCACCTACCTCCTTCCATCAGCCCTCAGTTTGTTCTCTGTAGTTAAGAGTCCCTTATGGTTTGTTTCCCTCTTTCTCTCTTTTTCCCCCTTCCTGTATGTTCCTCTGTTTTGTTTTTTTAATCCCACATACAAGCGAGATCATATGGTATTTGTCTTTCTCTGACTTATTTCACTTCGCATAGTACACTCTAGCTTCATCCATGTTGTTGGCAATCACAGGATTTCGTTCTTCTTGATGGCTGAGTAATAGTCTATCGTGTGTGTGTGTGTGTGTGTGTGTGTGTGTGTGTGTGTACGTACCACATCTTCTTTATCCATTCAGCAGTCAATGGACACTTGGGCTGTTTCCATAGTTTGCCTATTTTTTTTTTTTTTTTAAGATTTATTTATATGAGAGAGAGAGTGATCAGGGGGTGGGATGGGGGTGGGGGGCAGGGAGAGAATCCTCAAGCAGACTCCATGATGAATGTGGAGCCTGACTCGGGGCTTGATCCCGGGACCCAGACCATGACCTGAGCCGAAATCAAGAGTCAGCTGCCCAACTGACTGAGCCACCCAGACGCCCCTGGCTATTGTTGATAATGCTGCTATGGGCATGTACCCCTTTGAATTTATGTTTTTATATCCTTTAGGCAAATACTTAGCAGTACAATTGCTGGATCGTAGGGTAGTTCTGTTTTTAACTTTTTGAGGAACCTCCATACTGTTTTCCAGAGTGGCCGCACCAGTTTGCATTCCCACCAACAGTGCAGCAGGGTTCCCCTTTCTCCACATCCTTGCCAAAACGTGTTGTTTGTCGTGTTGTTACTTTTAGCCATTCTGACAGGTGTGAGGTGGTATCTCATTGAGGTTTTGATTTGTATTTCCCTGATGATGAGTGATGTTGAGTATCTTTTCATATGTCTTTTAGCTGTCTGGATGTCTTCTTTGGAAAAATGTCTTCATATCTTCTGCCCATTTCTTAACTGGATTATTTGGTTTTTTGGGTGTTGAGTTTGATAAGTTCTTTATAGATTTTGGTCTTCTGTACTGTCTTGAAGTACAAAGATAATTTGGTCCTAGAATGGAAGTCTCTCCCTTCTCTCTCTCCATAAATGTTTATTGTTAAACTTTTTATTATAGAACATTTCAAACATATACAAGTAAACAGATTAATATAATGAGCCCCTACATAACCTATCACCCAGCTTCAATTATTAATGTATTTATTTTCAGTTATGAAAGTAACAATTATATTACATCAAATTGAGGGTGGGGAGGAGAAAATTACCCATCCCTTTGTCTAGAATGTCTGTTGGCATTTTGATGTGTTTCTTTCCTTAAAGTTATGGTGTAATATTATTTTGATTGTGCTGCTTGTTCACATAACCCATGTTGTAACTATCTTCCTACATTGATGTGGTCTTTTTAATTGTCCCTTTTAAATGATTGTACAAGAGTCCATTGAGTAGATGTGATATAACCTGGGCTGATCTGAATTTTTTTAATTATTAAATAATGATTCAGTGATTGTTTTTCTGTATTTCGCATTATTTCCATAGGCTAGTTCCTAGAAAGAAGTAGGATTATTGAATCAAAGGGTGTGAGATTTTTAGGCCTTTTGCCATGTGTCAGTGATTTGCCTTTTATAAGGGAAAGGGGGAGGACCACTGACCACCCTCTCGGCCGTGGGCAAGAATGCCGTCCCCCCCCAACAATATTTATTTCACCAGTTGTTATGGGTCTTTTGATAAGATGGGGTTGATTGCTCCCGAGATAGTGGTTTTTTTTTCTGCTGATGCTTGGACTCTTCTAAATCAGACATTAATTCTTCCTATACTGCATTTCATTCTCTAGGTGTTTTCATGCCGACTAGGGAATGAGCAAGATACCGCTCTTTCAATTGTTGATCCAGTTCAAATTCAAGTGGAGCTGGTGGGGAATTCTTCTTATCAGAATAGTTCAGGATTGATGGATGCATTCAACAGTGAAGATTTCCCACCGATCTTAGAGGTAATGATGAGAAATCTATAGACACATCGATACACTCTCAAACACTGCCCAGTGCCTGAATGCGACGTATTTACTCTGCTCAACTCAACAACGTTTTCATCCCATCAGCAAATACAAAAGAAATATGACATTGTCTCTGTCCTAGAAAATCTTTCAGTCTTGTGGAGAATAAAAGACCTGGTCATTGTCTGGTATCATCTTGAAGTTCTGTGAAAGTTGACAGAAAGCAGACCGCAGCAGAGGGAGGAATCTGGATTGTGGGTGGAACCAAAAGTAGGGCGAGTCTGAGCGGAGGGACAGGATGTCAGTAGGCCGAGGAGGAGAACGATCCACATTAGGAAGTAGCTAGGTCAGGGGCGAAGGGGCCCAGGCGACACGAGACAGAGGGACGTCTCACCAGAACAAAGACGTGCATACGGGAGCATGGAGGATGATGCCAGGCGAAGATGGGCAAGGAAGACAGAAGGATTTGGTGTTTTATTTCTTTGGCCGAGGAAGAACAATTAATCCATTGGAACCATGGGAGATTGAAAGGGAGAGAAAAGCCCTGTTGGTTTTTTATCTTTAAAGACAAAATAAGCAATCAACCAAGTACCACCCCCACACATTCCAGCAGTTACCCCAGTTTTAAGTGGCCTCATGCTGGCGTCTGTATGGCTTACCACTGGCCGCCTTATTGCTGATGTCGGAGGGAGGCCGGGTGTGGGGAAATACTAGTGTGGCACTGGACTCATTTAAGGTTATGTTTGGAGAAAGAAGAGGTAATTTTTGTTGTGTGGTCGGTTGGTTTCAGGATTTAAAAAGATTAAATCAATCGAAGCAAAATGGGTTCACAGAATGCTGCTCATAGGTGATTCTGTTCCCCATAGAGCCATTTTCTGATTCTCTGCTTTGGTGATTAATCTCCTTGTAAGGACATCATCCAACTGAAATATTCATTGCTGTGGTAGATTTCCTAGCTTTTTATTTTTTATGTGGTGCAGTTTTGTGAACATTCGACCTCATAGCAGAGACGTCTTACCTTATGGCCCTTGGTGCTTAATTTGAAGATCTTCCCAGTCTTCCAAATGAAAAATTAATGTAGTGTCTGTGGGACTTCTAGAACTTGAGTTGGGAACTAGACACACACGTAAGAGGTGTGACCGTAAAAGCAAATGCAACTTGAAAAAACTGCCGCCTTTTCAATTTTGTTAGATTCAGTTACAAGCCCTGGATATCAGACTCTCCTACAACGATGTGCAGCTGTTTCTTGCCATTGCAAAATCCATCCCAGAGCAAGCTAGTGCTGCAGCACCGGACCCAGTGGCCTTGGAGACCAGCAGTTGCCTTCCCGGCGGGACTCGGGCTGGAGAGGAGATCAGAGAAGGGACGAGACATACCCTAGATCCTGTCTTGGGTAGGTGTTGAACTGTGAAACCCACTCAGTCTTCCTTCCGGTTAACTGTTAAGATTGTCTTTTGCACAATTAAATTGTTCAGAGTATGATTGTATGTCATTAAGTGTAATTATAAGTATGATGCTGTAATTTTTAAAAAATTTAAGAACAAATACAACACTCCAAACCGACTGCTGCTCTAATCTACACTAGTTTTCCTTTTACCACTTCTTCGGGAGTTATTGGATAATGCTAAGGTTTAGTTTTAAACATTGAGTTTTCCTCCATTGTTATGTGGATAATACTAAATTTCAGTTTTAAGCTTTTATAACACAGCCAATATGGGGAATAGACTCTTAAAAATTTTAGGGTGCACTTTGGTAAGTCTCTAGGTCGGAGCCCATTTTTGTCTAGAGAAACGGAATGTTTTAGCCACCAGCTTCTGAATTTCTTTTTTTTTTTCTTTGGTTAGTGAGTGGACTCATTTATGTAAAATTATTTATAAAAATTACATACTTTTTACCCTAGAGTTACAGCTGGCTAGACTGCAGGAGCTGGGATTCAGCATGGATGATTGCCGCAAAGCCCTGTTCGTGTGCCAAGGTATTTGCACGGGGGTTTCCATACCTGTTGTTCATCCTGATAATGTGCTTGCTTCCCGTTCTGTGTCCCCCCCGCCCCCCCAGGGTGACTTAGGGAGCCGGACTGCATTTTGACACCGCTCTGAAGTTTTCTGTGCTCTGGACACGATCTTGATGGGGCATAATGAGAAGCAGCAGTATTTCATAGTGGATAAGAACTTGGGCTCTGCAGCCGATGCTTCTGGTCTTTTACTGTGCTGCTTTTTTGATTACTTATTAGTGATTTGGGCAAGTCACTTAGCCTCTCTGTACCAGTGCTTCCTTATCTGCAAAAAGAGGATAGGAGGACTTCTGGAGGTTCAGTATAAATAGGCACTGTCTACAAAGCACTTTGGGAAAGTGCCTGGCACACAGCAGGTGCTGTGATGCTGTTAGCCAGCGTTGCCGGGTCGTGGTAATGGTGGTAATGCTGGTAGGCATGGCTGCTGAGCTCCCATGTGCCTCATCCTGCCTTTGCTGGTGGAATCTTCATAGCCCTTCGAGGTGGGCGTTATTGTCCCTGCTACAGGTAAGGAAACTGGCTCAGATAGGTTAAGTTAACTGGCCTGAGGTCACCTGTTAGTGAGGGGCTAAGATACACTAAAAGCCAAGTCTGCCTGTGTTCTTTCTACTGTAGCAGAGTCCCTTCTCACCTCTGCGTTGCCCTTTTTCTTAAAACAGGAAGATAGGGCGCCTGGGTGGCTCAGTTGGTTGAGCGACTGCCTTCGGCTCAGGTCATGATCCCAGGGTCCCGGGATCGAGTCCCGCATCAGGCTCCCAGCTCCCTGGGGAGTCTGCTTCTCCCTCTGACCTTCTCCACTCTCATATTTTCTCTCTCACTCTCTCTCAAATAAATAAAATCTTTAAAAAAAAACAAAAAAACAGGAAGATAAAGCAAAAGCTGTATTTTTTTCTAGTCTGTACTTACATGTACATTTCTCTACTTCTTTATACGTACATATATATATGTATATACATATAATATCATGTATGTTGGTAGATTGTACTGCAAATACAATTGTATAATCTCTTTTACAGTGCAGTTTTATTGAATTACAATTGCAATATTATTACAGTATACTTAATATCAGCATCTTCCCATGTCATTAAAATTATTTATGAATATTGAATTTTTTTACATTGACCTAATGATATATTTTAATTTAACTCTTCTTCATTTTTCATTCTTTAAATATTATACACAGTTCTGTAATAAATACTTTTTTAGTATGTACTTCTGTCTGTATCTTTCAGTATTTCCTTAGTAGAGAGTCCTCGATGTATAAAAACTGGATCAAAGGGTATAGATATATTTTGCAGGCTTTTTACTCAACTTGACAAATCTTTTTCTAAAACGTTGTACCAGGCCGAACTCCAGCCAGTTAGGTGTGAAAATGCTGGTCTTACAGCACAGTTGTTCACGTTAACTATTACCTTTTTCCTTCTGAAAAAAAATGAAGGCAGATCTAGTTATCTTGCATTCCTTAGCTTTGTTTTCACCTAGACGTCACTGTTAGTTTAATTAACTTAATACTCCTTAGTGTTTACATTTTCTATTTTTTTTCTTTTTCTTTAACACAACATTTCTTTTTAATTTCCAAGAGCATTTTCGATTTTTGTTAATTTTTATTTCTTTAGTAGCTAAGGTGTCATTCCTTCCATCACAAAAATGATAACAGCAACTAATATCAATAGAGCCTTTGATACGTGCCAGGCTCTGCTCAGAGGAGAACTTTACATGGACGTGTCTGTTTCCTCCTTGCGGCAGCCGTGTGAGTGCATGCTGTTGGGCATAGACACCAAGTAACTTGCCCAAGATCCAGCATCTTCTAGGTGCTGGAATCAGAGGCCAGGCCATCTTCTTCTAGAGCACGTGCCCTTAACCCCTTACCCCTGTGCCATGTACTGGCCTCTAGTAATTTATAGATATGGGGTTGCATTGATTTCCTTTCCTTTATAGCTTTAGCAATCTGGTAGTGTTCGGGGGGGCTGTTATTTTAACATTTATATTACACACATGCTCTTCTCGTTGCTCTTTGTTCTTAAGGAATTCCTGATCGGTTGAGAAGACTAAGTATGTACAGAGTAAGACATTTGAGAACAGTCACAAAGTAGCACATCAGTATAGGCAAAACTACACAGCGAAGATTACATACATACTTCCCTACTGAGTGACATGTAGAATTTGGATCTGGTCTTTTCTTCTCCTCTCTTCTCCTCTGACAGATGTCATAGTAGAGGAGGGTTCGCTCCTGGAGGCATTTTGAACCAGATCGTGAAGGGTGGTGAACTTGACTGGAAGGTGTGCAAGGGGGCTTCGTTCTGTTTGCCTAGAAATAGAATTTCTATGCTAGTTTTTTTCTTTTTTAAGTCTAAGAGTAAGTACATCTGGGAGCAGGGTTGTCTTGGGCTGTCCAGTAGGTCCCTAAAAATGTTTCCTCTAAGGGCACCTGGGTGGCTCAGTGGGTTAAAGCCTCTGCCTTCGGCCCAGGTCCTGATCTCAGGGTCCTGGGATCGAGCCCCGCATCGGGCTGTCTGCTCAGCAGGGAGCCTGCTTCCCCCTCTCTCTCTGCCTGCCTCTCTGCCTACTTGTGATCTCTCTCTGTCAAATAAATAAATAAAAAATCTTAAAAAAAAAAAATGTTTCCTCTATGAGCTGCTTGAGTGGCTGTGCAAAGTGGCTGAACCGATTGCCTTTAAATTTTCTTGAAGGCCAACTGAAAAAGGCGGCAAGTTGGTTGTTTAAGAACGCCGAACCTCTGAAGTCTCTCTCCTTGGCTTCGGGTGGCCGCGAGAGCCAGGGACCCGTGGCGGCGCGGCTGATCTCTGGGGTGGAGGTGAAAGCCGAGAGCGTGTGCATCTGCTTCATCGACGACTGCATGGATTGTGACGTCCCCCTGGCTGAGCTCACCTTTTCCCGTGAGTGTTTTCCTGACGTTCAGGTTCATCTTGAAGATTTGCCGTGACTGCCGAGTCATTTGGGGGGCTCGTCGTGTGTGTGTGCGCGCGCGATATTCATGCTCCCCACTTAGCAGTGTGGGTGAAATTTAGATAATGGTTTCACATCTGTTTTTCATTATTTGTATTTTAAAGAAATGTGTATTTATTTGCCATAAGTGGCCTTCAGCCTCTAGTTTGGGAATAATAGACATTGTCATTGATGAAATTTCTATTCTATTAACAGCTCTAGCTAAATAATTCCTGATGTCTCCATATTGTTTATCTTTTTATGTATCTGAAGACTGCAGTGAGCCCTGTTATTAGAGGCACTTAAAAGATAAGCTCAGAAAATGCTCTGCCCCATGTATGTTTGAAAAGAAAGCACACGGAGTCTTACTATGTTCACCTCACAGTGTCCTCCGTAGGGCGTTGAGAGCTGTCCTTCAGTAGTAGCAGGGGACAAGGGGACGAGGACCTCCTCCTCGACTGTGTCACCGCAGGCAGTGTTAGATGGGGCCTCAGTGGAGAGGACATGAAAACTTCACCACTGGGTTTACTTCATTTTTCCGCTGTTTTGACCTTGCCAGCCTCTTTTTCCTTCGAGGAAAATTTCGTGCTGGGGATTGAGTTGGACCTTTTGTGCATGGGAGAGGCTTCCTTTTCCCGGTGCTTCAAGGCCCCACAAGGGCCACGTGATTGAGAGGAACAGCTGGGATTTTGACGGAGTATCTTTTCTGCAGGGAATAATTACTTCGTATTTTTCTATGATAATCTTAAAATTTTGAGCTAATCTTTGTCAGGACATAACTGTTCTTAAGTGTCTGCCTCTGATTTTCAGATATTCAGGATGAAATAGGTTTTTTATGTTCCTGCAGACTTGAGATGCACAGAGACAGCTGGGTGCTGGGGCTGGGCTGGGGCAGGAAGGAGGCAGAAGAGGCCTTTGCCTCAGGCACGACATTGAAAGGGGTGCTAGAAACTCAGGAATTAGGACAAATAACATTTTTTTTTAAAAGGTTTTATTTATTTGATAGAGAGACAGCGAGAGAGGGACTATAAGCAGGGGGAGTGGGAGAGGGAGAAGCAGACTTCCCACTGAGCAGGGAGCCCGATGCAGGGCTTGATCCCAGGACCCTGGGATCACGACCTGAGCCAAAGCAGACGCTTAAGGACTGAGCCACCCAGGTGCCCTGACAAATAACATTTTAACACAATGTTTAAAAAAAAAAGAATTCATGCAGAAAGCACACAATGAACAAAATGTCAAGAATCTGCGTGTTTTCCTGTGAGGTCATCAGTATCAGCTATGTCTAACGTCCATCTCTTCACTGAGACTTAATCTGAGAAAGAAAGTTCTGGTTGTTCTTGCCCCACTGCTGCTGTAAGGTGTGCTTTCTTTGCAGGTCTGACTTTTCTGCAGCAGGCACGAGCTAGCCCTGAAGGGTACGCCCACTTCACCCTCTCCGGAGATTATTACAACCGTGCTCTGTCAGGTCAGTACCTACGCATATGTGATCGTGGGGTTTAAAAAGCACACTTCAGTATTTGCCTGAGCCTATTTCTACATAAATTTTGCCTGAGGGAAAGGGGGTGGGGCCAAGCAGGGAAAGGTGAAACACAAGTCACTGCCTAGGCGCAAAAGATAGAAATTTTTCTTTTTTTCTAACATATCTGATATGTTGCAACTGAGTTATTAAGAAAGAAGTTTTCCTAATTAATTCTTTTTGATGCTGGAGTTTGGCTCATTCTAACTCCAGCTCCCTGCTCAGTGGGGAGCCTGCTTCTCCCTCTGCCTGCTGCTCCCCCTGCTTGTGCTTGCTTGCTTTTTCTCTCTCTCTGACAGGTAAATAAATAAAATCTTAAAAAAAAAAAAAAAAGAACTATCTTGAAAAGTTGAGTCTTTTTTTTTTTTTTAAAGATTTTATTTATTTGAGAGAGTGAGAGAGAGCACAAGCAGGGGGAGCAGCAGAGGGAGAGGGAGAAGCAGGCTCCCAGCTAAGCCAGGAGCCTGATGCAGGGCTTGATCCCAGGACCCCCAGATTATGAGCCGAGCCGAAGGCAGACGCTTAACCAACTGAGCCATCCAGGCGCCCTGAAAAGTTGCACCTTGAAAAGTTGCGCCTTGGTTTAAAACCACAGGGAGGTACCATTGTGCTCATCCAGCAGATGGGCAAAAATTAAGCGTGACACTGCTGCGAGCCACAGAACTCTGACTTCTTGCCATTAGAATTTTAAGTTGGTGCAACCACTTTGGAAAACAATCTGATGTGTAGCAAGGTTGAGTATAAGCATTACACCACTTCTTCTAGGTCTGTACCCCAGAGGCTGTCTGGCCCATGCGTGCTTGGAAACAAGTACAACGCTGCTTGTGGTGGTGTTCCTCCTCATAGCTCCAAGGCTGTGGCCTCGCGGGAGTGTCTCACAGAAGTAGAATGAATGCATAGATTGGGGTGTATCCATAAGTGGATTACAATTCACTGGGGAAAATAAATGTGCCGCAGCTGCGTGGCAGGGATATGAGAGAATTTCAGAGGCACGCTATTGGGCAAAAATAGAAACTTGCAGAAGAACGCGTATGGCTGGATTCTGTTTATGTAAAGATCCCCAGTAGGACAAACTCACCAGTATGTTCTGAAGAAATGCATGCGTGTGTGGCAAAACTATAAAGAAGAGCAAGGAAGTGATTAAAGCTGCAAACTAATGTTTACTTGGGGTTGGGTGGGAGAGGGTTGGTGGGAAGGGGGCTGACACGGGAGAGTGGCCCTCAGAGGCTTCAAAGGGACGTACAGTTTTCTATTTCTCAAGCTGGAGAGTGGCTACATGAGTGCTTACAGTAATTTTATTCTTTAAACCGTACATAGACATCGTTTTCATACTTTTTGTACTAGTGACATTTTAAGATTAGAAATTTGAAAAACTTAAGTTAATGAATATCCAATTATGCTGTACCTATTTATTCAACCATTGGATTCTTGATGTAAGCAGGAAAATCAAATATAAGGGTTACTTCAGCCACTGATAAGTACTTTTCCATCCTGAGTCTGAGACTCCTTTTTCCATCTTGAGTGGGTCAAAAAGCAGGTCCTGCCTGCTCTTTAAGAAAGAGGGCACATATACTCTGTGCCCTTCTTTGTCCCACCTCTGGAAGACCACATGGGGCACGTGTGTGTCCTTCCATTCATGTCCTCTAGACAGCATGGACATCTGTAGGCTGACCTGCAGCTGAGGTGTGCTGTCGCCGTGAAATCACATTGGAAGTAGAAAGCCGTTAAGCTATAGTTTGTCCTTGCTGAGCATTTGTGAACAGTGTTCCCCTATAAACTCCTGATATCTGCTTAACAGATGTCTTATTTCCTGTGTTCTTTTAGGCTGGGAGCCATTTATTGAGCCCTGGCCATGCTCTGTATCCTGGCAACAACAGGCAGCTAGTCGTCTCCATCCCCCTCGACTAAAGCTGGAGGCCAAGGCCAAGCCCCGTTTGGATATCAACATCACCTCTGTGCTAATCGGTGAGTAGAAAGTTGTCCCTAGAAGATTGGTACCTTTCGGTACATAAGTCACTTGTCTAGAAGACCGTTAATCCTGGTTTAGCAAATACTTGGGCCCACACTGGACATCACTTATTCACCGTGGCTGCTTTCCTGATAAACCCTAACCTGGCCTCATGGTTCTTTTCAACCCATTGCTCCAGAGTTGGCTTCCCATATTAATGCTATCAGTGATCAAGTAAGAGCTCAGATTATTTGGGAAACATAACTCTCTATTTAGCATGAATATTTATGCATATGAATATTTAGCATCTCTTCCTGACGATGCTTGGTCACAGGTTTTTCTTAAATGTCCTAGAAGTGAGTTTAGATTCACTTCTTTCAGGCTACTCACACACAGAATACTTCTTAAAAGGTATAGTTTTGACCTTGTCTTTATAGTAGGGTAAGTTGCCTGTACTGTGTCCCATCAAGTTATCATGTTGACCTCACTCTGAAAATCACTGGGTTGAAGGGTTGCCAAGCTAACGATGCGTGTTCTGATCATTTCTTTGAAAACATTGAAATGTATGTTCCCTGATTCCATGTAGTGAGTCGGAACTACTCTATGCTTGTGTTTACGTCGTCTAAGAGAAGAGTAATGTTATCGTACAGTCAGGTATTGCCTACCTTTGCTATGAAAACCCACACTCACTGTTTGACTTACTGATCTACATGATCTGATTTTTGGTAATAACACTACTGCACATCTGTGAACTTTCTTCAGTCTGTGTGGTCAAGGCTCATAGGATATCCATTGGCTTAGTCCATGTCAGAATAAGAGGACGAGAACGTATAGTGAAATGAGACCATAAGTTATTGATCCCAGAATTATAAAACCACTGTTTTACATTATCAGATTTCATTCATTAAATTTGCCTGGATAATTGATCTCATGATCCTTCTGTACTGTATTCTTTTGATCCTATATCATTTCCTATATAATGTATTCATCTGGGAGTTTAGATAAAGTTTAGGGTAGCATTTTAGAAATCAACAGTAAAGAACTTACTTTGAACAAGAGAATTTTATTGCTATTTCTGAAGAGCATCTATTTAAAAATGTCTTCCAAAAGGCATTCTTGTCTCTGGTAAAGCTGCCGTTTTTGTTTTTTTTTTCCTCCCACTTTCAATTCCTTATTCCTGATACTGTGCTGAAACCCAGAAATATTATTGTGACCTCTTAGTATTTAAATAAATCTTATATGTAGCCAACTATTGGAACTGAAAACCAAAAGCCAATAATTTTTGTTCTAAAAAAGTCATACCTTAATTAGTAGAAAAGGTCTTTATGCAGGGGTGGTGCATCATAATTATTTTGTTAACCTGCCCTTCCCCTTATATTCCTCCTTTCAAAACCATAAAACCATTCTTGGAGAATTGTCAGCTAGATTTCAGCCTCCTGAGATTGGTGTGTTTTTGTTTTTGTTTTTTTTAAGGCCTCCTCATTGGTTTTTCTGTCTTGAAACCCAGTCCCTTAGCATGGCATAGCATACTCTTCACCAACTAATTCTTTCTTCTAGACTGCTTTGCTATGTCGCTACCCCAATATGTTGGGCCAGAGTCACACCAAAGTATTGAGTGTTTCCTAAAAGTACTATGTACTTTCATGTCTTTGAAATCTTTGTGTTTGTTGTTCCCGTGGCCTGGAATGTCCCTGCACCCCTAATCCCATTAGTAGGTAAACTCCTGATCTCTAACCTCTGCTCATTCCTCACGACTCAGAACAAAGGTCCCCACATCTCTTAAGATTCCTATGGATCTTGGTGTGTACTCTCCCACTTCTGCCAAAGCAGAATAAATCTTCCCCTGTTCTGTGCTCCTGTAGAATTTTATTTATGTCTTTGTTTTAGCTCTTTCCACATTATGGTTTTGTGGTGATGGTTGTTTGGCTAACATTGATTTCTTCCAGTGGAGCATGAGTTCTCCAGGGACAGACTTTTTGAGAACCCAGCATGGCGCCTAGCACGCAGTTAGGCGTTCAACAAAAGCTTGTTTCGCTAAATAGAAAATTGACTTGAACCCTCAACCTTTTCTATTTCCCTACTTAATATCTTTGGGGAATTCTTTCTAGACCAGTATATAAGTACCAAGGAATCATGGATGGCAGATTACTGTAAACAGGATAAGGAAATAGATTCAACCACATCAGAAGACTGGATGGGCTCTTCAGTGGATCCTCCATGCTTTGGACAAAGTAAGATTTTTCTCTACAAATGTGTGAGTAAATAAATCACTGTTGACCAACACAGCCATGTTTCATTGAGAAATCCAAATAGAATCATCATTTTCTGTGAACAAACCTACAGGAAATTCTGACTATCTTCTGTAGTTCTGTTTTAATCTTTGCAGGAGACATTTTTCTGGCACAAAATACTGAACTTTTAATATGGGCTCTAATTCCACCTTTGTGGGAGAGAAAAGATCTGCGACATACAATTTTCTAAATTCTGGTAACATTGCATATGAGCTGGTACACCTGAAACACATCAAGATCAGCCACTAGTCAGTGTGTTTAACTTGGCAAAACTTTCCAGTTGATTTGGACTTTTTGACTGGATTTTAAAAACTATCTTTTCAGTTTTCTAAATCTAGAGGTACAGACTTTGGATATATTCTTGAAGGGAGGGCAGGCAGGATCCCATATGGAAGAAATTGTTAGAGGGCTCCGTATTGTTCATAAAGTAGAAAAGAATTGAATACCCAGCCTTTTGAAGAATGAGCAGTCCGTTTGTTCTCTGTTAATGATGTTTTCTTTCCTTATTTAATGCCTCACCATGGAGCTCTGATTTCCTTAGAGCTGGGCGATCGCGGCGGCCGACCGCGTGGTCCTTAGTTGTTCCACAAGCCATTGTCCTCCAAATCCAACTCAGCCCCAGCTCTTTCAGTGTGGTTTCTTTGGGGGGTCCTGGCTGGACTTCATATAGCTCATGAATGCTTAAATATTCCATCTGGTCTGCAAACATGTCACGGGAAGATGGATTTTCTTAGTTTGAGAAGCGTTTGAACTGGTTCGTCTCTCCTCAGGGTGTAGAGGTGGACTCTCCATCTGCCTTGTACTTCTGGAAGGAGGGACAAGGAAATGTCAGCCATGTTTGCTCTCTGTATTCCCAGGTTGTTGCTTTTGAGTCTCAAGGTCAATGTTTAGGAGCAGGGCTGTTCAGATATCATCAGCTTCAACTTTGGCTCCTCCTCTAACCTTTCCAATTTGTGTGTTAAAGAAATGTAACAGTCTACCCAGAAGACTCTAAATAATCTTTGTAATATGTAATGTGTCCTAGAGAGTATGTTTCGGAAATTATTATTCATGCAAGGGGATCTTAAATCCAGACTCAGTGTAAACACGAGGAAGGCCTAATCTTCAGGATTCCGATGAAGGGTTTTCTTTTGTCTCCACCCCTCCACCTTTTAAAAAATTTTTTTTTTCTCTTTTTTCTTTGTAGCTAATAAGCTGCCTTGTCTGTGTTAAATGCCGGTGCGAAATTAAAGCTGGATTTTTATTTACTGACAGATTTTTATGGTTACTCAGGCTTCCAAAAGTAAATCTTTTTAATTAGACAATAAGTGAATATACCTGAATTTCCAAACCTCTTTTCCTGTTGGACGTTCCTGGGTGGCAGCACGTGTGGCAGTTGGGATCGTATTCTTTTAATAGGTCTACTCAATTAATTGTGGGGAATTTGTCTCCAAAGTCAGTAGACTTGAACCTTGTTGAACTGATCACATCTTTCAGGTCCTCCTATCCATGAACATTTAGTTACCTTCCCCCCCAAATTTGTGCATTTCATTCAGGCCAGCTTCAAAATGAGCCCTTGAAATAGAGATTCTTAAAATGAAATTCAGCCTGAGGGAGCTGCTGATTTCTCACTGTTTCTTTAGCAGGGGAGAGAAAACAGTGGCCTCATTTTTGACATCATTGTTGGCTTTGTTCAGGGAGGGCTGAGATTCTGCAGGTCGACCTGGATGGCATGGCCCCTTATGGAGTTAGTTAGTGTGGTATTCAAAGGACGTATGATGGAAATATCAACTGTAAACGTTCTAAAAACTTCCATGTTTAATTTATAATATAAGTAACACAATGAGGTAACGCTGTGATGGAGACTGTTTACACTTGGAATGCAGATTGACTCTTTCCCTTGAAAGTTTGGGACCCCCGGGGGATTAGCACTCTACTGGCACTGCCTTTCCAGATTGGAATGGAGCGACTGCCGCCCTAGTCTGTGCCGGTCGGTCTCGGTAACTTTTCCATGCCATTTAAGAGCGTACACGCTTTAAGTGAAAAAGCCTCAAAAGACTTGTCATTCCATTGAAGAGAATGTCGACGATGTTTTCTTTCCCCCATCGAGAAAAACAGGAGCACACTAGTGTACCATGTCCTCCACAGTAAAGGTTTAGTGTAAAAATGTCTCGCTCACTTTGTCAAGTACTTTCTTAGCGCTCAGCAGTCACTGAAGGGAATGATCCTGGAATTGCATGATGCTTGCTACTTTTGTAATGTGCTCTCTTTGTGCTTATGTTTTGGAGGTGAGTCTTCTTATTCACTATGTTTACCCTGACCCTCTAACTTTGTCTCTCCTGTCTACCAGGCCTCCCCCTTGTCTACCTTAGAACTAGGAGTACAGCCAGTCTGACTAACCTAGAGCACCAGATCTATGCTAGAGGTACAGTATAGCCAAGCGAGGGCTTGTTTTATTTTCCTGTTTGGACAACATCAATTTTCCGTGAATGGGAGCTGGATGGGATACCCCGGGTTTGAGCACTAAGAGCACTTCCAGCTGATGAATAGCGTGCCTCTTATATCAGGAGCGGGCGACATGCCGCGTCTTCCGTCTGCCCTGAGCCCCGGTGGAGGTGGAATGAGCCCCCCAGCGTCTGGGGCAGACATACACAGCGTCTGAGGTGATTTCTCTCTCATTTGGAAAAGGAGAAAATGGAGCGAAGCCGTCCTCCATCAGGCAGTGCTGCATGTCTTTGTTTGTAGAACCCTCAGTGAGCACGGACGGCAACGCGGGGGGTCAGTGGAGTAGAGGCTGTCGTGAGCAGGAATCGAGCTAAGAAAAGATTTCCCAGTAAATAGTTGCTTAGACACAAACCTTGATTTCTTTAGCTATAAATTAAAGTGCTTCAGAGATAGAAAATAAAATGTGCCTTATTTCTGTCTCTGACCCTTTAAGTTTCCTTAAGAATTTGACTAATAAGTAAATATGATAGAAAACACCATAAGCCTCCAGGAATGGGAAGCCCATGATGTTCTTTCCTTCAGTTGTTGGAAGGAGTATGATTTAATCGGCGTGATTTATGTCTGTGCTTGGCTAACACCAGGTCCTGCCAGGGTCATGATATATTTTATAAAAAAGACTGCGTGAGCTTCCTCTACCAGGAGTTCAGACCAGGGGTGTTCATGCACGGGGGCCGTGCAGGGGTTTTCCCGTGAGGTTTTACCGAGATGGATGTGTGTGTGTGTGTGGGGTGGGGGTGGGGGTAGGGTCACAAAGGAAGCCCGTGATTGAATCTTCATTTATTAACGGATTTAGACGCTCAGCTTTTCTACATCTGTTATTTACTCTTTCCGGCTAAGCAGCCTGGGCACCTTAGCTGGTGAGGGAGATGAAGTCATTTGCCTTCATGCACGTGACCAGCTGGTAGCGGGCCTGGGACTTTAATCTGTTTCTTATGATTTACAAACCAGGTCCTTTCTGATAGACTGGACACTTCTATGGCGTGAAAACCTACCCTGTTTGTAAGGGCCACATTGCTCTGTGAAACAAGTCCGGCAGGCAAGAACTTTCCTCAGCCACGTGAAGCCCAGGTTGGGCGTGAGGAGCCTTAGGTTCTCTTGGCCGATGACAGAATGAGGTCTGGTCACTAGAGGCAGACTTTCTGGGGCCACCAGGGACTGCCGCTCCCTTGGATGGACTCGGGAATGTAGTTCGCTGGTGCCGTGCCAAGGATAAGTACACGGTTGGTTTGGACCCTAGTACAGGAGGTGTCGGGTTTGGATTTGTGAGCATTCCATGTTGTTTATTCTCAGCGAGGCGGGCTGCTGAAGTCTGTGCTGTTGTGTGTCATCGACACGGGAAGCTCGGGGACCTGAGCAGTGTGCCTACCCCGACTGCTTCATTCCAGCAACATGCTCGAGACTGTCTTTGTATGGCCTCCTAGCACTTTCTTCTGTATTACGGTGTGATCAAAGCCATTTGCCACCTGCTCTTTTTTAATCTAATTTGCAAATGGAAACTTCCAGTCTGGCTCACAGTGGGGTATGAAAGCACATCTGGCTTCTTTTCCTCCTGGGTCCTTTATCTGCTGTAATAAAGCAGCTCTCTCGTGCACGCCTGGAGAGGGAGGTGCCTTTCCAGGTGGCACAGTAAGTGCTGTTTACCCCGCAGACAGCTCTTAAATCTTTTACTCCCCCTCTGCTCTTGTCACCAGCCTCACAGCTACTCCTTAATTTTGTACTCGATGTCATTTTTTTTTTTTTTTTTAAAGCCAACCTTGTGAACTAAGTGAGGCCATTGGCATGGGAAATGGGTGTATTCTAGGTGATGATCTAGGAGGTATTCTAGGAGATTACCATCGGGAGTATGTAGGGTGTTTTAAAAACTAACCACAGAATTGTGGGGGCACAGTGCAGACTATTTATTTATTTATTGGATTACCGTGTCTCAGACTCCCTTGAGCCACTGTCCTTACCAAAACAGAACCTGCCTTAGCTTAAATTGCTTGTTTTTGCAGCGTTTATAACTTCCGAAAACGTTAGAAGACACAAAGGAGAAGAAAAGAAATTGATTACTTTTTAAAAGGCAGTAGCAATTACTGACATTTATGATCCTGGCCCAGGCCTTTATTCTAGCGGTGGGAGAAGGCAGGGTCTATTGTAGTTTACCTTCTCTTCTGGCTGGCAGGAAACATGTGGACCTGTAAGGGGCATTTAATTTTGCTCTAGTGTTCTCAGTGGGCAGTCGCAGTCACCTTGAGGTGTCATTTTCCATGGCCGCAGACCGTGTGGGTCCCGGTCTTTCTCAGGCCATCTTTGTGCTTTAAAGCTGGACGTCAGGCAGATTGGGCCACGGCCCGTTTTGTCGGTAGAGCCTACCATACGGTGTGAAGCACATGGCTACTGCCTTTGTGGTTCCTGCCGCCACCTCCCGCTTTGTGTCAATAACGACCCATGATCCACCGACCCACTGACCGGTAGAGGAGGAGCAGGCCCTTGGCTCTCCTCTCGGCATGCCCATGACGCTCCAGGTTAGACCACACGGCCGGGCAATGGTGCCCGCAGAAGGATCTCAGGGCAGCCTGGGTGCTGGAAAGCCATTTCTGGCCACAGGAATCTCACTTTTCTCTTTCTTAGAGTGTTTATAGTCAGGTCTCTGGAATTTGGGTACTTATAGTTTTGGATCGATCAGTGTTCCTTTCCAGTTTCCCTGCTTAGAAGCTGTTTTATGAAAAGAAATCATACTTTATGCTCCTTTTGTAGTTTCCCGTTGCCTCCCTAATAGCAGACGGTGATGGTATCGATGTAAAAAAATGAGCTAAAGATTTCACTTAAAACGTTTTGGGGTAGTATATTTCTGATCTTCCAGGGAAGGGGAAAAACTATTAGTAGAGAAAGTTTTTATTTTGTTAAAAGATGCATAGTATGGCTGAAGTGTAGCTTTTCTAGAAAGGGACTCTTTGTTAAAGGGCAGGCATTTTGGACAAAGTTGGAATAAGTATGTGCGCTATATCTTGCTACAGTTCGGGTCACTCACTGAGAATATATTCCTTGGGACTCGTGGGGATCCAGTTTTCTCTTGATTCCAGCCGGGTTAGGGCCTGGTACCTTCTCCTGAGTTAAGGCCTGCAAGAGTTGTGGGAGGATTGGGGGCTGGGAGTCGTCCCACATCATGGCCAGTTGTTGGGGGGACCGTCACCACATAGTGGGCAGCAGAGGACACGGAGATCCGTGTATCCCGTCGCACAACAACGGTGGCTCCGTGTCTGTGGCCGCCACCGTCAGCCCCTTTGCATGAGAGACGGGGCACCACGTGCAGGTCCGGGGAGGGTCTCTGCTGCGTAGACAGAGGCCTGTGCTAACAGCCTTCTTCTGTTTGCCTGTAGCAGAGGTGAAGACCCCCAAGCGCCGGCAGCCATTCGTCCCTTTTGCTCTGAGGAACCACACAGGCTGCACGTTGTGGTTTGCCACCCTGACCACCACGCCCACCAGGTAAGGCCCACAGAGTGTGCCCCCCTGAGCCATCTCTGCCGCCAGAGGCCCCTCAGTCCAGCCCAGCAGCGCCAGGCGGGCCCCTTCTGGAAGCCCTCAGGATTGTATTTGAATCGATAACTTGCCATCTGGCTGAGATTTATGATGGGGGCAGAATCTATAGCCAGAGAAGTAGGTCCCAAGTCTGAAACATCCAAATTCTGATCCCACCCTGGTACACATTATGTTTAAGGTAAAAGCCAAGCAAATTAAGGATGCGAGTAGAAAGTGGGAAGGAGAAGCCATCCCTTCTTTTCTCCTCAGTCCCTACGCCCTTTTAGAAGAAGCTGAATGTGGTTATTAAACCAGACATTCTGCATTTCTTTTCCAAGATGGCTTCCCATATTCCCCTCACCGAGAATTATCTTCCAAACCTTCAACAATTCACCCCAGATGGAAGTGGGTGGAGCTTGGAGAACAAAGGAGAATTTACCTGGGCCCAGTGAGGGAGGATATTCTCTACCAGCTTCCTGCCTGTGTAGACCTTGGCTCTCCCCTCCAAATGCATGCCGAGCTTTCCAGTTTAGGGAATGAGATGTGTGAAGTAAATAACAGAATTGGTCAGTCGAAGCCACCTTTCTCCTGCCATCCCTAAGTAGGGTAAAGCGGTGACGGACTTCAGCTGTTTCTAAAGCTTCACCGATGCTGCGATTGTCACAAAGATAACGGCAGTTCCTGACCTTTTAGGTCATCCCAGTAGCCAGGCTCTCCGGGCTGCTTCTGTGGATCGAGTTCCAGGAGGGTTTCTGCCCCCAGCCCCGAGCTCTGGGTGAGAGGGAGTTGAGCGAGAAAGACGGATGCGCTGGTATCGTCTGATTTGTTTCCAGGGCTGCGCTGTCCCACAGCGGGAGTCCGGGGCTCGTTCCAGAAGGCAATGGCACATTTCTTGATGACGCTCACAATGTTAGTGAATGGCGGGAAGTCCTCACGGGGGAAGAGATTCCCTTTGAATTTGAAGCAAGAGGAAAGCTTAGGCACAGGTAAAGTGTGGTTCATTCTTTTCCTCTCTCCAGAATGTACTGTGTAGATCTCTGTGTTACAAAAGATGGTCCCTAGTGTTTTGCCTTTTCACTTGCCTTTATTAATGATTTCAATGTTTCATTTTTAAAAGGTATTTCGAAAACCAAGATTTCCTTTCTCTATTTTGGAAATACACTTCTTTCCGTTAATTATCCCCTTATTTGACATGAGAGGTGATGGCCGGTGTATTCCCGATAATTTGCTTGAGGCATGGGCAGGTTCATTGTTACGTTAGTTTCAGTTGTACAACATAGTGATTCAACGACTCTACATTATCCTGTGCTTGCCACGAGTGTGACTACCATCTGTCATCGTGCGGCACTGTTACAGTGCCCCTGCCTGTACTTCCTGGATTGTACCTTTTCTCCTGGTGACTTGTTCGTCCCATAACCGGAATGACATGCTCTTCTTTTTAAAAGGTTATCAAAGCATGTTGATTTTGGTTTTAAAGATACGTGTGTGCCACATAGCACTTTCAGCAGGCAGGTGGTTTCAGGAAACAGGGCCAGGAATGATAAGAAATTCTGATTGTAAGGAGGATAACACTGACTCATCGAGGGAGACCGCTGGCCCGTGTACTGTTGAAACAGCCAGCCAAAGGATTGGAAAAAACATGAAAGAAGGTTCTGTCTGGTTACCAGGAGGTCATAAAATGGCCTTTTATTTGCAAACATGTTTAAGAGGAAGGGCTATCCAGTGGATAGTGAATAGGTTAAGATTTTAGCATTTGAGCCTCATATCCATTGTCAAGAACTCAGCTTCAGCCTTCTGTGCTCTTATGTTTTCATGGCACTTGAAGTCTTTGTGTGTAGACCTCCCGAGGGACACAGTTCTTCCTTGTGCACAGCCTGTACTAGCACACATTATTCTCTTGGGGCTGGCGTTCCGCACTTGTGCTCCCCCCCACCCGATTGCACGGGAAAGATCGAGTTTATAAAACCACCGTGCTGGGCACATGTACCTGGAAGCCATGGTAGAATTTCCAGGGACGAGTGGTGAGCGTGTTCCTGTTCCACAAAGTTCCTGGAGAAGCTAATTATAGAACTGTTGGCTGCATTTCTTCATCAGCACTGCCTCCGTTGTATCAGAAGGGGTTTGACCCCTTTGTCATTTCCGTTCGAGCGGACATGTCTAGTAACCCACTTCAAGTCCCACTGTTCTGCTTGAATTCATCAAAATAAATGCCCCCTCTGGCTTTTCCCTCTTTGGCACACGGTACCCCATTCCCTGCCTCCCTCCCCCTTTCCTGTCAGCCTCAAATCCAGTTCCCCGTTTCAGGCTTCTGGCTTGAATTAGGCAAAATCTAAAATAGAATTAAATGTGCAATTTCCTCCTGTCCCTCCTGTTCTGCCCCCTGCCTTCTGCTCCAATTTCAACCGAGCACTTCAGCCCTGAAACTCCGAGGGCTCCGTCTCCCATAACCCGTGTGTAGTCTCGTAGGACTGAAGCCAAACAACTGAATGTGGTTCTGAGAGAAGTAGGATATTCAAGGGAACCAAGAAGAAAATGTCATTTTGTGCATATCTGAGAGGATGGTTTTATGATGAAATTGCTGGTACAACAGCTTTACTAGCCCACTGGAGTGGTTCTAGCTGACATCATGATTTTATAGAGGTGGGAGTGGGGGTGGGTGGGGGAAGGACCCGGGCTTGTGCACAGGCTTTGCAAAGTTTGTACAAAGGGAGGGTAAATGCCATTCTTGCTCAGGCTTTACAGATCTCGCACATTTGTTTTAAGTATAACACCCAGTTAAAATATTCTCCTGATTTTTCTTGCATTAGGTAATCACCAAAAGGCTTAGCCAACCGGGTTTTTATGTCGTTATATAGTAAATCAGGTTTGACTCTTTGCTTCTACTTTCCTTCCCTTTTTAAGATCGTGCTTAACGTCCTTTCCCATGTTCTGCCTGACAGACACACCCACGACCTGCGGATTCATCAGCTGCAAGTGAGAGTAAACGGCTGGGAGCAAGTGAGCCCAGTGTCTGTGGACAAAGTTGGGACATTTTTCCGCTATGCGGCACCGGATAAGAATTCCTCTTCCTCTACGGTGTGTGGCTGTGGAATGGGGGTTTAGTGGCACGAAAGTGCCCCGGCCTCATGCCCTTAATGCCAGACGGTCAGACGCTAAAGCTTGTAACCTCGCTCTAGTGAACTTTCCTTGTTCCTCATTTCCCCTAGCTCTAGGAGGAAGACATAAGATCATTTGGGGTCAGTCATAGGCATTCGTAGTTGATATGTAGATAAGCCACCGATGGTTAATTGCAGCAGAAAAAACAAGATCTAGGGGTGCCTGGGTGGCTCAATGGGTTAAAGCCTCTGCCTTCGGCTCAGGTCATGATCTCAGAGCCCTGGGATCGAGCCCCGCATCAGGCTCTCTGCTCAGCAGGGAGCCTGCTTCCCCCTCTCTCTCTGCCTGCCTTTCTGCCTACTTGTGATCTCTCTCTCTGTCAAATAAATAAATAAAATCTTAAAAAAAAAACGAGATCTAAGATTAGCGTGAACACATACTCCCTTACGTACTCCCTCACCCTGCGGACCCATCTCATACTCGGTTGGCCCAGCTGGCAGTTTACTAATCTGCCAGACATGTATTGGGTCTGTTTCCGCATATTGTTACGCTTCCTTTTTATTGGATCTTCTTTACCTTTCTTGTAATGCTGTTCCTTGATCCTTCTATATCTGCGTCTCCGAATTCTCCTTTCTGGCGTAAAGACCGATGTCCCCTGTTACTCATTTTCTGATCACGCATCCTTTCACATACCCTCCCCCTAATGTTACCCTAGCCCGCGGCGTCAGGGGTTGGAGGGCCGGCCTGGGGAGGGACACTGGCGGCCTCCCTGTCGGAACGTGCGGGTGGACACTGGCATCCTGGCTGGTGTGGCCGCCCCCCGTGCTCTCACCCAGTGCTCAGTCATACTTTGGAGGAGAACTGCATTCCTTCCTGGGGAGCCAGGGATGAGTAGGAAAGTACAGATTTGCAAAGACCATCATAGCTTTCCTTTTGCTCCCTTTATTCATGAAAAATACTCTCGGAGAACACTGTTCCTTCCACTTCTTCTCCTGTGCCCCAAGTTTCTTAGAAAAGGAAACTTTCTAGATTGCATTCCTACCTAAATTACATCTAGTCACGAAAGGACTAATTCCCCCCAGAGATACCTCTCTGTTGTATTCCTGGGTCCCAGAGGAATTCTGTGTATGTGGAATGGTTGAAAAAATAAGTATTACTTTTTCCGTATCCTCTAAGATAAGATGTTTTCTCTTCATGGCAGACCATACTTTTCTAAGATTATTTATAAATCCCACCCTTTCAAGCAAATTACGTTGTCATTGAATTTAATGATGCCTGTCATCTTAGGTCTGTGCTGACTCTCTGACTTCTGGACTCTTTCTTAGATTGGCAGCCCAAGCAGCAGAACGAATATTATTCATCCCCAGGTTTATGTGAGTATGGTTTTCCTGCGTCATTGTGTTTACTGAGCATATACACTGCGCTTGAACCGTACATAGACGTCCTGGTGATCACAGGACTGCATGACCCATATGTGATTAGAATTCATCTTTGTCCTTTCTTGTTAACGATTACCTTCCTTTTGTAAGAACTTTCAAGGAAATGTTTTCACTAACTTGGTATGTTAGACTGAGTGTTACAGGGGAGGAGGAGAAAGTGCAAATGTGTGGTCCAAGGTTCCCTTCTCCTCTTCCCTTTTTCTTTTTTTAAGAGAGAGAGAGAGTGTGTGCATGTGTGCGGGGGGTGAGGGCGTGGAGTGGAGAGGGGCAAAAGGAGAGGAAGAGAGAGAATCTTAAGCAGGCTTCACACCCAGCATGGAGCCCAGTGCAGGGCTCAATCTCATGACCCTGAGATCAAGACCTGAGCCAAAACCAAGAGTTGGATGCTTAACCGAATGAGCCACCCAGGTGCCCCCCTTTCTCTTTCTAAGTTAAAATATAAATTAGCCCTATATGGCTGGCTATATGCATTTCATAGGTTTTGGTCCCAAAGTCGTAAAAGTAAATAAGAATGAAAAACAGGAAGATTTTTTTTTTCCAGTTGGCTTTTGAAACATCAACAGAAGATGATATTAAAAAACTGTCTTCAGGTTTTTGCTTATAATTTCTTTTCTCTGATGGTAGTAAGTTCTGAAATGTGAGATTTTAGGTAAGCTTGGAGGCAGCAGCATCACAACTCAAAACCATCGTTCTTGGGCCTTGGTTCTGTCGGGTTTTACCAGGCTAGGTCAGTGGGGGCTTTGGTGACATGTGTGCTCTGGATTGTGTCCCTCTAGAAACTCACCAGAAAAATGACAGTTTATCTTTGCCTTGGGATTTCCTGGAAGCCTTGGTTCAAAACATGGAACTCTTCATTTTATTGTGCATTAGGATTGGTTTCCACGTACTGTTTGTCTTAATAGAAAAGTTGGTAGTATGAAAGCTTGGATGCGGTGTCATTTGTTTCTCCAATAAAAATAGCATTGTCAGTAAGTTCTGGACACCCATTCAAAGACTGATAGTTGCAGAAATCTTCTCTTTGGTATACCTGATGTGGGGTTTGATACTTAAAAAAAAAAAAATTCCCTGGCGCTTGGTAGTAGAATGAAACGTGTGTTGACTGTGCGAATGAACATGTGGAAACAGAAAGTGGTGGCTGCAACCCAAGACCAAAAATAAATTATTTCCCTCCACCCCGTTGAGTTTTGGAGCCTCAGTGTCCCATTTGTGAAAAAGCGATTGCTGAACAGAGCTGAAAAAGTTGGGAGGAAGAGAAGTTTGATATTTAAGTCCTTTGAAAATCAAATGTTGCCTTTTTACAGGCACGTCAACGAGTCATGTGTGGGCCTAGAGTGTAATTTTTTATGACATTTAGGGGGAAAAAGTAATTATTGTTCATGTGAAAGGCATGCCAGTACAGACAACTCTTTCTTACACACTCTCTGGATTTTACAAAGCCAAGTTCTAACCTCAGAAGACTTCCTTCTGTTTTTCCGTGTGTGTTGGGCAGTATCCAGCCCATTGTTAATGTCCAAGGAGTGTTTCTCACTTGAATGGTAATCTGGGAGAAAAATACCACAGAAGGTAAATCGTTTCATGTTTTGCAGAGTCTTACCCCAGTGTTTCTGAACGTTTAGTTGCTTTGGATGATCTCTATTCCCCTCCAGTAGAGTTGAAAACAAGCTTTGTTCATAGTTTCCATATAAGGGCTGATGTGTGGGAACCCAAGGGCATTGTGAATGAAGGGTAATTTCCAGCAGACAGTTTCTTATCAAATTGCAGGAAGTTTGGAAGATTTAATAGGTTATTATGGGTCTTAGTTTCTTTATAATGTGTCTAGAGGCCTAGGACTGATTTTTCTTGGTGACACATTTTGTGATACCACGTCTGAGTAGAGTATCTGTCTTTCTAGAAATGTTTAGAATTGGCTGTTTTAACAGTGTGTATCTCTACAGAATATTCACTCCCATTAAAGATGAGTGATTTTAGGGCTTAATGACTAATTTCACTGAAGGGTTATAGTAATGATAAGATTTTGATTTAGGCATTCTGGTTGGTATTGTTGTATTTTCTGTGTTTTTTTCAAGAGCCCAGCTATGGTTCTTTTATTCCTGTCGTTTTCGTAGTTCTCTTCGCTCCCACCTGTCCGGGTGGTCTTTGCCGTGACGATGGAAGGCAGCGCTCGGAAAGTAATCACCGTCCGGTCTGCCCTCATTGTAAAGAACAGGCTTGAGACGCCGATGGAGCTAAGACTGGATAGCCCATCAGCTCCAGACAGTGAGTTTTGCCGTAGTCCGTCCTCCTTTTATCTTGAGAGGGTCAGCCTTTTGGGTTGAAGACCATTCCCTGAAGCTGCTGACCCTGTTTTCTGTGGCAGAGCCTGTGGTGCTTCCCGCTATCATGCCAGGGGATTCGTTCGCCGTGCCTTTACATCTCACTTCTTGGCGGCTACAGGCCCGGCCCAAAGGATTGGGTGTATTTTTCTGTAAGGCTCCTATTCACTGGACCAATGTAGTGAAGACTGCAGAGGTTAGCAGCAGCAAACGAGAGTGCCACTCTATGGACTTGGACAAAAGCCGATTCTTTAGGTATGCACAGTGCTGCAATGGCATGTAAATTTTGCTTTTAAAAAAAAAACTTGTTCTCTCTCTGAGGACCCTTAGTGATTCAGGGTTTTAGTGTTTAAAACCCTGAAGTTCTTATTCCTTAAGTCCTTGTGTTAGAGTTTATAAGGATTCGAGGGTTGATCTTTGAGGGGGGGGATGGGACTGTTGCTTATCATCTGATATTTATGGGAGAAACAACCAACAAACACACTACTCACACATGTGAGATAAGAAACTTGTATGTGTGCATCAGCATAAAAAGAGGACATGTAGAGAGGGAAGAAAAAAATATTACCAGTTGCCATTCCTAAATTGAGAAGCAGGTTCTTGGGGTTGGAAGTTCTTCAAATGACAGATTTCAAAAGAATTTGGAGGAAACCTCATGCACCTAGTACTGACTTTCCTTGGGGACCTTAACAAAATTATCTAATCACTTAGACTCCTGTTTTCCCCTTCTGAAGAGTATAAGTAATACATTTCTAGAGTTGGGTTGGTATTTTCAATCCTTCTGAACTTTGACTTTAAACTTACTTAGACTAGAGACTATCAGCTTGAGTTTTCTCTCTAGTGAAGACAGGCATTCATTTAGTTTAAACTTACAGAAGAGGGGCAAAAATAGTGTAAAGAATTCCAGTATGCTACCCAGATTGGCCAATGGTAAACAGACTGAAGAGAGAATTAAATAAATACACAGCTATAATGGACTGTTTTAACACTTTCCTGTCAGTAATTTATAAAACAAACAATAAAGATATAAGAGGATTTGAACAGTGCTGTCCATCAGTGCTTGTCATAATTGGCATTTATAAAACACTTTAACCAACAACTCCAGATTGTACACTCACTTCAAGTATGTATGGAATAGTCATCAAGAGAGACCATGTACTGGGCCATAAAACAAAGATCAATAAATATTAAAGGAATTGAAACCATACACAATAAATGTCATCATCACAATAGGATTAAACTGGGAATCAGTAACGATAAGATGCCTGTAAAATCCCTAAATATTTGGAAATTATACAGTAAATTTCTCAACAACCCAAGGATCAAAAAAAGAAATCACAAAAGAAGTTAAAAATATTTTAGGGCGCCTGGGTGGCTCAGTCGTTAAACGTCTGCCTTTGGCTCAGGGTCCTGGGATCGAGTCCCGCATCAAGCTCCCTGCTCGGTGGGGAACCTGCTTTTCCCTCTTCTGCCTTCTGCTCCCCCTGCTTGTGTTTCCTCTCTCTCTGTCAAATAAATAAATAAAATCTTTAAAAAAATATTTCGAACTGAACAATAATGGCAACTAGACATTAAAATGTGGGGGGGGGACACAACAAAAGCAGTTCTAGAGTGTTTTGTTTCATTTTGTTGAGAAATATGTAGCTTTTAGTGCTCTTAGTAGAAAATAAGGAAGATGTAAAGTCAATGATCTAAGCTTCTGCCTTAAGGTAGAAAAAGAAGAGCACATTAGACACAAACAAATAGAAAAAGGACCTGATAAAAATAAGTGTGGAAATCAATGAAATAGAAAACAAACAATAGAGACAATCAACAGTGTCAAGTTGGCTTTTTTTTTTCAAGTTGGCTTTTTGAAAAGATTAATAAATTCGATAAATGTCTAATAAGACTGATCAAGGAGAAGAGAAAGAAAACACAGGTTACCAATATAAGGAATGAAAAGAGGAGACATTATTACAGATCCTACAGACATTAAAAGGAGATTTCTATGAACAATTTTATACACATAAATTCCACCCTGGAATGACAGATTTCTTAAAAAACAGAGATTACCAAAACTGACACAAAGAAGAAATAGAAAATCCAAATAGCCCAATATCTCTCAAATACAATTTTTAATAAAAAGACTTCCCAGAATGAAGACTCTAGGCCTATATGGCTCCACTAGTGAATTCTCCCAGACATTTTAGGGAAAAATAGCACCAATTCTGTGTAAAGTCTTTCAGAAAGTAGTGTAGGAGGGAGCAGTTCCGCATTCATTTCATGAGGCCAGCATATACCTGATACTGACATAGATATTATTGGGGAAAAAAAGAGAGAGAGAGAACTACAAACTAGTATTTCCCCAAGAGATAAAAAAAATTCTTAACAAAATATTACCAAATAGAAATCCAGCAAATGAGGTTTATTCTAGCAATGTAAGATTATTTTAACATTTAAAAATTGATAAATGTAATTTACCATATTAACCTAAAAGACTAAAAGAAAAAAACCCATCAGATTACTCATTAAATGCCAAACAAAAAAGCATTTGATAGAACTCAACACCCATTCATGGTAATATTCAGGAAATGAGGAACCAGAGGGAATTTTTCCAGTCTGTTTAAGGGCATCTGTCATAAACCTACAGCTACCATCATGCTTAATGATAAAACCTTAAACTTTTTTTCCTTGAGACTGAGAACCAACAACTTCATTTGATATTGCCATAGTAATCCTAGCTGTTGCAATAAGGATAAATAAACAAGAAATTGCAAAAGCTTAAAGATCTGAAAAGAACAAAATTTAATATAGGCAAACACATGTATGTAGAGAACCATGAACTACATCGGAAAATTATGAGGTCTGATAAATTTATCAAGATTTCAGGATTTAAGATCAACTTACAGAAATCAATTGTACTCTTATATTCTAGCCATGAACATTTGGAAATGTGATTTTAAAAAGATAGCACTTATAAGAGCATCAAAAACCATAATTGCCCAGGAATCAATCAAAGGAATTATGTACCAGTCTTCTACGCTAGAAATGACAAAACCTTGTCAAGAGGTAGTAAAGAAAACCCAATAACTAAGTGCAAAGCTAACCAAGTTTGTGGATTGGAAGACTCAATATATTTTTTTAAATTTTACTTATTTATTTGACAGAGAGAGACACAGCGAGAGAGGAAACACAAGCAGGGGGAGTGGGAGAGAGAGAAGCAGGCTTCCCGCCGAGCAGGGAGCCGGATGCGGGGCTCGACCCCCAGGACCCTGGGATCAGGACCTGAGCTGAAGGCAGACACTAACGACTGAGCCACCCAGGCACCCCTAGAAGACTTGATATATTTAGGATTTCCATGCTACTAAATTGATCTGGAGATACAACCCAGTTGGCCATCTGCAACCCAATTGGCCGTCAACATGATGATGAATAAATAAAAAAAATGGTGTATTCATCCATTGTCATGGGGGTCACATTACTGATGCATACAACAGCATGGCTGCATCTCGTAGACACTTCATGTTAACACAGAAAGCCAGACCCAGGGAATGGTCAATACTGTATCATTCCATTTACATGCAGCTCAGTAACAGGCTCAATCTGTAAGTGATAAGTAAAAGACAGTGGTTGTTTCTTTGTTGGGAGAGGATATTGATTGGAAAGGGATAGGAGGGAACTTTCTGGAATGAGAGGAAGATTGTACAACTGGTTTTGGGTAGCGGATAATGAGGTGTACATGTTTGTCAAAACTCACCAAACTGAGCATTTGAAATTACCTGTTTTATTGTGATTTAATTATACCTCAGTGAATGTGTTTAGATTGAAAATTATAAATATCTTACTGCATTATTGAACCATTTTAAGGTAATTCTTTCTCATACTCCATGGAGGAGGAAAAATGCAAGTTCTTTGGTTTTTACAGTGTTTTGTCTTCATAGGTTTTGTGTGGCCATAAAGAAAGAGAATTACCCGGATTATATGCCCTCAAACATATTTTCCGATAGTGCAAAACAGATCTTCAGACAACCTGGACATACCATATACCTCCTTCCAACTGTGGTCATCTGCAACTTGCTACCTTGTGAACTTGACTTTTATGTTAAAGGGATGCCAATTAATGGGACCCTGAAACCTGGCAAAGAGGTGGCCCTCCACACAGCTGATACATCGCAGAACATTGAACTGGGTGAGGCTTTGGTCAAAGAATCATTGGTGGTAATTCTATGGAAATGTCACTGAGTATTGTGTGATCATTTGGTAAACATTTTAGAGAAAGTAGAGCACATATGATATCTCAATAACCTAGCTCAAGGGATTTATGCAACTAAAAAAAAAAAAAAAACTTCTTAGAAAATTATCAGAAGAAAAAACTGAACAAATTCCAAAAGAAAGATTTATGGAGGGAGCACTCAACAGAGCCCTTTTCCTGATGTTGCTCAGCTGATGTGTGACTATAGGAAGTCATTTCATCTTTTCAGACTGTGCTTTTTTTCCTGGCTGTAAAATGAGCAGCATTCTGGGTCTCTCCTCTTTCCAGGAAAGGCGAAGAGGTGTGCTCAGCACGCACTGGACCCCAGGCGTTATGCCAGGTGCTTTCACACACGTCATCGGAGGGTTGGGGTTTACACACCAGGTGATTTTCAGCGACAGGGACAAACAACGTCAATGTAGAGAATCGTTACTGTATTTGCAGCATTTAAGGCAAAGAGGGATTCCTGGAGTTTGGGCAGGATGTATGTTGCTGTAAGTCCGTTGTAGACACATTGAAATCATGATGGCGGAGACGTTTGTGTTGCTCCAGCTGCGTGAATGACCTCACTGTGTCCTCTCATTTGATCTTCACGCAACCCCTGTTTCAGGCAGTGGGCTGTTAGCCCATTTTACAGGTGAGGAACCTCAGACTCGGTGAACTTAAGCAGTGTGTTCAACGGTGACCAGCTGACATTTCAGCAAATATGTAAATCCTTGAGCTTCATTTAGAAGAAAAAAACAATGCAGTGCTAGTCGTCCATTGTAAAGAAAACAGGTCTCTGCTCTGACATTTCAGTATCTTTTCAACAAATGTTCCTGGAGCCCTGTAGAAAATGCAGATGTCCCCCGACCCCCTCCTCCACTGCACACACACACACCCAGCACTCCTCTCTTCCCAGTCACGCTCCACATGGATGATCACTTTTAGTAAAAATCCTGCAACAGACCTGCTGGTATTCTCCCCGTTTGGCAGAGGAGACACAGCGAGGTAAGCTTGCCATCCCCCGCCGAATCACACAGCTGGTGAGGACAGACTGGAACTTGGAAACCAGGCAGTGTGACTGCCCGAGACCTTGCCTTTTACCCTGTACTCGCCTTTCTTGTGTTCGAGGTGCCTGCCCAGCTCCGGGCCTGATGGATGGTAAGCTCACAACAACCGTAGCTGTTATTGATCGCTTTTTGGTAGTGTCATCCTTCTGATTATGCAGTTCAGACTCATGTGCCTTCCAGACCATCTGGTTTGCTTCAAATGTATTACCACCCCAGCTAAAGGAAAATGGCTGTTCTGATGAGATTCTTGTGTCGCGTATGTAGTTGCTGATTTTTCCAAGAGGAATCCAGTTTTGTTTGGCTGTGGGCTATTTTGACAAACTGAAGTGAGAACCCAGGCAGACAATAGCTTGTATCTTCTTTAGGGGTATCACTGGAGAATTTTCCACTCTGTAAAGAATTGCTCATTCCACCGGGAACCCAAAACTACATGGTGAGAATGCGACTCTATGACATCAACCGGCGGCAGCTGAACCTCACCATCCGGATTGTGTGTCGAGCAGAAGGATCCTTAAAGATCTTCATTTCTGCTCCGTATTGGTTGATTAACAAAACGGGTATGTACAGAGGCCGCTCCAGCAGGCCGTTGGCGTGGGCCATGGGAATTCAGATTTATTTGCTCAGCTAACTGAATGGAGCCAACGCAAATAGATTACTTCAACAGTCTAAGCTGCTGAAACTCTCCTGCTTCCATAATAAGTGCTTAATCATGGTCAAAAGTGTCCTTTCAGACAACACACCGAGCCCACCGAATAAATTTGATTTTCACAATTCTCCCCCTTGATGATTTTTTTCCTTTACCGTCTGCATCCGTCTTGCGTAGACTGGGTGGGATTGATGTAAATTTTCTCCCTCCTTCCTAAAGGGTTACCACTGATCTTCAGACAGGACAATGCAAAGACAGATGCTGCAGGCCAGTTTGAGGAACACGAGCTGGCCCGGAGCCTGAGCCCTCTCTTATTCTGCTACGCTGACAAAGAGCAGCCAAACCTGTGAGTACGTTATTTACGGAAAGGGGAAATAAGCTCCTAGGCGAGGGAAAAAATTAGCAAAGGCTATAGTATATCTGTGCAAGTAGAAATATACTGTAGATAACAATCCTGACTTGGCGGGGGAATAGGACCGTGACCTAATGGGATTTTTTCGGATCTAATTTCTGTGTCATTTGATATTGAAAATAAACCATTTGGAGGGCTCATAATAAAAGCTAGTTTTATTTTACATGTATTGAAGTGGTTCTATTCATAACTCCGCCAGTGGGGAGAACCCACATGTTCCCTTCCCTGCTCTACACGGTTTCTCCTGCGCGGAGCCGGCATCAGAGGGGAGGTAGCCTGGCCCTTTGGTAAAACATCCGCCCTCCCCAACCCAGCCCAGGGCGTTTTTTGAAATAAACGGTGCCGTTTCAAGAGCTCGGAGCACTCACTGTGTGTTTAAAGGCAGGGACCAGTCGCGGTTGCTAGATTTAGGTGACCTGGCCTTTGCGCGTGTGGTAGGAGCACGAATTCTCTTTTGTTCTTGGTTTTGACATTCTGCTTTTTATAGGAGTCTTCTCATTTAGAGCCTTCCCAAGAGGGAGGTGAGCGCATAGCGCCGCAGTGCCCTCCCGTGCTGCGGGGAAGGGCAGGGGGCCCGCGGTGGGAGGAGGGCTTCGGGAACGCTGCGGACACAGCGGTCTCGGACCGACTGGGGACCGACTGGGGACTGACGGGACATGGAGGGCGATACAGACAGCCCCTTGACACGGTCTCACGCCTTTCCCAAGAGGATTCTGGCAGTTCTAGGTCGAGGACTTGACATTTGTGATGCAGCTTGACTTACCTGGGGAACCCACGGTTCACCAAGCATCTCTGCCTCGCACATCACACCCCCTGGATTAGGCAGGGCAGGAAATACCGTTTTCTCTTAAGTTGAGGAAACTGAGGCTCCGAGCAAACTAACCGGCAGAGGTTACGTGGCTTGTTAGTGGTAGAGCTGGAATACACATTCAGGAAGTCTGTCTCCAGGATCCGCGACAAGACACTGGCCAACAGACGGCGCTTTGCTGTTGTAATAGTACCAGGCCCGAGAAAGAAGATACCATGAGCTGCATCTTCTGTACATACTTTCCTGGTGTGCACAGAGTCGTGTACACCCTTTGCTCTTACAGTCAGGGTATTTCACGAACTCCTGAAACACCTGAGATAGGAAAGTACCAATTTGCCTCCATGCCTTGTTTCTCGGAGGAATAAGGTATTGTAGTCCTTTCCTTATGATTTAAGCTCATCGAATTATAATGTTTTCTCCAAACGTGTCCAGGTGTGGATGTCAGTACATTTCACACGTTGCAGTACTGTGTCCGCCTCTAAGATCAGAGTTCCGACCCCTGGCCAATTGCCCTGCTGTGCTGGGGAATCACATGAGAGTGAGGAGGAGTCCATGTTAGAGTTCTGGTTTGGGGTGGTAGCTACAGCAGTGTCTCCTGATTCGAACAGGCAGGTAAGACTTTCTCACAGCTGAATATATATCTCTCTGCTTTTCTGCCCCACAGCTGCACGATGAGAATCGGAAGGGGGATTCACCCTGAAGGCATGCCGGGCTGGTGTCAGGGCTTCTCCCTGGATGGTGGTAGTGGTGTCCGAGCTTTGAAAGTCATCCAGCAAGGAAACCGCCCAGGGCTGATCTATAACATTGGTGGGTTACATTTGGAGCAGCGGGAGAATCAGAACCATTGGCCGATGACCTCAGGCTTGGAGGAATAAGCTGGCCATACATTCTGGCCTGGCTGCAAGTGCTGATTTTCTCATTTGGCATTGGGTCAGGTATCTGTTCTCTGAATGCAAGATTGGTATCAACGCAACTTTGTTCTCCTAGGGATCCAAGGGGCCACCTAAACACCGCCCTTCTGAGGTCTGGGGCTCTGTTTAATTTCAGACTCACCTGTGTCAGGAAAGTATCGGTTTGGCTTGAATCCCTGTTTTTCATGGGAATAATAGGACCACTTAGAATGCTTTTCATCCTCTAAGCATTTCCCACGCATTCATTAAAACTTGCAAACCCTAAGAGGGTAAGAAGCATTGTCCTCCTTGAAACTGAAGCAGAAGGTTAAGTGACTTGCCCAGAGGCAAAGGGCAAGTCTGGGTCAGAAGTAGGATTATGACCGGGGCGTGCACATTTGAAGCAGAAAATATAATAAAATGTACTTAGCGGTTATAGTAATTGGAAGCCCCTAAACTAGCTTAACTTCTTGAGGAGGAGGGTGTTGAGGGAAGGGGAGGATACCGTACCTGTATTCCCCATAGCCATCTGCAATGCTCAAAAGACTTTTCTGAAGGGTTAAGATAAGTTTGATTTAAATATGTCTCGGGTTAAAGTGTTAGCAGCGCACCCTTCCTTTAGTATATAATTTCCAAAGATGTCAGAGCACGGTGGAGTGTTGAATGCTGAAAACTCTCTAGAACTGTGCTGTCCATTGGACCCTCTACGACGATGGCACTGCTCTATCTTCCACCGGCCCTCGCAGCAGCACTAGCCGCACGTGGCCGCCGAGCACGCAGGAGTACGTTACTGACAGATGGGGCAGGTGTGACCGAGGAGTTGGATCTTTCGTTGTACTTGATTTTAATGAATTCAAATAGCCATTCAGGATTAATGGGAGCTGTAATTGGATAGTGCAGCCACAAAGAGTCCTGTTGTAGAAGGAAAATTCGAGGTGGTTTCATGTAGCTGTTTACCCTGAGTCCCGTGGACGGTCAGAGGTATGTGTAAGTATTTGAGGACTTATTAGCAAGAGTCCCTTCCAAGTCCAGCTTCCTTTTCCTGTTTTTTGGAACATGAATCCATATGCGTTCTCCTGGGAGCTGTCTTCTTTAAGGTTGATGTTAAGATTTTTAGTAGAAGAAATAAACTTGCTATGATCCTCCTGCCAGGGATCATTTTCTTTCTTTCTTTTCTATTTTTATTTTTATTATTATTAGTTTGTTTGCCGGGTGTCATTTTCTGTACTTTGTCTTTACATCTGTTTGTTCCACCTCTTGAGTAGGCAAAGGTTGTGTTTCGTGCTGTGTTTGGCTATCTGCTGGGGTATCTTGTCCTTGAGACAGCTCCCAAAGAAAGATACCGCACGTTGGCTAGAAGCTGCCGTCGGGACAGACTGGGGGAGAAATGGAGCTTGTGGCTTCTGAGCAGCTGGCACTCAGGAAGCAGAGTTCCTGGAGAGAGGCAAGCAGGGCTCCAGTCACAAAGACAGTGTGAGCATGCTTATAAACTTTTATGTGAGGAGCATTCACTAAAAGTCATGTTTTTAGGAACAGTACTGTGATAGGAATTTTGTTGTTACACCAAAGAAGGGGTTAGCGGGGGTAGGCTAAGATAGGACTTTATAATTCCTAAGGATCATGAGATCTTGGCATGTATCATCAAGGGAATTTGTGGAATCTCTCCCTTGAATATTTTTGAAGAATTAGATAGATAACCAGCTCCCTATCAGGAAAGTTTACTAGTGAAGTCCCAAGATGAAAAGCCGGGGAGGACCTTGCCTGTTAGCCTTACATGTACCTCTAAAAAGAAGGATTTTGTATATTTTAATCTTATCGGATATTCATTTATTGAGAGTTTGCCAAGGCAATGTGAGATGAAAAAGGACATAAAAAAGCCTGCTTTTTTTTAAAATTGAGTCTTGATACTGTAGATTCTTTTTGTAATAATCAAATTAAGTATATCTTTTGTAGCAGACTTTGTATTGGTTAGGATCAGCTAGCTATGAATGTCAATTTCTGACAATGCTTTCCTGTATGTTGCAGAAATAAAAAATAGGGCACATCTCCCTATTCGAGTATTATTTAGCATTTCTTAGGTACAGAATTTCAGACTTTGTCTGTTTTTGTGATTTGCTCAGTCTTTTAGGTATTTCGAAGACTTGGATTAAAGCAACACCAGCTTTCTCAAGCCAGTGAATTATGGATTTAACAGACTGGAATATTTATAGCTGGGGTTATGTTGGGACACCGAGGACACCCAGTTATCATGTCCTAAGATCTCTTCTTTCTTTACGGTTCTCTGGACACTTGTTGACTGCTGCGTAGGGTCCTTATAAATGTCCCATCGTGATATGAGCGAGGGCTCCTGAGGCCGTGTGCAACCCCAGGTGTGCCACTTACGGGCTCTGTGACCTAGTGCCCAAGTTACCTCGTCCATAAAAGGGAAAGACTGAAAATACTATCTCATAAGGTTGTTAGGAGAATTAAATGTAGAGCCTTTGGGAGAGGCGCAGCCTGCATTAAGAATTCAATAAATATTATTTTTATTATTTCTAGCTATAAATATTTGTATCATTGTATAACCAGAGCTCAGCCTAGTGCCTTGAATATAGTTGCTGTACTTATTATCTGAATGAATGAATAATTTACCCCACCGAGTTTCGTAGTTTTTAAAATAGTCATCAGAGTTTTTAAGATAATTCAGTGCTGTTTCCCTTCTTTCTTTGGGATCCGGTGTTTGGAGATGTCCAGCTGAACCATTATGGCTTTCTTTCCTTGGTGTGTGTTTTGTTTGCTAGTCTGTTTTCCCAGGACATGGTAGGTGCTGGCAACATTTATCTTGTGAATAAATACATCCTGTGATATTTAGCATCATGTTTCAGCTGGGTTCTTGGGCAGTGGGCTAAAAGAAAGTCCTACAGAAGAGTCTGCTGCGTGCAGGGCCGGGCAGGATCCAGTTAAGTAATCTGAAATTTCTGCCATATCACGTGAAAAGGGGCAAGTTCCCGAGGAGGAACTTTGGTGTCCCAGGTGTGAACAGAAAGGTAGTATATAAACTGTCTTAGTGGTCCGCTTCATAAATGGAAACCACCAGTCCCTGTGGCCGAACACCTGCGTGTCTTAGCTGCTGTTGTGATTGGGCACCCCTTATGGAGAAGCTAGGAATAATGAGGATATTGGTATCACCACTGAAGGCCGAAGTGGGCATAGAGAATAAGACTTATGGAGTGCAGTTGTTTTCATTCCATTCTTGGAAGGCTTGACGGCATCTCTGGTTGATATGATTGTTTTCTCAAGGAAACTATGTACTTGGGAAGCCTATTGATATCTGTCAGACCACAGATTTTCTTTCTTCTGGTTAACTCATGAAAGTGGTTCTTGTTATTTGCAGGTATTGACGTCAAGAAAGGCCGAGGTCGATATATTGACACCTGTATGGTCATCTTTGCCCCTCGTTACCTGTTAGATAATAAGTCATCTCACAAGCTTGCATTTGCACAGAGGGAATTTGCCCGGGGACAGGTAAGTCATTTACTTTCGAAGAATGACTAGTGTTTATTATAATAGCACGGGGAGTTTTAATGCCATGGCTTATCTCTTCATCAGCACTGTGAGTTTTGTGATGTGAATGACCATTTTGTGTCTTTGGAACCCTAACTAGTTCATGGTAGAGGGCGAGGCTCAGAGTAGTTGATTACTCGGAAACCTTTGCTGTCTTAACTTGATTTGTCGACTCAAACCAGTGATCCTGTGTATTTCAGGGGACAGCCAATCCTGAAGGCTACATTTCCACCCTTCCTGGCTCCAGTGTGGTGTTCCATTGGCCTCGGAATGACTACGATCAGCTCTTATGTGTCAGATTGATGGATGTTCCCAATTGTATTTGGTCCGGAGGCTTTGAAGTCAACAAGAATAATTCCTTCCATATCAACATGAGGTAAATTCAGAGACTGTATTTAGACAAAAAGTAACCACGTTTGAGGTGCAGTAATGTAAACAGTGAGCTGTAAATACCATATACATTGGAAGCATCTCCAAAGGTATAAATAGTAAATAGTAATACTACCCTTAAGTATGACCGAATGTTTTGATGGAATGAATTAAAGGCATGTTGACAGTTTTGACCATAGTGCAGTTGCTGTGGGCTAAGGTTTATAAATCCAGGGCGTTGCCCGGAGCTCGTGATTGCCTGCATCTCTGAAAATTCTGTCTGTATTTAGACGCTAACATTGTTTATAGATGGTTTTGTATATTCTTCCAACTGCGTATGCTCTTCTCTCACTTGGTTGTTTTAGTAAATCATCTGGCCTTCTTTGCCTAACGCAGTGACCCTCAGGTCCTTATTAAGAAAAATTACAGATTCAGCATCAACCACCACACGATGACTTTTTTCCTTCTGCTTTCATCGAATGCTTTTAAAAAAAAAGTTATTAAATTTTTTTTAATTGTGATAAAATACACATTCCATATGAAAAAGATAACACAAAGGCACCGATTATTTAGTGGGCCTCAGGCACATAACATGAAATTTGCCATCTTAACCATTTTTAAGTTCACTAGGTTCAGTGTGTTCATACTATAGGGCAGTCGGTGTCCCCAGCTCTTGCAAAGTGAAGCTCTATATCCATTAACAACAACTATGCATCTCCCCCTTCTTCAACCCCTGGCAACCACTTGTCTACTTTCTCTATGAATCTGGCTACTCAGGTGCCTCAAATTGAGTGGAATTGTGCAGTATTTGTCTTTTTGTGACTGGCTCATTTCACTTAGTGTAATGTCCTTAAGGTTCATCTCTGTTGTAGCAGGTGTCACAATGTCCTTCCTTTCTAAGACTGAATACTGCTCCATCGTACGTACAGACGACATTTGACTTCTCATCCTTCTACCTGTTGATGGACACTTGGGGCACTTCTACCTTTTGGCTGTTGTGAAGAGTGCTGCTGTGAATGTGGGTGTGCTGTGATCTCTTGGAGCCCCTGCTTTCAGTTCTTTTGGGTCTATACTCAGAAGTAGAATTGTTGGATCATATGGTCATTCTAATTTTTTTTAAAGATTTATTTACTTACTTACCTAGAGAGAGCGCGCATACCTGCGAGTGGGGCAAGGAGCAGAGGGAAAGAGAGGGAATCTAGAGCAGACTCCCCGCTGAGACTGGAGCCCAACTCAGAGCTCAGTCTCACAACCCTGAGATCATGACCTGAGCCGAAATCAAGAGCGGGACACTTAGCTGACTGAGCCACCCAGGTGTCCCTGGTGATTCAAAAAAAAATTTTTTTTTTTAAGATTGATTGATTTAAGAGAGTGCAGAAGGGCAGCGTGGGGATAGAGGAAGAGGGAAAGAATCCCAAGCTGACTTAGTGCTGAGCTCAGAGTCCGACGCGGGGTTCCATCTCACAACCCTGAGATCATGACCTGAGCAGAAACCAAGAGTCGGATACTTAACCTACTGAACCACCAGGTGCCCCCTAATTTTTAATCCTTTGAGGAACCCCATACTATTTTCCATAGGAGCAGCACCTCTTTACGTTTCTACCAATAGTGCACAAGGATTCTTAATTTCTCTACACCCTCACTAACACTTGTTACTTTCAGCTTTTTTTGAAAGTAGCCATCAAAATGAGTGTGAGATAGCTCTTTGTAGTTTTCATTCACTTTTCTCTTGGGATGGGTGACGTTCAGCTTCTTTTTATATGCTTGTCGGCCATCTGGATGTCTTCTTTGAGGAGATGTCCGTTAATTGGTTGCCCAATTTTGAACCGTTTGTTTTTCTGTTTCTGAGTTACAGGAGGCTTTTACGTATTCTGGATAGTAACCCCCTTTGACATATATGATTTGTGTATATTTCTCTCCTATTCTGTACAATGCCTTTTCGTTCTGCTGTTCCATGACGTATAGAAGTTTTTAATTTTGATGTACTCCAACTTTCCTCCTTTAACTTTTGTTCCCTGTGCTTTTGATGTCATACCCAGAAATCACTCTCAAATCTACGTCGTGGAGCTTTCCCCCTCTGCTTTCTTCTGAGAGTTTCATACTTTCAGCTCTGACCCTGGAGTCTTTGATCCATTTTGAGTAATATATGTATATGGTACAAGGTAAGGGTCCAACTCCATTCTGTTTGTGGATATTCAGTTTTTCCCAGGACCATTTGTTGAAACGGCTCTCCTTTCCCTATGGGATGGTCTTGGCACTCTTGTCAAAAATTATTTGACTCTAAATGTGAGAGTTTACTTCTGGGCTCTCTCTTCCATTCTCTGTGTGTTTGTCTTTATGTTAGTATCACACTGTTTTGAATAATGTAGCTTTGTAATAAGTTCTGAAACCAGGAAGTGTGAAACCTCCAACTTTGTTCTTCTTTAGGATTATTTTGGGGGTTCCTGGCTGGCTCAGTTGGTAGAGCATGTGACTCTTCATCTCGGGGTTATAAGTTCAAGCCCCATGTTGGGTATAGAGATTACTTAAAAATAAAATCTTTTAAAAAAAAAGATTATTTTAGCTGTTTGGAATTCTTTCATTCTATCAGAATTTCAGTGTAAATTTTTCTATTTCTGGAAAAAAACCCACTTGGGAATTGGGTAGGGACTGTATTAAATGTGTAGGTCCACATTGGGCAGCATTGCCATCTGAACAACAGCAAGTCTTTGATTGGATCTGTGCACATGGGATGCCATTCTATTTATCTGTGTCCTGTTTAATTTCTTTCATCAAATGCTTTGGCAGCTAAAGACACTGAAATCATTGCTGTTTTGATGCATTTAGAAGCAAAATTTCAGCTTTTCTACTTTATGGTTAGTTCTCCATTGAGAACACTCTTGTAAAGGAACAGGAAAATGGCTGATTTAAGACGAGATGATGCAAAGGAGTACCCGTATTTGACTTTTTAAAGCAAGCATTATCTGAGGGTTGTTTTTTTTTTTCTTTGTGGTCAGTGGTGTGCTCCTTTTGCCCTGGCCCTGATTAGAGTTCATTGCATCTGGTAAAGGGGTTTTCAAGCTGTGTTCCTAGGAGCTGTCAGGGAGTTTAAGGAGGTGACTTCAGGGGCCGAAGGAGCCAAGTGGGCAGGGCTCCAGCGCGCTCATCCCTGCTTCAACCAGAACTCTTGTCTGCTAGTATCCTGTGTCCCCACCAGACTCAATGCACTGGGGGAGGTGAGGAGTTAGTTCTGCGGCTAAAACCACCGGTGGTTTATGTACCGCTTGGGTGGAGGTCACCTGGATATGTTGTGTGAGAAGAGGAAGCCAATTCAGAATTAAGCAAAAGTTGTTCATGATTACATCAAGGAAGGAAGGGAGGGAGGAAAGAAAACGTGTGGAGGTGGGGGAAGAAGATGGCTTGTATACCTCTGTTAACCCTTTGGAACGGTTTTGGTGCACAGAGCTGCTGAGCACAGACCGAAAGCCTCTTTCTTGGCCCTTCTCCACGTTCTTATTTTGAAACTGTTTAAACCAACAGAAAGCTCACGAGTGGTATGAAGAAACCCCTTTATCTTTCACCTGGATACAACGACATGTTAGCATTTTGCTGTGTCCTTGCTGTGTCTCCATGCATGCACGCATGCGTACTTTTTTTCGAGTCATTTGAAAGTAAATTGAAGTCATCCTGTTAGTTTAGCCATAAACACTTCATTTATTGACCTAAAGACGACATTTTTCTGAGTAAATACACTACCATTACACACTGAAAAAATTGAAAATTGGTTTATTTTCTGATTTTTTTTTTTTTTAAAGTCATCTCTACACCCAACATAGCGCTCAGATTCATGACCAAGATATCAAGAATCACACGGTCTACTGACCGGCCACCCAGTTGCCCCCTGATAAAGTCTTTTGAAACATCCTTCATAGGGGCGCCAGGCAGCACAGTCATTTGAGCATCCGACTCTTGGTTTTGGCTCAGGTTGTGATCTCAGCGTCATAAGATCGAGTCCTGTGTCTGGCTCCATGCTCAGCGTGGAGTCTACTTGGAATTCTCTGTCCCTGTCCCTCTGCCCCTCCTGCTCTTTCTCTCTCTCTCTCTCTGAAATAAATTAATAAATCTGAAACAAACAAACAAAAAGAAATGTCCTTTATAATAGAGCGGCACCCCTCCTCCTGATTGAGGATCTGGTCACGGATCATGCATTTTATTCGGCAGCTAGATCCACCCACTTTAACCTAAAGTAGTCCTACTTTTCCTTCTTTGCCTTTTTTGACATTGAAATTTTTAAAGATTCCAAGCCAGTTTCTTGTAGAACGTTCTGTTTTCTGGATTTTTCTGAGAGTTTCCTATACATAGATTTAGGTCAGACATTTCAGTAAGAATACTACCTACGTGGTTTTACGTGTTTCTCAGTGGGTCACATGGGAAGCCCATGACATCTGTTGGCCCCATTATTGATGTAGCTAAATTCAGTCATCACTTGATTAGGGTGGTGTCCACCAGATCTCTCTACTGCAGAATTACCTTTGATTCTTTGTAAACAGTAGCAGACCACTGAGGGGATAATTTGAGACTGTGTGTATATTCTGCTCCCCAGGAACCTTTCACCCAGTGGTTTGATGGCTCTTGCCTGAATCAGTGATTAACTTGGTGGTTGCAAAGTGGTGATTTTTCTAATTCTTTCATTTCTTCTACATTTATTAAATGATATTCTTTTGTAAGGAAGAGCTCCCCCATTCTCTCAAGTGATCTGTCTATATTTAAATACACATACAGGGGCACCTGGGTGGCTCAGTGGGTTAAAGCCTCTGCCTTCGGCTCAGGTCATGATCTCAGGGTCCTGGAATCGAGCCCCGCATCAGGCTATCTGCTCAGCAGGGAAGCCTGCTTCCCCCTCTCTCTGCCTACTTGTGATCTCTCTCTCTCTGTCAAATAAATAAATAAAATCTTAAAATAAATAAATAAGTACGCATACATGTGTACATAAACACACACATATATAAAAAAATCGTGATTTACATACTGGTAGCTTCTGGTGGATTCTTCCTTACCTTCTGTCATCATACAGTAAAAACCCTGGTTATTAATGACATCCATACATTAGGTTGAACCATGTGACATTGCTCTTTTTTTTAATATCAAAGCAACATCAACACTATTTACTCATTTGTTACGCTGGCACCATTACCCAAAATGAACCTACCACGTGAAATATATTGGTCTTACTGTATGCCGACAATGTGCTGTTCCAAAGTTGCTTGGATGAATTCTTTTTCATTCAGTGTGATTACATGGTCAATTTCTACTTTTCGAATGTGATGAGCACGCAGTGGTGGCAGTTGAGGTCCAGGTGACGCCACGATGGCGAGAAGTCTGAGCGAACTGTAACTTGTTTCCTCCATGACGTGCAGCCTCTTTGTTTCCTTTGTGTGCAGAGATACCCTGGGCAAGTGCTTCTTCCTGCGTGTGGAAATTACTCTCCGAGGAGCTACCTACAGGATCTCGTTTAGTGACACGGACCAGTTACCCCCGCCTTTCCGAATTGACAACTTTTCTAAGGTATCGAGTGGGGTCGTGAGCCAGTTTGGCTGTTGCACGTGTGGGAATTTGGAGTATGTACTGCCTTAAGATAAGCAGGAAACCCCTTCTAAACTTGAGTTGGAAAGAAACTACATGGGGATCTCTGCGCTGGACAGCCCTGGACATCCTTACCCTCGGGAGGTGTTTTCTGCTCGTTAGTTCGATTGCTGGGCAGCCCCGTCCGGAAGTGACTTCTCAGCTCCCCATAGTCGCCCTGACTGGATCGTCTGGTGGACATGGTGCCCTCTTTAGACATTCTGTATAAACAGAGAGAAGAATCAGAATCAGCTTGTCCAGTGACAGTGGGAACGGGCACTTCTACTGTTGCTTCGTGACACTGAACATTTTTTATAAATCTTCCAAGGAAAGGCAAAATGGAAGTCAGAAGAGGCTCTTTTAAGTTATGCCTCTGAGTAGCAACGTCTTATAATATGTGGCTTCCCATAGCTGAATGCCAGAATTTGTATTCCTTTCTGTGTTCAGAGTGGATCACGGGGGTGGGGGTGGAGGGGTGGGGGGGGCGTGGGAGTAGAGGAGATGGCCTGTGTGCTTTAGCTCTTGGGGGCTTGGTGCAGTTGGGGAGATGATTAGAAAGGCATTTGAAGAGACTAGAGGATTATACTTATGACTGTGGTTTTGCTCTGTGTGGGATTCGCTTGGGCAGGATCCGGAACCTCAGCTTGGGAAGCGCTGACTCACTTTCCAGTGACACCACTCTGAATGAAAGCCCTCTTTATCCTCTTTGCCGTTACCGTAGGTTCCAGTGGTCTTTACTCAGCACGGTGTAGCTGAACCTAGGCTCCGAACCGAGGTGAAGCCCATGACGTCATTGGATTATGCCTGGGATGAACCCACCCTGCCTCCTTTCATCACGCTGACTGTGAAGGGGGCGGGCTCCTCGGAGCTCAACTGCAACATGAATGATTTCCAGGATAACCGACAGCTTTATTACGAAAACTTCATTTACATTGCTGCTACATATACATTCTCGGGGTAATTCTGGGCTAAACTACTGTTTTCATAAAGAGCAGAAGGCTCTAATTATTAACTGGTTTTAAATTTTAAGCAGTTCTCAAGAGGCCCAAAGGATGAAGGAAGATTCCTTCCATTCTTTACCAAATCCTAGGCTCAGGGTCTATCTTGAGAGGTCTTAGGCTAAACCCTTGTCTTCTGGCTAGATGAAATTTATCTGAAGAGGCAAGACTGTTCTTTTTTTAAAGATCTCCCCAATAATCCATTCTAGTATTTAACATTCCTGCCATAAGGTATTATTCTCATATCCTCAGTTCCTCTTGTTTAAGGTGGTATTTTTAATGTATTTTTTAAACTTGCTGCTTTTTTATCTGTTTTCTCATTTGAAACTGACTGATCTTTATCATAATTATTCAAATCGTCATTCTGACTCCCCTCTCCCATTGAGAATGCTGGTCATCACCGATGGCCAACCAGAGTAGCTCAACTTGACAGTAATTCCAGCTGCCTGAGAATTATAGCCTTCACTGTCCTCTGACTAGTTGTATTTAGGAAACTCAGGCGAGGAATAGCAAGTTTATTCCAATTCCGTTGTTAGATTGGTACATAGAGATTCAAAACATCGGGCTTTCAAAAACTAGTCATTCCACCAAAATGTACATACAATTGATTGTTTCTGTGCCGGTTACGAGGTCAATTTTAAAGTTTACCTGTGGGAAAAACAGGGAAAATAGCTAAATCTTTAGCATGACAAATATAACTCACCCATTGAACAGGACATTTGAAGTCAGATACCTTTCCAAAATGTTCTGAATAATTTTGCTTGTGAATGATATTTTTGTATGTGTCTGAAGCTCACAAAATAATGTCTGGGTCTGGCTGCACCTCTCGCCTACCTAGAGCCCAGATTTCACTAGCAATGAATGAATTGAACGGGCATCTTTGCTTAGAATAGCCATTCTTTTCCTTGTTTGTTACAGATCTCTTTGGAAATATTGGTGCTGGGTTGTTTATCTTGTTGTAATTAAGTCAATCTGCTTGTTTCTTTTTAAAGATTATGGCACTCGCCTGCGTGACAATGCTTAAGGTTTTAGTGCCTGAAAAACCAGTTCTTAATCTGGTTGCTAATCATGTTTTTCTCTTTATGTTCTCATGTTAAATTCCAGTAGTTATTACGCTCTTTAAGTGAAGACTCCTTGGGTGATTGTGAATTTAATGGGTTGGGTAGAGAGGGCGCAGATAAGACGAGAGGTTCCTGGGAGTCTTGGTGTGCAGAGAGATTGCACCATGTTTTGGCGTATTTTAGACACTATTTCTTTGCATTTTTGCAGAGAACAAATGCTGAGGAAGAGACTAGTTTTGTTTTGGCTTTTAGTTGAGGTGAAAGGCATACAACATAAAATTAACCATTTAAAAACGAACATTTCAGTGACATTCAGTGTATTCTTGATGCTCTGCAGCCACTGCCCCGTCTCCTTCCAGAACATTTTCATCAGCCCGAGAAGAAACGCCCAACCCATTAAGCCGCTACTTCCATCACCATCTTCCCCCTACCCCCCAGCCTCTGGCAACCACCGGTCTGCTTTCCATCCCTAGGGATTTACCTATTCCAGATATTTCACATAAATGGAATCATAAATATGTGACCCTTTGTATCTGGCTTCTTTCACTTAGCATGATGTTTTCAGGGTTCGTCCCCGCTCTAGCATGTGTCAGAATTCCCTTTGTGTTATGGCCGAGTAATGTTCCATTGTATGGACGTACCGCACTGTCGTCCATTCCTCTGCTGATGGACAGCAGTGTGGTCTCCAACTTTCGGCCACTGTGAAGGGTGCTGCTGTCAGCGTGCCTCTGCACATGTGTGTTTGAGTACTCGGCTCTAGTTCCTTGGTGTATCCACCTAGGGGCGAAATGGCTAGGTTTCGTGGTATTTCTATGTTTAGCTTTTTGAGGAACTGCTATCCTGTTCTCCGCAGTAGCTGCATCACAGTACCTTCCCGGTAGCAATGGGCCAGTGTTCTGTTTCTCTCCAGCTCCCCAATACTTGCTGTTTCACAGTTTCTTGATTGCAGCCTTCCTAATGGGTGTGTAGTGACTTCTGCTGGTGGTTTTGATTTGCATTTCCTTAATATCTCACGATGTTGAGTTTTTCATGTGCTTACGGCTCATTTGCATATCTTTGGAGAAATGTCTATTCAAATCCTTTATTCATTTAAAAAAAATTTTTTTTTTGCATCTCATTGTTGAATGTGAAGAGTCCCTTGTATAATGTGGATACAAATTCTGTAGGAGCTGTATGATTTGCAGATATCTTCTCTCCCGTTCTGTGAACAGTCTTTTTACTTCCTTGTTGGTGTCCTTTGAAGAGCAGAAGGTTTTAATTTTGTTGAAATCTAATTTATGTGTTTATTTTTGTCACTTGTACTTTTTTGGTCATGAAAACTAGGTTTTCACTCTGAATTTATCGGTCCCTTTTTGATGATAAAGATTAGTGGAAATAGGAGAATAATCTAAATAAACTCTTATCAAAATACCCCAAAGTGTAGCTAGCCTGCAGCATTCCGTAAAGCTTAGGATTCTTAAGCCATGGAGAAACACAACACGATCGAGTTGGAAGCAGGTGATTATAAACCCTTTGTTTTCTTTTCATCCTAAAGGGACTTCTGATTTCTTGCCAAGCCTTGGGGATGCAGTGATGCTGATCTTCTCTCTGGCAAAGAGCAAAGCTAATTCTTGGACCCTTGGAATGTCTGGCTTAATTTTGGTGGTGGTGGGGGGAGCTCTAAAGATATATAGTCATTCTTTTATGTCTGAATTTTAAGGCACTAAAAGCATCAGGAGAGGGGGAGATATCAGTATGTTTTCTGACAAATGAATCTTTGAACTGTACAAGAAAACAGCACAACCTTGATCTTTCTACAACTCGAGTTAGACTTTTTCTTCTATGATTAAAAAAAAAAAGTTTCCTCTTTATAGATGAGGTTTTAAACCTTTTAAGCATTTGCATCTGAGTTCTTGAATACATGTGTGAGTATATGTAGATGCGTGTATGCATGCGTGCATTATTGTTTTAATTCTAGTTTACAGGAGGGGACGGGAAGGCCCGGGGCCTCCAGCAAGACCACTGCGTGTGCGGAGCTTGTCTTGGATGTCTCCCCAAAGACACAAAGAGTCATTTTAAAGAAGAAGGTAAGAGAACCTAGCACTTAGAATTTAGAAGAGGAGGTTTTTAGCCCTGTAGGGGACTCCGGTCATCCTGTCCAGCCCCTACTCGTGCACGGGGTTGAGGGGGGAGTGGAGGCGGGCTGGACGGCTTCCTCCGGGTGGGAACACCGAGGTGCAGAAGTGACTTTAAGAGGAGGGAGACTGACCAACTGTGATTTTTTAAAGCATGTTTACTAAAAGGCTTTGTTCCTGAAGGTTTTCCGTAATGTGAATCACAGAATCCAAAAATTACCCTGAGAAGTGAATGTCTCTTTACCACCCCGTTGCCCTGATGCTGACAAAGGACACCTTTTATAACCAAAGGTGGTTTTCACATGTGTCAGTGGTGTAGCTTCATTAGGATTTGAGTTTATACAACTCCTCTTGAATTTTTAATTGGGGAAAGGGGTAGACTCAAATCATTTCAAATTTGGTACATCAAATGAAACTTTAACACATGTGTTTTCAATTCACTCTTTATATTTTTAACAGCTTTATTGAGATGTAATTCATATAGCGTATAGGCCCCCCACTCACAGTGGATGATTCAGCAGTTTGTAGCATATCCGCAGAAATGTGCGAGCGTCGTCACACTCAATTTCAGAACATTTCGTCACCTCTAGAAGAAACCCTGTGTTCTTGAGCTCTTGCCCCATTTTCCTCTTACTCCCCAGCCCTAAGCAATCACTAACCTACTTTCTGTCTCTATACACTTTAACCTACTTTCTGTCTCTATACACTGTTCCCTGTATGGAATTCCGTAAGAATGGTGTTTTCCTGAGTGGCCTCTTACACCGAGCCCGAGGTGTCCAAGTTCACCCCTCTGTCACCCCATCAATACTTTGGCCTGTATTCTTATACCAGTTCAGAATCACATAAGTCAGATTCACTCACAGTGTTATCACACTCTTTTTGTGGAAGGCTGTGCCTATGTGTGAGATGCATTTTAGAAATAAGATTTGCGAATGGTCATGACTAAAGAGACCACGAGGCATGGTAATTGAAAGTAAACAGGTCTGGAGGCTTTTTTTGGGAATTCTGAAGAAGAAAAACTTTGAAAAGCAATCATCTGAAAATGAAAAGCAGCAAGTCTGACGGAAGTCAAGTGAATTGAAAAAAATGGCAGAGCCCTTGGAAATGATGTTGTCAGATGGCTTTCCAAGAACATTCAAGTTGATGAGGATGTTAGCATGAATGGAAACAAACTCAGGAGGAGGGTGACTTGCCAGCTGGGATTCGGGCACCAGGTGTGATCAGCAGAACAGAAATGATAAATAACTGTAATTTCCAAGGGCTGGGTAACTGTGAAGCAGACAAAAACAGATTTTTTTTTTTTTGAGGTAGGAAAAACATTTTGAAAAAGATATTATAATTTATATAACGTTTTTACTGCTCTTAATTTCCTTCGATGGGGATGAAAACTGGTACGTAGGAGGGTAGATGTAAATGAGTTACACTGACATCCCAAACTAGGCTGTGTTCCAAGAATTAGCATTAGGAAATGGTCCTCTGCTCTTCAGCTGGAAACCAAGAGTAGAAAGTCTGACATCTTGGGTTTTTGGTTGGTTGGTTGGTTTTTTCCCTCTTACTTTTTATTTTGAAAGAATCTCAAACTCAGAGAAAAATTGGTAGAAATTCTATAGAAAAGATGCTGTGATTTTGATTTGCCCGTTTACTGTTGATGTTAACTTTAGCATTTGATGAAGGTGGTGGTTGCCAAACTTCTGGATTGTAAAGCAAAGTTTCTCTCTTTCCCTTATATTTAGTAAATACTTTGTGGACAGGTACTTTGAGACTATGTAGACATCCTGATCCTCATCAGATTTTCTGTGTATTATGTATATGTGTTGGCTTGGACTTGCATAATGAGATACTAGAGACTGGATGACTGAAATAATGGGAATTCATTTCTCACAGTTCTGAAGGCTAGGATGTCCAGGATCAGGGTGCTGGCCATGTGGTTCTCTGCTGAGGGCCCGCTTCCTGGCTTGTAGGCTTCTGCCTTCTCACTGTGTCCTCAAATGGCAGAGAGTCTGAGGGTTTGGGGGCGGAGAAAGCTAGCTCGTTGGTGCCTGTCCTTGGAATGGCACTAATTCCATCAGGAGAGTCCTGCCCATACGCCCTGATCTAAACCTAATTATCATCCGAAGTTTCCATTTCCAAATACCATCAAAATTTCAGATTCGGTTTGTAACATAAGAATTTGGGGCAGGGGTGTCCATGCGGTCCATAGCGTGGTGTATGTTGTCAAGATGGGTTCCTCTTTTCTTCAGTGGGTTACCTGTCACTGTCAGGATATTTTTAATGCTCAATTCCCATATCGGGTCAGTGGGAGCTCTTTCATCTTTGTGTCTTGACATATGCCCCTCGTTCCTTGAACACGTCCGTGCTTTCTAACAGCAGGTTATGCTGGGCTCATCTGTACTCTCCCTGCTGCGTGCCTGGATTTGCCCCTTCTTCAAGGAGCCCTGATCCCTCCTAGCAGAGAGCGGAAGTTGGAAAGCTAAGACATGTACACTGGGTGCACTTGTTGCTACTGCAGTGTTGTTTCCAGGCTCCCCCAGGGGTCAGAGCTAGGGGTTTTCCGTGCGCATGGCCTGCATGTACATACACACACGGGCCTGCGCCCACACTGTAATATATGCACGTGTACGTACAGAGTATACATGTGTATACATACACATTTTATCTAAGTATTTATATATTTTGCATATTTCTAGATCTCTGTATTTTACGAACCAGGAGTTCACACTGATATTTCTGATTCCAGTCCAACGCCACAAATTCATCCTAATTTTCTCCCTTTCCATATTTGTAAGTCCCTTGTCCAGCACTAAGAACATATGTACTAATTTGATCACTTCCTCTGAATGTAACCCAGTCTTCTGTCACCAGAGTTATGCCCCGTCCCCCATGTAAACACACCCTGGGATCTGGCTCGGCCTCCGATCTCCACTTCCTGGACAGCAAGCACCGTTTTCGACCTCCCCCGTTGCAGGAATGCTCTTCTCACGTCTCTGTGTCTCTCGCAGACCACACTACACTTCCAGCCTCCGGTCCTTGGTACGGAGCGTCACCTGCCTTGGGCTTCAACACCACGCTCTGGGCTGCCCACCCCCCGCCCACACTCACAGTCCCCACGGACTTCTGTCTTCCTCAGTGTCACCTCAAGGCTTTTGGGCTAAATTGTGACGGAAGTGGGGAAAGGAACTGGAAGGAGAATGGTACATCTCAGATTTTAAAATGGAAAGGTTGGTAGTTTCCAATTCTGATGAGTCTACACGTAAGGGCAGACCGTAGAGGAATCCACGTATGAAAACTTGATTTCATCCAGCCTCTGTGCTTTGATTCCCAATCTGGAACACCTGCAGGATAATCGAGCCGCTTTTCCATGTGGCTTTGGCACCGCGGATAGAGGTGCGCTCTTGCTGCAAACGGAGAAGTGAGCCCGTGGAGGCTGCAGGTGTGCGGCTCAGTTTCCTCTCTCGGCAGGAGCACGCGGGAGAAAGAGCATCGCATCTTTCTGGCTTCGCGTTTTGGTTTTGCCACTTAAAGATATATGATATCTGGTATTTCGCATTCCTCACGGAGCCTCATTTTCTTACTGATCTAACAGGTTTGTGAGAAGAATCAACTAAGACGAGGTCCCTAAAGTGCCAGGCGAAGAACCTTAGTCATCCTGACACAGTAAACATTCCGTGAGGCCGCCCTGTGCCAAGTGCCCTCCATTTGTTACACTTACTGCAGGGACCCTACAACATAACTTCATTTCCCCCTTTGACGGATCAGGAAACAGAGGCTCTGAGAGATTTAGTGACCTGTCCGAGGTCATTCAGCTAGTAATTGATGCAGCTGGACTTCAGATCTTGGCATTTGACTCCGGTGTTCGTAGAACTTCGTTAGTTTTGACTCTGTAGAATGTGACGCAGAAGCTGTCTTTTAGACAGGGGCAGGCTGGTCCCCAGTACCCTGTGTGTGGTCCCCACAAGTGTTCGTTGCTGTGGAGGAGCTCCCGGCTGGTGAGAGTGGATGTGATCTTGACAGCACGAGCTGGAGTGCGTGTTCACACACAAAGCATTCTAGAGGGTGAGGGGCTACCGCGCTAGAATATCTGGATGGCGTTAGGCCTTGTGAGCAAAGTAGTTGAGCATGTTGGCTTTGCAATCAGGCGGTAGAGATGAAATCCTCACTCCTCCACCTACTGGTTATATGACCATGGCGAAGTTTCTTCATCTCACTGAGCCGTGACTTTCTTACCTGTAAGTAAAGATAATAATGGGATATATGTCATTGGATTGTTTTAAGGATTAAATGAGTTACTACATGTAAATCTCATGGATCAGTGACTGGCACATGGTAAATTCTCAATAAGTATTATTATTATTATTACTTCTTGAATATAATGGATTTTATAGACTTCCATGGATTGACCTGGAAGTCCAAGAGCTGCTTATAAAATATTCCAAAGAAGAAACTATATTTAAAATTAACAGCAGTCAACTTAGTATAACCTTTGAATTCAGTCAACTTTATATTAGAATACAATCAGTTTATAAATTAGAAACCATCAGTATAGTGTACTTCCATTATAAACACGGGAAGGGAGAAGACATCTGGTAAATTCTGGTTGTCTGCCAGTTATGAGGATTACCAGTGATCAACTATAAAGACTATCATATATACTTGATATAATTGGATCCCTCTCGAAGGTAAGGGCACCCGAGGGTCACCATCTGGGACAGCAGTTATCCTAGCAATGCAGCTAATGGAGATTGGGCTAAACCTCGACTCACTAGTTTGCTCAGAAAATACTAAGTATATGAAAAAAATACGTTCTTAAAATATATATTGTTTGTAATGTTTGGTTCAAGAGTTCAGCGTATTTCATCCTAAGTGCAGCTTGAGATCGACAACAGTGGAAGTTAGGATTAAGCATGTATATAACATGGAAAATGTCTTTGACTGAAGTTTCCACTTGAGAACTTAGCCCTCGTGTGAGGCCCTTGACATCCTTACCCGAAGTTTGGCTGCCCGTGACAGCTTTCTGTGTCCGTGTGTCTCTCTGCCCCCAGGAGCCCGGGAAGCGCTCCCAACTGTGGAGGATGACCGGCACGGGCATGCTGGCCCATGAGGGATCTTCGGTGCCTCACAACCCCAATAAGCCCTCTGCGGCCCGCTCCCCAGAGGGCTCTGCCATCTTGGATATCGCTGGTCTCGCTGCGGTAACTGACAACAGGTACTTTTCTAGGCAACTTTTGAGGCAAGCCCATCGCTTCCAAACTCAGTTTCGGTGGAGATACCTACCAAAAAGTAAGCCTCTAAATGAAGTAAGAATTTGTATTTTTATATTTGTATTTTTCTTCAGTAAGAGACCAGTCACATTCCCAAATACAAATTTCGGGTCTTTATTTTATTTTTGTTAGGCTGTTGTTGAAATGCCCATGCAGGTATTAAAAAAATGTCAAACAATAAGAAGGATATGTTATGAAAAAATGAGTTATCTCTTTCCACCAAATCTCTACTCTCCATTCCTCCCTAGAAATGAGCAGGTTTTTAAAAATCTTTTTAAGAATTCTTGTTAAATATTTCAAAAGCAGAAATAAATTACTGAGAGAATAATCAAATGTGTTTTTATGACCAACTCCTTGGGTTCGGATGAGTTATCGGGGACAAATAAGTTACTTGATTTGCCTATGCCTTAGTTTCTTTATGCAGTCAGTGTATTTGTTTCCAGTTGATACCTTATTCACTTCCAAAAGGACTTTACATGACTTGCAAATGAAAACCCAATATAAAATAAGAGTAATTGGGAATTAAACAGAAAAAAAGCCTCTTGAAACTATTTTCCGATCTATTTAACAGACAACCCTTCTCAAACTGCATGACAGCAGTCACTGTGGGAGTGCAGGGACCTGATTATTACATCTATTGCGAATCCTTAAAAGTACTGATACTCCTTTGTGTCCCCCTGTTCATTGCTTTCCATTTTGTCTTATTCCTCTTTCCTCATTAAGAGATACCTAGCTGCCATAGGATTCAGGCTACCTGCCCATTAGGTTTTAAGGGTGGAGGATATTGGAAGAAAGAAGAGCAAAACCACGATCCTGATACTCTGTTCAGGCCTAACCTGTTTGACTCTGAAGACTCACTGCATTTTCCTGTATTCCAGATATGAGCCACTGATGCTAAGAAAGCTGGATCGCAGGCGGAGCACAACTCAGACATGGAGTTTCCGGGAAGGGAAACTGACCTGTGGGCTGCACGGGTTGGTTGTCCAGGTAGGTAGTGTTTGACACCCTCAGCTGCAGCAAGGAGTGGTTGAACCTTCTTTGAAGCAAAGTCTCAATTAAGATAAATACACTGAGGGGCGCCTGGGTGGCTCAGTGGGTTAAAGCCTCTGCCTTCGGCTCAGGTCATGATCTCAGGGTCCTGGGATCGAGCCCTGCATCAGGCTCTCTGCTCAGCAGGGAGCCTGCTTCCCCCTCTCTCTCTGCCTGCCTCTTTGCCTACTTGTGATCTCTCTCTCTCTCTGTCGAATAAATAAATAAATAAATCTTAAAAAAAAAAAAAGATAACTACAGTGAAAGGGGGAAATCATTACAGAGCAAATATGCATTATTTCATTATAGTCAGGCAAGTCAAGGAACTTTTGTTGTGTGTCTGTATATATTTACAAGGAAAATGTTGTTGTTGTTATTGTTTTTTTAAGATTTTATTTATTTATTTGACAGAGGGAGAGATCACAAGTAGGCAGAGAGGCAGGCAGAGAGAGAGGGGGAAGCAGGCTCCCTGCTGAGCAGAGAGCCCGATGTGGGGCTCGATCCCAGGACCGTGAGATCCTGACCTGAGCCGAAGGCAGAGGCTTTAACCCACTGAGCCACCCAGGCGCCCCTACAGGGAAAATATTCTTAAAGGTGATATATGAAAAATGTATTAGGAATTGTTGCCTGTAAGTAATGGGATTTTTTTCTTGGCTTATCTGGATTATTTTTCTTTGGTGGTATAAATTACCTGTGTGGGGCACCTGGGTGGCTCAGTCGGGTAAGTGTCTGCCTTTGGCTTGGGTCGTGACCCCGGAGTCCTGGGATGGAGCCCCACATCTGGCTCCCTGCTCAGCGGGGAGTCTGCTTCTCCCTCTCCTTCTGTCCCTCCCCACTCGTGCTTGCTCATGCTCTCTCTCTCAAATAAATAAATAAAATCTTAAAAAAAAAAAATTACCTATGTAATTTTTAAAACAAAGAAAGAAAAATGCCAGCTAAAAGCCCATCGCTAGATTAAGTGGATTAATTTTAGGCCTGTGGAACTAATCTAATCTCTACACCAGTCTTCTGTGAAGTGTTCTAGGAGATGGTGAGCAGTCATCATGGGCTCTGCATTTTCTAGATTCTATTTATTTCTGTATTCTTAGTGGTGCTCAAATAAGCGTTTAATTTTTGTAGCAAATGTCAGAAGGAAGATTGCCGGTCAGTTTCCTCTGTCCTCCGCCAGTCTATCCCATGATAAATTGCCAGGGACTTCATAAGCAATGTTTACATGTTTAGAAAATGACCAGGAGTTTAGATTTTCTGCCCTTCTTCTGGCTTCAGGCCAGAAGTGAGACCATGAATCTGGAATGAGTAGGTAGGAAGTTGTCACAGAGGTTCGGGCATATAGCTGAACAACATGTATGACATGGTGCAGTTTCTGCTTCAGCCCAGGGCTTTACCCAAAAGGTAAACACGATGGCAGCAGGCCCCGGCTAGAGGACCCTTAGTGTGTTTGTCCCTGGTGGGCACCAGGCTGTCCCTCCACAGTGGGAGGTTCTTCTCCAGGGCAATGGGCAAAATTGGAAGGAGCCTCCGCCTGCTGTTTGGTGAGACTTATTTTCTTTATCTCTCTTGCCCTGAGCTTTTTCTGTCAAACCCAAGCTGCTTACTTCTATGAAGCACACATCTGGAATGGATTTGTGATTTTCAATTAGCAATACAATTCAGGCTTCTGGAGGCAAGAGAGGGCGCGTTGTAATTGTTGGGCCCCCGGGTCTGACCTGGACTTCCCCGGACTTCCCTTCCGGTTTGTTCCTAAAGCCCATGGAATTTGGATTCTCGTAGAGCACCACCCCCACCCCCCACCCTTTGCTGATGTTTTTTGTTTTGTGAATCTGTTTCATCATTTCTGTGGTTGTAAATGACCCCATAATAACAGTATTCAGCTGAGTGGGGTGTGCTTTGGTTAGGGAAATAAACTTGCTTTGCTGTTATTATTCTAAATAAAGTAATTGAAGGCATTAAACATCTGACACTGCCCTGATAAGGTTGTGTATGCACTTTCTTTCCGAACTCACAATCGTAAAAAGCTTTCTCCCTGTTGAAATCTGTTCTGTAAACCCAGCTCAGAGTTTCCCTTTCATTACTTAGTATTTAAAAACTAACAAAGGGGATCAAGACACCGTAGCCATTATCTTCTCTAGCCCTGTATCTGCTGTCCCATAGGCATGGTCCTGTAGACTTCTGTTTTGTTTGGGGCCAATAGCAAGAAGATACTTTCCTCCAAATAGCTGGCTTTCAGATGACATTCACTCTTCCCTGTTTCATTTTAGAAGAGGCACCATCTTTTGAATATTTGCACTGACTGTCCAACCATAGGCCTATTTGCAGAGGTTTTCAACTCTACAATTTGCTCCTTATTGGAAGGCTGAATAATAGTTATAATTGCTTTGTTTTCAGAATGTTTTAGATTTTTAAGCAAACCTAAGTGAGAATACTCAGAGAAACGGGCTTTGGTACTTTTTTTAAAGCTTATTTTAATTTTAATTTTAATGACTGGAAGTTATTACTAAACCAATATACTCTATTCTTACTCGGAATTCCTTAAATTCATATAGCATAACTTTCCATCTTGCCCAGGTAATCCTGGTTTTCATCTTCAGTAAAGCTGAAGAAATAGTAAAGGCTTTGTTAAAAATTGATCGTGACCCTTCAAAAGAGAATTTAAATTTGATAACTTGTTTCAGATGACATGTTACATTGTCCAAGTCCGTTCCTTTCCCTTTTCTTCCACAACTTTATTCTTTTAGGCCAAAGGAGGGCTTTCTGGTTTGTTTGATGGAGCTGAAGTTGTTCTTGGTCCCGATACTTCCATGGAGCTTCTAGGGCCAGTTCCACCTGAACAACAGTTTATCAACCAAAAAATGAGGCCCGGTTCTGGAATGTTATCCATCAGAGTCATCCCAGATGGACCAACTAGAGCACTCCAGGTGATGACTTATCATAAGAACTGACGTGACTCTCACTGTACTTTCCCCACACACATTGGTTAGTCATCCCGCAAATATTTATTGAGACATTTGTGCTGGCTATGAGAATATGATGTCCTCGTTTATAAAATAGGGGTAAGACCTGCTTCACAAAGTTGTTACAAGAATTGAAGTATAAAAATAATAAGATGATATAAAAAAAAGGTATAAGAATTAAAGAAGGCAATGCCAAGAATGGTACATATTATTATTATCAGACATTATATATTATTTAGATCTTTAATTGGTATATCAACAACAGGATACATGAAGTCCCCGGTCAGACAATGACAGTACTTTGTTTTGAAAGCAGGAGTGGAGGGTGTTCTAAGAATATCCAGGAAGGATTCGTATTCCCAGACTTGGAGGCTTCCTAAGAGGATTAATATGTAAGCTGAGATCTAAAGGTTGACTGAAAGGAGTTAGCCAAATCAAAAGGGAAGGTGGAGGGGCTGTGCGTGTTCATTCAACAGTTACTTACCGAGCACTTATTAGAGCCAAGCACGATTCTTGGTACTGAGCACATACTACTGAACAAAGAGACAAAATTCCCTGCGGTCTGGGAACTCACATTCTGGAGGGGTAAACAAATAGTAAGCAAAAAACATAATAAAGAAATGATGTAGAATTTGGGAAGTTGGTAAGTGAAGGCCTGGAGATAAAAGGGAGTGGCCCGACGGGCACAGAGAATACGCTCCGAGATAATGCTGGAGACAGAAGCAGGGGCCAGATTATTAAGTCTGATACATGCTGCAGATTTTGTGGTTTTTCTATGACAATGAGGAGTCAGGGAATGACACGATCAGAAATTTATTTTAGATTGCTCATCCTGTCCTCAGTGTGGAGGATTGAAGTGGACGAACATTGGAGATAGACCAGCCGAGGGCAACTGCGGTGATGTGGATGAGAGAGTGGCAGCCCGGACTAGAGTAAATGGCAGGGGTGTGGCACGGGTGGGCCCAAAGAGGCTGGAGAGATACAGGCAGAAATGGAAGCTTATTAAGGAGTAGAGTCTGGAAGATTTAGTGATTGATGGAAGGTGAGGATGAGAGAGAGGAAGGACCAGGAATGGCTTTCAGGATTCTGATTTGGGCAACTACGAGGACAATAATCCATGTCAGTAAGATATGAGCACAGAGCAGACTTCTGGGAGAAATGAGTTAAGTTTTGGACTTGTTAGTACATGCTGTCTACATGAAAATGTCTAGAAGTCAGTGTAAGTATGGGCCATGTGCTCAGGGGAGAGATCTGTGCTGGAGAGACAGGTTGGTCAGGGCATGGTGTAATTAGAGGGCTGAGGGAAAAAGGGAAGATGCTGGTGGTGTATGACAGTGAACTCTCTGAGGCCGTATGTCATAATTCACAAGCCCTCTTGTAAAAGCACCCTTCTTTTAAGGCAAACCTTGAATGCAGTGATCTTGAGGTTTGTATATTTGAACTTGACTGATAATTCTAGATCACCTGTAGATGCCTAGCCCCCCTGTAGGAGGCTCTCGAGGTCTGTAACTTGGCTTTTGCCCTGTAGACTTACAACCAAGTTTACTTCATTATTACCCAAGTCTTACTTGGCAGCGCTTCCGAAACCATTAACTTCCATAGGGTTATCGAGCACATAGTGACTTTTGACCTATGCAGTTGGTATGGAATGGGTTTCATTGTAGAAGTATGAGCCCTCTTAGCACAGTGTTTTATTTGACTTCAGATAACAGATTTCTCCCAACGGAAAAGTGACCGTTCATCATATGAAATGGATGAACTTCCTGTTACTGAACAAGAGGTACAGAAATTAAAGAATCCAGACACAGATCAGGAATTGGAAGTAAGTGTTAAGTATTGCAAATTCATTTCTTTATCATTAGTTTTTTAGAATTTTGCTCTACGGTTTTCCGTTTTAGACCTCTTTTCTCTCTGCTCTCTGTGAATTCTAAATATAGCTGTTGCTTCATGGGGTTTATGTCATCACAACATGAATGTGTGAATTTGTTAATTAAATGACAGCTGAAGCTGAATCAGAATGTAATGTACGAAAGTAGGATGACAATAAAGAAAATGAAACTGTTTGAATTTATACAAGTCAAGAATAAGCAAATTTTTCGGGGCGCCTGGGTGGCTCAGTGGGTTAAAGCCTCTGCCTTCGGCTCGGGTCATGATCTCAGGGTCCTGAGATCGAGCCCCGCATCGGGCTCTCTGCTCAGTGGGGGGCCTGCTCCCCCCCCCCAGCTCTCTCTGTCAAATAAATAAATAAAATCTTTAAAGAAAAAAAAAAAAAGAATAAGCAAATTTTTCGAGGGCCCCCAGTTTTCTCTTATTATCTTTCTTCCTCTCTCCCTTGTTTGGGCGTTGGAAAGTGAAAAGTTTGAAAAGGAACATGAGATGAACATGAAAACGTACGCTAGGGCACCTGGGTGGTTCAGTTGGTTAAGCGTCTGTCTTCAGCTCAGGTCATGATCCCAGGGTCATGGGATCAAGCCCAGCATTGGGCTCCCTGCTCAGTGGAAAGCCTGATTTTCAAAAAAATTAAGGACCTCCGTGTAAAGCACTGTGTCAGATATTGTGGAAGTCCAGTGAATAGCTTACTAAAAGCTTGCACCCCAAATAGGGAGAAAGATTCTCAAACAGTTCTTTTCCTATAAGGAAATACAGAATGTCCTCAGTGCTCCAAGAGAGGTATTATCCTATCATATCACTTTGGAGTTCTGAACGGGGTAGGCACTGAGCCTAGAGAGAAAGGCTCCGAATGAGAGGCTGGAGTTGGGTAAGTGGGTCTCACCTGCTCAGAGGTGAAGGAGAGGGATTTAAAGCCATTTGTTTCCCTGCACTCTCCTGGCTGCCTTGACCTCTGTTTTAAACTGTGTCGTATTTTGGTTTCCTTTCAGGTGCTTGTGAAGTTAGAAGGTGGAATTGGGTTGTCCTTAATTAATAAAGTTCCAGAAGAACTGGTCTTTGCAAGTCTTACAGGAATCAATGTGCATTATACGCAGCTGGCAACAAGTCATATGCTTGAGCTCAGCATACAGGATGTGCAGGTAATGGGGGGAGTTCAGAACTTGTTAAATCTCCTTGTGTTCTTGCTGAGCACCCAACCAGATCCAGTGTTTGGTGTCCTAAAAACAATGCTCTGGCGAAGATATTTTATTATGGCCTTCAGAAAATTATTCTATGAAAATAATTGTTGCTGTCTATGTTTGTCTCACCAATTTTTCTTTTTCTTTCTTTTTTTTTTTTTTAAGATTTTTTATTTATTTGACAGATCACAAGTAGGCAGAGAGGCAGGCGGGTGGGGGTGGGGGGCGGTGAAGCAGGCTCCCTGCTGAGCAGAGAGCCCGATGCGGGGCTCGATCTCAGGACCCTGGGTGCCCCTGTCTCACCAATTTTTCTATATAGTAGCCAGTTCATCGGTGACTTAGATAATTTAGTCAAAGTGACATGGAGGAAAGTGGCCCATGGTTCCCCATTTGCCAATAGGAAAAAATAATAGGAAATCATTTAACCATCATTAGAGAAATTGAAGTTATTATAGGGAGAAAAAATAAGGAAACTGGACTTGTGCTTCTGGACAAGGTGTACTATTAGGGAACCGGGTTTACTCTCCTACCTGAAGCAGCTCCAAGTCCAGATAAAATGAGGAGACAATAGGTTCAAGGTACTGTAAATCAGTCATTGAAAGACAGTGACCCTTGAGAGGTGGGAAACAAAAAAGTTGAGCCCTGCATTCACCTGAGCTTACTGCCTTGAGAAAGTTTCCAGGCCATGGCACTGGGAGGGGAGACTAAGAGCCCAGAGGAGTGAATGAGTTGAACAGGCCAGGCGGAGAGTCTAGGGACCAAGGCATCTAGAGTTTCACGGGCAGCACACCTGGGAGGAGCATGCCACACAGAAAGAAGACTCAGGAGATCTACAGAGGGGTTCTGTGAGCATTCAGCAGAGGACAGATTGGTGATGCATGTAAGGAAACTACCATCTGAACCATCCACAGGGATCTCACAGCGACAGCATCTGCTGCTCACCCAGGGCTGGGGATGGGCTTTGTTCCCCCAGCCAGACTAGAAACACTAATAACAAATGTGACATTGGGAAGAGTCCTCCAGAAAGTCTTGCCTTCGTAGTGAAATATAATTAGCCTTTGGCTGAGCACTGTTCCAGACCCACCTAACAAATCATAAAAGGAAAGTCTGAAAGGATCAATCTTTTTCCAAGTAATTTAACTGTATCCCTGAACCAAGCTCAAGATTTAATGGAATACAAAAATACCTAGCACCCAACAAAGTAAAATTCACAGTATCTGGCATCCTGTCAAAAATTACCAGGTGTGCAAAGGGGCAGGAAAACACAGTATATAATGAGAAGAATCAGTCAAACAGACCCAGAGCTAACACAGATGTTAGAATTTTCAGAGAAGGGCATTAAAACTGTTATTATAACTGCATTGTACATGTTCAAAAAGTTTAAGTAGAGACATAGAAGATATGAGAAACTCAAACTTCTAGAGATTAAAATGAAATGAAAAACACACTGCATTCAATGAATAGCAGATGACACAGTACAGAAAAAAAAGATTAGTGAACTTGAAGACATAGCAATGAAAACTGTCCAAATTGAAATGCCCAGAGGAAAATAATCCATAAAAAGAAAACAGCATCAGTGACCTAGGGGACACCCTCAAGCAACCTAACATATGGATAATTGGAGTCCCTGAAGACCAAGAGTGAGAGGAGGGCATATAAAAAATATTTGAAGGAATCTTGGCCATAAATTTTCCAAATTTAATGAAAACTAAACTCACAGATAGAAGCTCAAGCATGAACAGAAACACATGCATGGACGCACATGAAGGAAACTACACCAAGGTACATCATAATTAAATTACTCAAAAGCAGTGATGGTCCAGGTTAACCTGTCACATGCCAGGAGCAAAAGTGAGAATGAGAGCTTCTCATTGGGAATGATGCGCATGAGAAGAGAAGACAGTAATGTTTTTAAAGTACTAGAAGGAGGAATAACTGTTAACCTAGAATTCTATGCCCAGCAAATACATCTTTCAAAAACAAGGGTGAACCACCTCTGCCCGGCTCCCAGGCAGGGATGCTGCGGCTGGGCCGCGGGCTGAGGTGGCTTGTGTTGGGACCCAGGAGCCTCCGCCTGGTTCCCATTAGGCGCTGAGATGCCTGAGAAAGCTGGTGTGATGAGCAAAGGTAAGAACCAGAGCAAGGAGCCAGAGAGACCACTTGCTCCCTTAGGTCCTGTGGCGGTTGATCTTAAAGGTTGTGTCACCATAGCCATCCATGCCAAACCTGGGTCCAGACAAAATGCTGTAACAGACGTGATAGCGGAAGCTGTGAGCATGGCCATCGCAGCCCCCTCACCCCTGCCCTGTCAGGAGAGGCTAATGCCCAGCGCTGTTGGTACCTTTCCAAGGTCGTGGAGCTCAGGAAGAGTGACGTGGTTTTGGATGAGGGTGGTCAATTTCATGAAAAAGCGGTGAAGCTATTGGCCTCCACAACTGCAGAAGAGATCTTGGGGAAATTAAAGCGGCAAGTTGGAAAAAATAAAAATAAAAGCAAGTTATGAGAAACACATCCTTGAGAAGCCTTTTATTTTTATTTTTTTAAAAGATTTTATTTATTTAATTGACAGAGAGAGACACAGCGAGAGAGGGAACACAAGCAGGGGGAGTGGGAGAGGGAGAAGCAGGCTTCCTGCTGAGCAGACAGCCCGATGTGGGGCTTGATCCCAGGACTCTGGGATCATGACCCGAGCTGAAGGCAAATGCTTAATGACTGAGCCACCCAGGCGCCCCGAGAAGCCTTTTAACTGCTATTAATGAAGAGGCTGTTAAATAGGAAGATATATTTCAGTGTATGGAAGAACTTGGGAAAAAAAGTAAATTTAAGAACAGGACTCAAAAAAGAAGTAGGAATTTTAAAAGTACTGTACGTTCAGTATAGATTCTAACATCCCTGACCCCAAACAGCTTGGAACGTGCTCGCGTTACAACATAACAGAGCTGGAAGAGATCTTCAAGATGACCTCAGTCAGCCCCTTTCATCCTGTGACGAGGTTTCCGCTATCCAGAAGTTGAGAGACTTGTTCAGGATCAAGGTTAGAGACCGTGCAGGATGGCAGCTGAAACCCAGATCCCTTGACTCCTGGTTTGATGCAGTTTATCCTGATTGTAAATGAAGAGATTTCCACAGACTTCTAGGGTTCTGAGGATTGTCTTCTCTAGAGTTTACAAGTGACAGAAGAAAACCTGTCACACTGCTTTGTGGTCTTTCTATATATTTTAAAAGGCTTATCTAAATTTGAAAAAATGCTTTTTTTAATGTCCTTTTAAAACTCCATGGGGCATTTTGTGAAAAAATAAGAATAATTAGGACTTGTAATTTCTTGTTAATTATTTTGGGGAAGTCACTGAATTTTCGTCCTCCTTAGATGGTAACTGCAGTCTTCAAATCTGTAGTTCTTGTGAATCTCCGAAGATCTTTAAAAGAAGAGGGCCTGGAAGCTACTTTCAGTATGTGTGAAAGCCTGTCAGAAATCATCTCTACGTTAAACCTTCAAAAGCTAATTAAAAAAAAGAGTGAAATAAAAATGTTTTTAGACATACAAAAGCTAGAAGAACTCATTTCCACCAAATTCATGCTAAAAAAAAATGTTAAATAACATCATTCAGGCAGAAGGAAATGGTAGCAGATGGAAATCTAGATCTCTACAAAGGAACGAAGAGCACATGAAATGACAAATATACAGGTAAATAGGACGCCTGGCTGGCTCAGTCTTTAATGTCTGCCTTCCGCTTAGGTCATGATCCCAGAGTCCTGGGATCGAGTCCTGCATCAGGCTCCCCGCTCTGCGGGAAGCCCGCTTCTCCCTCTCCCATTCCCCCTGTTTGTGTTCCCTCTCTCGCTGTGCCTCTCTCTGTCAAATACATAAATAAAATCTTTAAAAAAAATACATAGGTAAATAATATAAGATTATTTTCTAATTATTTAGATCTCTTTAAGAGAGAATCAACTGCTTAGACAAAACTAATAGCACTATATTTTAGGATCTATAAGATGTTAGAGTAAAGTGAATGACAAGTATAGCATAAAGTTTGGAGAGAAGAAATGGAAATATGTTAATGGTAATGTTCTTACACACACGATAGTATGCTGTCATTTGAACATAAATGGTAAGTTAAAGATGAATACTCTAAACCCTAAAGTAACAAAGAGCTGCAACTAATAGTCCAACAAAGGAGAGAAGGTGGATAACCCAAGAGAAGTCAGAAAAAGTGGAAAACATGGGAAAGAACAGATGAGACAAATAGAAAACAAACAGCAAGATTGTAGACTCATTCAAACAGAACTATATCAATTAAATAAACGTGAATGCCATAAGCACCTCCAGTTGAAAGGCAGAGATGATCAGATTGGATTAAAAAACAAGATCCAATTACATGTTGCCTCCGAGGAACACGTTAAATATAAAGACACAGTAGGTTAAAAGAAAAGAATGGAAAAAGACATACTGAGCTAGAACTAGTCATAAGAAAATGGGAACGGCTAGATTCCTGTCAGAATCGATTACAGAGCAAAGCATATTATGGGGAATAAGGAGGGTAATTTCCTAATGATAAAAGAGACAGTTTATGAGGACCACATAACGATCGCAGCTATTTATATACCTGATCATCGGGCTTTGAGGTGTAGGAAGCAAAAACTGATAGCACTGAAAGAAGAAATGGACAAGTACACAATTATAGTAGAAAATTTCAAGATGGCGGAGGAGTAGGGGACACTATTTCAACCGGTCCCCTGAATTGAGTTGGATATCTACCAAACCACTCTGAACACCCACGAAATCAGCCTGAGATGTAAGAGGATATCTCAGGATCTATACCAACAGAATATCTCTGGCGGCTGGATTTGAGGTATGAAGCAGGGAGCTGCAATTCTGGGGAAGGATAGCAGAAGGTAAACGGAAGGGGGAGGGAGCTGCCGTAAGCACTGGTGCCAGGGAGGTGAAATAACATAGGAATGCACCAGCCTCCTGGGCTGGGACTCCGGCACAGACTCGCAGACCTGACCAGTAGCAGCGGAAAAAGGACTTTAGGGCAGCCCAACCTATTGAAACCTGGAGCTGGGGGGCGCGTGTGTGAATTGGGGGCGGCTGGCCATTTTAGAAGCACAAAGGGCAGAGACGTGCCCGGCCCTGGGAGCGAGGGCTGGGAGTGCTGCTGTGGGGTGCACAACCTAGGACGTGCTCATGGATCGGAAGAATAAACATTGTTAAAATGTCTGTGCTGCCCAGAGCAATCTATACTTTCAACGCCATCCCGATCAAAATACCATCAGCAGTTTTCAATGTGCTGAAACAAACAATCCTAAAATTTTTATGGAACCAGAAAAGACTCCGAATCACTAAGGAAATGTTGAAAAAGAAAAACAAAGCTGGGGGCATCACGTTACCTGATTTCAAGCTATATTACAAGGCTGTGATCACCAAGACAGCATGGTACTGGCACAAAAACATAGACAAATGGAACAGAGTAGAGAGCCCAGATATGGATCCTCAACTCTATGGTCAAATAATCTACAACAAAGCAGGAAAAAATATCCAATGGAAAAAAGACAGTCTCCTCAATAAATAGTGCTGGGGAAATTGGACAGCTATATATAGAAGAATGAAACTTGACCATTCTCTTAAACTGTATGCAAAGATAAACTCAAAATGATGAAAGACCTCAATGTGAGACAGGAATCCATCAAAATCCTAGAGGAGAACATAGGCAGTAACCTCTTCAACAGCAACTTCTTTCAAGACAGGCCTCCAAAGGCAAAGGAAACAAAAGCGAAAATGAACTTTGGGGACTTCATCAAAATAAAAAGCTTCTGCACAGCGAAGGAAGCAGTCAACAAAACAAAGAGGCAACCCACAGAATGGGAGAAGATATTCGCAAATGACACTATAGGCAAAGGCTGATATCCAATATCTATAAAGAACTTCTCAAGCTCAACACTCAAAAA
>CM052900.1:158192382-158279004 GCA_028534135.1 Potos flavus | reverse complement strand
CCAAGTGCAAAAGGATTCAAGTCACACAGTCTGTTCTCTCATCACAATGGAATTGAAGTAGAAATAACAGAAAGATAGTTGGAAAAATCCCCCAAATGATTGGAAACTAGAAATCACATTTCTGAATAGCCCAGAGATCAGAGAAGAAATCAAAATAGAAATTAGAAAATATTTTGAACTAAATGAAGATGAAAAGACACCACTGTAGCTCTACTGAAGGGAGATTTCTGGCACCATTAGAGGAGGAGAAAGGTCTGGAAACTGAACTCAGGTGTCCTCTTAAGAAACTAAACAATAACAAATTAAGCCTAAAATCAGCAGAAGAAAGGAAATAAGAATCCCAGTAGAAATCACTGAAGTAGAAACAGCAAACACAGTGAAAGAAAAGAAAAGAAAAAGAGTCAAAAGGTGGTTCTTTGAGAAGATCAGTAAAACTAACAAGCTTCTAAGGAGTCTGATCAGGAGGGAAAAAAAAAAAGAGAAGACACAAATTACTAATGCCAAGAAAGGGAGAGGTGCCAAAGAGACCCAAAACTTGACAGTTCTATGGGGACAGAGCTTTGAGGGGAGCTGTAAGCTCATCCTAGCCCCCCACTGGCTGCCTGGGTGTAGGGCTGTTGGTGTTTGAGGCCACCGTGGACCTGGGGAGGGCGGGTGGGGAAGGATCTGTGGGAGGGCCTCAGAGCTGGCTGTTCTTGGCTGAGTTTCAGCTAACTTTCTCCAATAAATGATCCCTGGATTGTTGCAAGCCTTCGGTTAAGTGTCGAAGCTCTGAAAAGGTTGATTTTGACAGTTCCCGCTCGAGTTTTGTCGTCATGCTATCAAGACAGCTCTTGTCTTTGTAGCGTCATGCTTGCAGCCCTTCTCTCCAGCCACCACCAGGGTTACCGTGTCCAGGAAACCAGTTCCTGGTAAACATTTCCAGAAGAAGGATCCAAAGACCTAGACCTTGATTCTTTCCCCAGGTGGGCAGCCTGGTTCCTCCAGGGGGTATGCAGTGCGTGCCCATGACCGGGCTGTCCCTCTGCTCCCGCTCACACCATGCACTTCCATCCACCCGAAACCCCCTTTCAGGAAAATGTTTTTATCATATGTCACAGAGAAAAAGTAGGCTAATCACATCTCATTTGTTTGAGGACAGATAAAAAGTTGTTATCTTGTACTTCTGTTTCTTGTCTTTCCTTTTTCACCTTACAGAGAAGATCCAAGGAGCTGTTTGTGCTTCATGAATTTCATTAACCTTTTAATCAAAAATATTTGTACTGTAATACCTCTTGATTGAATGTGTGCTGTAAATCATAGAAAATAAACAGGTTTGAGGGTTGAGTGTGATTACAGCGCTGAGAGAAAGAATGTTTAAAAATAGAAAATATGGTCCCCGTCCTTAGGAAGCATCTAATCTAATTGGGAGAATAACACTAGAATTTGTACCTCCTCTACATCCTGTATCAAGTGTGTTTGGGGAAAGAATAAAGGAGAGGTCAGAGTAAGGTGAGAACTTCTGTGTTTTCTCTATTGGATGTGATGGGTGATTCATTCACTCGGTAAATTCCTGGGGGCATCAGCGGTGTGCCGGGCGTGGCACTAGGCTCTGGAGATAACAGCCAGGACTCAGATGAGTTCTGCTCCCTTTGGGCTAACAGCCTAGGGAAGAAGTCAGCCAATAGGGGAGCGAGCAAGCGAGGAAAATGATTAGCACCTGTGGGAATTGCTCTAAGGAGCCCAGAAGGATGGTACTACTTTTGAGAGTAAGTAGCCTGGGAAGATCTTCCCGAGGAAGTGAGGGCTAACCTTGGAGGAAGGGAATGAGCGAGCCATGGAGAAGGCTATTAGGGTAAAACCCGCTCCCTCAGAATCCAGAGACTCTGAGAGAGGAGAGTTGCCCCCTTTGGAGAAATAACCGGCAGGCTCGTATGCGGGGTTGCAGCAAACCTGGAGGGGAGTCCTCTGCGGCGAAGGTGGGGATGTGGGCAGTGGCTACATCGTGGAGGCCATGGCGGGAAGTTTGGTTTCATCCCAAGAGAGAGGGAAGCCACTGACAGGTGTAAAGGAAGGAGGGACATGACTTGATTTGTAGTTTTGCAAGATCACTCTGGCTGCTGTGCAGGGAGTACACAGTAGGGGCGAGGACGGAAGAAGGAAAAAGTGCTCGCGGTCTGTTGCCCTTATCTCTGCAACTGGAGAGCCAACAGGTTATCCAAATGGCTGTGTGGCAGTCCGTGTGATACAATGCAAGGGTCACAGGATTTGGTGCCAGAAGTGCCTGCATTTGAATCCCGACTCTTCCGCCTCCTAGCTGTGTGAACGTGGGCAAGTGATCTAACTTCTCTAAGCTTCTGTTTAGTTGTTTGTAAAATGGGGATGAAGACTCTTAGCCGTTAGGGTTGTAGTAAGGGGTATGTTAGGTGATGCGTAGAGAGTACACGGATGTTCTCTTTTCTCGTCCTGATACGGAGCTTTGATGGAAAATAAAGTGGAGGTGTCCGCTTCCTGTGGGGAGCCCTCTGACAGCCATGAACATGGCTCGGTGTGGAGAGCGTGCGCACTTCCGGTGCTGACTGGTGCGGGCGAAGAGAGCAGTCCCTAACGCCACTGACGTCATCGTTTCCTTCCTAGCACAAACTTAACTTTAGGAAAGGCCACCGTTTCCATCTGGTAGCCAGTCAAGCCACTGATTCCCTAGTTTTCATGCTCTAGTGTCCGTTCACTTCACTGATAGCCTTTAGGAGCGCTGGGCTTGGGGTCAGACAGACCTGCAGTCAAGTTCTAGTTCTGTGATGGACCAGCTGTGCAACCTTAAGCAAGGGCCTCTCCCCTCAGCTTCTTCATCTGTGCCATGAGGACAGGGATCGTCCTCAGGAGGTTGTCTAGGGACCGTAGCGGAGCCCTGATTTCAGTACCTCTGACCTCACAGGTGTCCCGTGATTCAGATCACGCACGTGAGGGGACTAGCGTGGTGCCTGGCACACAGTACTCACCACGCACCGAGATCTTCTGTTGTCATTTGTGCTATAGTTGTTGCTGGTCTGCAGTGAGGATATATTTTTCCGGCTGCTGCTGAAACAGAGTAAAATGGCAGGGGTCCTTTCGGAGTGTCCTACCTAGGAGGAGACCCCACTGAATGGTTAAAGAGAGCTGAGAACTGAGCCATTGTCCGTTCTTGTTTGTCTTGCTGCTTTTGCCTGTGCCAGGTGGACAATCAGCTCATCGGTACCACTCAGCCCTTCATGCTCTATGTGACGCCCCTGAGCAACGAGAACGAGGTCATCGAGACCGGCCCAGCCGTGCAGGTGAACGCGGTAAAGTTCCCCAGTAAGAGCGCGCTGACCAACATCTACAAGGTAGGCCGCGGGCAGAGGCCGGTGGGCTTGGCGCGATGGGGGGGGGCCGATCTGTTCTCTCGCAGCCGGGTCTCCGAGCAGCAGCGCAGGGTGCAGCCGGAAGTCGTGCTGCGCAGTTAAGGCACCCCGACTTACTCCTCAGTGTAGAGGGGCTCCAGCAACTCCTCGTAGCACCTGGCGTTCTCGACTGTGGCTCTGTTCACGATAACTCAGAATCCGGAGGGGCCGGAGTCTGTGTTCATCAGAGTCAAGTCTCTGTGGGAAAGCATAGCATCTCCCAGGTTGATCAGGACCAGGTGTGATCCAGATGTGTTATTAGAATAATTAGAGAGTGGTAGGAGGGGTCTGACCTTGGGACAGACGTCCTCCTGTGTAAGCTGACTTACACTGACTACTAAAAGCACATCATTCAAAAGTGATGAACTTTCTTCCCTGGAGAAGTTTCCACGTAGAAGCAGGCCGATACAGCAGCAAATTCTGGAAAAGTGGGAGCTAAGAGGTTGCTTCCCATATTTCTGGCCTTTGTCACCATTACCAATGGGGGCCAAGCCTGTGTGCAGCCCTCAAATTCTGCTGCTCCTTAATCTAGCTGCTGTCCACCTGAGCTCAGCACCAGAACGCTGTCCGCCGCAGCGGGATCCTGACTAAGGAGACACAGATGCCCCGGAAACCAAACAAGAGGGCGGTGAATTGTATATTAAACCTCTTTTGGAATTCTTGCCTAATTGTAACAATGTAGAGAGAGATGAGCCAGAAATCATTTGGCAATGTGGTTACAAAATCACATAAGTAAAGAAACCATGTCATGTCATTTTTGGGCCTTCTTAATGGCCCAGATGAAAGTTCCTTCTGGTGTTTACACTATTAATCAGAATTTCTCTATCTCTAGCATCTGATGATCACGGCTCAGAGATTCACAGTGCAAATTGAAGAGAAACTGCTCCTCAAGCTGCTGAGTTTTTTTGGCTATGATCAAGCAGAATCAGGTACTGTTGAATATTCTAGATTTGTGTCTGGGAAGGAATCCAAGAATGGCATCTTCTAGTCCACTCGTGAAAATAGGTAGCCTCTGAGTGCCTGCCAAGCTCCCTTTCCACCTTGCAGCCCAATACCCAGAAGCTGAGACTTATGTCTCAGGGGCTTTTTTCCGAGTACCGCCTGTTGATGGGGGCGGGGGGATGGGGCTGATGTGGGCACGAAGGAAGCTTCTTAGAGGTGTCTGGGGTATCCGGGGTTCAGTCTTTGGGAAGCAGCACACTTTTCCTCTTCGTTGTGCGTTTGTTGACTCATCTGCTTGAGGATAACAGAAATGATATTCATCATTTAGTAAACCACTTTGTTTAGTAAACAGACTCGGGGCCAAGAATCAGAAATCCCTTCGGCAGTTCCTTTGGTTTAGTTGGGGGGGAAAAATTGACTAGCCTTACTAACTTTTTATATCCATGCCCTTATGCCTTAATGTCATTCCCAAGTTTTCTAGTTACTGGACTCTTCTTTAGAGAGGGGAATGAGAGAAACTGTTGGAAACCCTACATGTCCCATCAGTCGCTATGGAAATCATGTAGCTTTTGTCTCTTTATTTTAGATTCCTCCTCATGGCCTTTGTGAGACTGAATATAGAGCTTAGAAAGAAGTCGGTAATTCTTAGTCTTTTGAAGACTAAACCGAATACCGAGCCGGGAGAAATGATAAGATGGACTTGTATGTTTATATGCCCACATTGGCTAGAGAAAAAAAATCACTGGGGACACACGTGCATATGTATATACATACACACAATGCAAGAAAAATATTTTTGCTCTTTAACCCAGACTTAGGATTCAAACTTTAAGTGTATTTGGGATCAAGAGCAAGATCCTGTCTGTTTAAAACTGTGTTTTCCACTCTGGGTGTTTGTTTGGACTCAGACAGCCACTTGAGGCCCTGCCTGCAGGTAGCCAGGCTCTTTGGGCACCTTCTTGGGAAGTTTTACTTTCAACTTTACCGGATATGCTTTTCTTGTAAGTTGCTGTAAATAAATTTCTCACCAAGCATTGTATAGATGTTTATAAGACCCTGGCCTTTGTTTTACTGGAGCATCTCCTCCACTTTCTCTGTTTTGATTCCCTGAATACAAATGGGCAGGTCTCTGTTGCAGTGTCATTTTCTAAAACCTAGTCCCTTGTTTTCTATAAATAGAACCATAGTAGCATACAGCATACATTTGTTTGATAGGCAGATCGGTACAGTCTCCTTGGTTGTATTTCTAAGGCACGTGAAGCCAAGTGAAAATAAGCTGACCACAAGGGTGTGGGCACAGGAGCAAGTCAAAGAGCACATTGTCATGTGCCAGCCCATGTCACTCCTCCTCACTTGACAAGAAGTAAAAAAAAAAAAAAAATCTGCCCTCGACTCTGCTGCTTTCACAAATGTCCACTATTTGGGAGAGAGTGTGCCTATTGCTGTGACGTCAGCTCTTTATAGCCTGCAGCCGATTTCTTTTTAAAGGCATTCTGTTGCACTCAGATACATTATTTAATTCGTCATGTTGTTCATTATAGTTCAGTTAAACTCTACTCCAGTGGATGATATTTGGATATCATCTTAATGAAATGAATGCAGATAATCGGGGTCATTTATGATAATGATAATAATAACAACACGGTTTCTAGAAGACTCATTGCCAGCACACGCCCATGACCTCTGGCTTCCCCACCTGCATGATTTTTTCCAAAGATGATGTCTGCCAGATGGTATAGAGTCACAAAAGATTAGGCTATTGTACTTTTTTGATAAACAACATGAAGCAGATCTGCTTTTATAAAGAAGTGGCATCAGGATACTGTACATATCACAAACCCTGAAAAACTAAATTTGGAGAGATGTTTGCATTTTTGTATGATTATTTTTCAATGTTAGCATTTGATTTGTGAGACTTCAAGAGATCCATTTTGTTTTTTTTTAATTCACTATTTTACCCTTTTACCAGAGGTGGAAAAGTATGATGAAAACCTCCATGAAAAGACGGCTGAGCAGGGTGGAACACCAATTCGATACTACTTTGAAAATCTCAAAATCAGCATTCCCCAGATCAAGCTGAGTGTGTTCACCTCCAACAAGCTACCGTTGGATCTTAAGGTGAGCCGATATCTGGGTAAGTTTTAAAAAATGACTTTCCCTTGAAAAGAACGAGTGTGTTTACTATTTGCTTTTTCTGTCCAGGATCAACATCGATAGCAGATATTTTTACAGATTTCCCTTTTTGAAGGTTTGACACACATATACACATATGTACACGTGTATACATATGTGTGTACATACGGGCATATGTATATATGTATATGCACTTTTTTAATATTTAAGTAAGACTTTGCTAAAGACTAAGGGGTAATGAGAGTAAACAGAGAATTACATAAAACCTGTCTTCTTAGCTCTTGGCTGATCTCAGTGAGGTAAGAGCCTACTTTCCTCAGGCCACTCCCAGATTCAGGGGAAAAGCTACAACAACCAAGACAGTACCTTCCTTTTGTGCCCAAGACCTGCCTGCCCTCCTGGTTCTCTCCTCCTCAGTATCCACCTCTTCGGGAATGCTTGACACTAGAAATGTAGACATTCTGCCACCGTCACGGAACACACTCGGCCGCATACCACTGAGGTGTGGCCTCCCTTACCACCGTCATCAGAATGTGACACGCCTGCAGATTGTCCTGATCTGCACTTGACAGACACAGCCTGAATTCCGTCTTCCATCTGCTGCAGGAAGATCTGTCTTAACGAAGGGATGAGGCTGGGATTGAAATCCAAGCCTATGTGACTCGGAAGTCTACATTGTGCTATAGTATACCATATACTGCCTGCCCCCTCGAACAGAAGGCATCAAGCATTTTAGAGCTGTAAGAGTCCTCAGCGATTTCCTTGCTCACTGAACAAGGATGTTGGGAGTTCAGAGAGTTCTTCCACTCAGGCCTTGTAGGTAGGCCATGATGGGAGCAGGACGAGGCCCCAGGAGGTTGTTAGAAAGTCTTTTCTTAGATTGAGTCTAAATCTGCCTCACTGCAGCTCAGACCCATTGCTTCTGGTTCTTTTCCTTTGTTGCCCTTGAAGACGGTTGTCAAGGCACCTGCCTCCACCCCTGCAACTAACCACCAGCCCAGGAGTGGCCCTTGGCCCACACAGCCTCCCTTTGGATGCCGCATCATGGCCCCTCTTCTGAACAGGAACAGCTACAGACCTGAACAGACAAATAATAAGCGTGGCGCCCTCCGTTCAGCTGCCGGCCAGGACTGTCTAGCAGTGCACCATGAGGAGCAGCGCGGTGGGGACCGTGGCGTGTGGGATGAGCGCCCTTCATCTGCAGGGGCAGCCTCGGCTCAGCCCCAGCCGGTTGCTGTCACAGGGCAATGTGAACCCAGTGTTGCCGGAGCTTTAGATTTTTAAAGCGAAGCCGGAAATCTGGGTTTTTATGTGGAATCTCCTGGTTTTGAAATGTTGGCAACCAGTTTGAGTTGTTTTCTTTAAAAAACCTTTTGGGCCTGACAAAACACATGTGTGGGCCTCATGTGGTGCCTGGTTTGCCAACTCACAACTTCTAAAATAGACCTGTAGGTACGAGATAGTAGTCTGGTCGACACCAGATCGTACTTGGATAAGGAGGGGGCAAGCGTGGCTGCCTTGTTTCCGTGGCAAGCTAGGGATGAGCAGTCGGGAGTGCTGGTCGGGACCAGAGGGGCAGGAAGTGCTTTGCAACCATCCTGAGAACAGCGTGGTGTGCCCTTTCCAGCGGACTCTCCTGCCTGCTTGATTGGCTTTAATTTCATGTTTCCCAGGAGACTAAAGATACTTATAATTAGCCTGGGAGTGGGGGGAAAACCATGGGAAAACCACTATCTTGCTAATATCCACAAGTATCCACTTGACTTATGTGACCCCTTGGAATGGGTTTGTTTGATAAAGTATATATTCCCCCAGAACACTTGGCACGCACCCAACAAACCAATGTGAAGCATTTCCTGAGAGTTAAGGACTTCTTGTTTTTTAAATCATCTTACTCAGAAACACAGACACCTAACTATTCCTTTTAAATTGCTCCCAGCGAAAAACTTTCCCGCAGCCTGACAAATGCAATAGGATTTCCTACAGTTAAAGTAAGTCCAGAGCTCCGGTGACGGGGTACCAATGTGCGCGTGTGTGCTGTGCATACGATACACTGGTGATCCATTAAGGCCACTGTTTCATTTGGCGCCGTACTGAAGGAACATTTTGAAGGCATTTTCAAACGATTGTTCCAGAAATCCAGTGGAGCAGCCGTGTCATGAGGTGTGGGTGGGGGGCACCCTGAATGGGGCACATTACTGTTTCAAGCAGGGTGCTGGGAATTGGGACTTCAGAGTTAAATTCTCAACTTGTGGAAGTCACCATTTCACTGTGTCTCGAGTTCTCCTAGTGGAGTCTGGGACTCATAAAATAATGTCATTTATTCAAAGAGTTTCCTAACAGAGTAATATCCCTTTATTAGCAGCTCTTAGAAAGAGCAATATGCTCTTCAAGATGAGTGTGTAATGGCTCGAAGTATGTGCTTAGGGAATGGAGTGCTGTCCCAGAGCAGGAATCACAAGAGGCTGACTAAAAGGTAACCGTGTCTTTGGTATTGAAGGAATAATTATCTTGATTCTCTTGACTCCGGGCCAGAAGTGAAGCTGTCCGAAATCTCAGAGGGAAGTCTCTTCAAGTTTACACGGAGGGCACATTATTGCCAGATAGTGTCTGTTCCCGACTCAGAGCACTTTCCCATCTGCTATCTCAATTGGATTCCTTCCTCTGTGATGGGAGAAGGGGGAGCTAATAGCTCCATTTCACAAATGCAGAGACATCGCCCCCTCCCCCCCTTTCTCTCCATTATTCTCCCCAGCGTTCACTACTAGGGAGTAACAGGGTAAGATCGAAAAACCAGGTAGTTTATATGGTACTTGGTTTTTTTTTTTTTTTTTTTTTCTTAAAGATCAAAAGAAGCCAGGAGCCTTTCAAAGGTTTCACGAGGTGGCCTACAGCAGTCCTTTTCCCATTTAGAGCATTGGGGTATTACAAAAGAAGGGCTTTAATTGAGCAATCTAGTTTGGAAGAAAACCCACATTTTAATGGTCAGAGAGCAAGAGGGTGGGGGTGAGGGGGAATTTCAAACAAAGACACTATTTAAAAAGCCTAAAACTGTCTTCTCAAAGGCTTGAAATAATTTGTTGGGAAACTTCAGACCCTTTACTTTTTTCTTCCCCTCCCTAAATAAAAACCAGATTTGTTAAAAGGAAAAAAGATCCAGTATTGTTAATTGTATTTCAGAAAGTGCCAGAGAGGGAAATATCCCTATAGTTTTAAACACTGTCCCAGGAGGGAAATGGGCAAATACCCTGCTTCACATAAACAGTCTCTATGTACCATAAATAAACCTTTAAAGAATGAATTCCAGACAGTTTTGTTTAGTGCAGGATAAACTAAGAAAGGAAAGGACGTGGCCCAGGGACTGGCTTGTGATCCGAGACCTTATGGCATATGGACAGGTATTTCTTCTTTCAACTCCATAAAGTTTCTGGAAGACTTCAGCAGTTTTCGTCTGGAGGAGGTAGGAATAGACAGTTTCCTAGTTTTATTAGGAACTTCTGAGCACAGATTGCCTTCTCCAGAATCCGTTTTATAACAGGAAACTGTCTGCTACTTGAGTAAATAAGCATCAACTTTGTATACTACTGTATTTGATTAGTCATTTGGTTACTTCAGGAAAAAGCCCTGTTTGGCTCTTTCCCCTCTCATCTGTTTTCCTTTGACTGACCAGAACAACCTGAAGGTGGCAGAATAATTCATACCGAAGGCTGGATCTCGGCTTTTTCAACTGTGGGAGGCCCCAGAGCAGTAAATGACGAGGTGAAGATAATTTTTAGTGAAGGGCCGGAGTATTTCCTGGGTTCAGACAAAGCACAGGAGCCGTTCAGAAAGGGGATGGTGTCTCTCGTGAGGGTTTTGACAACTTGGTAGAGGTTTCAGTCTCTGCATTATGTATGGTTCCTCTTCTTCAGTATTTGGTTGCAATGAGGAAGTTGGGGTAAAAAAGCTTTTGCCTTAAGCCTTTGTTTGGATCTCATTTCCTCTTCTCTGAGAAGAAAGTAATGCTCAGAGTTGTATTGGCAAAACAAACTGCCGACCTGACATCAGTACCTTCCCCAGCGTATTTACTGTGCGGCTCTAAGCAAAGCGGTTAAGCCGGGCTGGGCCTCAGTTTCTCAGTCCGTGCCACATGGATGGGTGAAGCATGCATGAATGAATAGCAGAAGGCTTTTCAGAAGAAACAATATAATCCTCCATTCTGGTCTTCATGCTTTCCACCTAATGGGTGGTTACTGTCGTGAAAACGAGCACTTTTGAGTCTAAGATCTCTTAATAGCTAACTGCATGAGTTTAGGTCATCCACTTAACATTTCTTTGGTTTTATTTATTTAAAAAAAAATTGAGAGTGTTCGGCTAAATTAGCGTGTTAGGCCGAATTAACCTAAGAATGCTCTTAATCTCTAAAATGTTTTGTTCTCAAATTATTTAGTAGGAGGTGACTGGTGACTTCCCAAGGCCCCAGATATAGGGAGCTTTTGTCTGTCCTTATCTCTGTAGGGTCCTCTGCTATATTCGGCATTGCTGACCTCCCCGTCCCTTTCTGGTTCTCCTCTTATTCCTCTGTTTCTTTGTCTTCTTCACAGTTTTTTTTTTCTTCAGCTTCTCCTGACTCATCTATTTAAGGGCTTTTTTTTTCCTCTGTGAAACCAAACTGGTCGTACCACTTGCCCATTTTAAAAATCATATTATTTGTCTTTTATTGCCTATAATTTTAGAAGTTTTTTATATAAGTTTGGTATTTGATATGAGTTGCAAGGTTTTTTTCCTTCCGTTTTCAGTTGGCTTTTTACTTTTGATGTATGTATTTTTTTTTAATCACAGAAAAGCTTTTTATTTTTATGTCATCAAAATTACCAGTCTTTTGCCTGTTTGTATTTGAGTCCCCCAAAATTTCCCCATTCTCTGGTTTTTAAAAAATTCCATCTATATTTTCTTCCCGTTACACAATTTCATTTCAGTTAAAGATGCTCTTGTCCCAAAAGAACAGCCTCTGAAAATACATGCTAAAAGATGAAAAATAAGGGAGAAAATAGAAAGTGCATGAAATTGCACATGAGATTTTACTATAAAGGCATTTATGATTCACTGGGGGGTAGATAGATGTTTTAGTAAGTGCTATTAGACCAACTAGATAGCCATTTGGAAAAATACACAATTAAATTTATTACTTATAGTCTATACAATGAAAGATTCCATGTAGATCAGAGATTTACTAACATTATTAGCATGAAAAATTGTTTTCACATTCAAAGAAGAAAAGTATTTTGCATGCTGTCTAAAATCCTTAAAATATCAATCTTGTTAAATAAAAATATAATTGGAAAATAGACAATATCCAGAAATTGTTAACTGGCTTATAGTGGAGCCAGACTACCTGAGAATTGCAAGAAAAGCTCGAGAGAAAAAAACCCAAAAGTCTGTTTGAAGGTATTGGAAAGCTACCAGGACATCTAGGGCTTGATGGTCCAGGATTTATGTGAAGAAGGAAACTCGATAAACTGAGTCCAAATTTACTCTGCTTTTATTCTTGAGAATAAAGGATTATTCTAATCCTAATCTGTAAATGGTATGGGGAGAAAGTTGAGCAGAAAGCAGCTGTCAAAGGCAGAGAGTCTGAGTAAGGCTTTTGGTAGTCTCATGGGGCTGGCATAGCAAACGTCAGCTACTAAGAGAGCTGGCAATCGAGGGAGGGGCTAATATCTTACAGAGAAAGGACAGGCAGAAAAGAGCCCCCAGTGGTCTGAGCTGCTGTATGTCTTGAGGCAGATGCCAATTTCTAGGTAACCTCGTCTGAGAGAAGCCAAGCAGAAAATGGTGGTCAAGAGGCAGGAAAACAAAGTAGACCTTTTAGCAGTTTTCTGGTGGCAGGGAGATTAAAAGTGGAGGAATTGAATTGGTTGTCAGTTGAGATTACTGACACTACACCAGGCCTTCTAAAGACTGAAATAGACCAGGAGTTACAAAGACTGAAATCCAGCCTTGAGAAAGCCCAAGTCCTGATTACATGAAGCCCCTTTAACTGCCTGCTAAAAACTAAAGACTCATCTGAAATCTGTAAAAGTTTTCATAGAAAGTGTTAGATTTAGTCACAAATTACCAGACCTACCAAGAGAGGGGACCAAGAATAAAAACAGACACTAGAAGCAGACCCATAGATAAAACAAATATTGGCATTATCAGAATTTTAAAGAGGAAATGTGTGTTCAAGAAGTTTACTAGAAAACGATAATCTGTATTTGAAAATAAATAAGGGAAAATTATAGACCAGAATTGTTTCATGAACATAGAAGAAAGAAATCTGAACAACATATTGACAAATCAAATACAGCAGTGTGTGAGAAGGAAAATATAACTTAACTGGGTTTATTCCAGGAATGTAAGTATAAGTATTTTCAGATAAATTACATAATTTATTACATCAACAATGAAAAGAAGGCAAAATATGGTTATCTCAATAGCTGCACAGAAACCTTTTAACAAAATTCAACATTTATAAGAAACAGCAAGCCAAAAAAAAAAAAAAAAAGGGAGGGAACTGCCTTAATCTGATAAAATGTATCTATAAAAAAGCTACAGCAAACATACTCAGTGGTGATATATTGAAAGCAAGGAAAGGGCCGGCCCATTATCACCACTTCAGTTCACTGTACACTTCAGTTCACTGTAATACTGGAGATCCTAGGCAGCGCAATAAGGCTAGAAAGATTACAGAAGAAATAAAGAAAAGGTATAAGAATTGGATAGGAAAATGAAAACTTTATTATTTGCAGAGAACATGAATATGTACCTAGAAAATCTAAAAGAAAGTACAGATAAGTTACTATCTGAATGAATAAGTAAATTTACAAAGGTCACTGGACACAGTGTACAAAAATCAATTGTATTTCTACATCAGCAACAATTATAGAGAAAAGGAAAGTTTGAAGAATGTAATTTACAACAGTGTTAAGAAAACATCAAATATAGTATCATTCTCTATTGCTGTGTGACAAACCACTCCCAACACTTAGTGGTTCATTTATTTGTTCACAATTCTATGGGTCAGCAATTTTGGCTGGAGTCTGTTGAATGATTCTTCTGTTGGACTCGCCTGTGGTTATGGATCTGGCAATCAACTGAGACTGACTGGTTTACGATGACCTTACTCACATGTCAAGTGTTACGTTTTGACCGTCAAAAGAACCTCCTTCCACATCATCTCTCAGCTTCTACACGTGGTGGAAGGGTCAAAAAAGGCAGAGAAGAAGCTCCAAGATCTCTTGAGGCCTAGGCACAGTGGTCACACAGTGTTCCTTCCACTGTATTTTCTTGGTTGAAGCAAATTACGAGGCCAGTACAGATGAAATAGCCTCCACTAATAGTACAAGATGTCAAGAATATAGGGCCATTTTTAATCTACTATAGATACCTAGGAATAAATCCAAAAGGATGTATATATAAGACCTCTTCATGGAAAACAGTAACATTATTAAGAGAAAAGAGAACTATGTAGATAAGGGGACATACCACATTAATACATTGAAAGATTTACTCCAGTGAAGTTGTCATTTCTCCTCAAATTGATCTATAGATTTAATGCAATCTTGATGAAAATTCCAAAAATTTTTTTTGCGTGGCAGATTGACAGGCTGATTCTAAAATGTATTTGGACATGAAAAATGCAAAGAATAACTAGGGTAATCCTTAAAAAAAAGACCAAAGTTGGAGAGCTTATACTGTTAGATTTCAAAACTTATTACAAAACTATAGTAATTAAGACGGTGTGGTATCAGTAGAAGGCAGGACAAAATGAAACAGAAAAGAAAATCCAGAAACAGACACATAAATTCAGTTACTCACCTTATGACAAAATTTACACTGTACTACAGTAGGGGAGAGGGTGATCATTTCAGTGAACATTACTTAGTTCATTAGATATCCATCCGGAAAAAAATAGATCTTGATTTCTGCTTCATACCATATAAAAAAATCAAGTCCAAGTAGATTATAGATTTAAATGTGAAAAGTAAAACAATAAAAATTTTTTAGGTAAACACAGGGAGTATCTTTATGACCTTGATGAAGATAATAATTTTTTTTAAGATTTTATTTATTTATTTGACAGCGAAAGAGAGAGAGCACAAGTAGGCAGAGTGGCAGGCAGAGGAAGAAGGAGAAGCAGGCTCCCTTCTGAGCAGAGAGCCCGATGTGGGGCTTGATTCCAGGACCCTGGGATCATTATCTGAGCTGAAGACAGACACTTAACCGACTGAGCCACCCGGGTGCCCTGATATTAATTTCTTAACCAGGAAACAGAAAGCTCTTTTCCTCAAGGAAAAGATCGATAAGCTGGATTTCGTTAAAAAAAAAAACAACACTATTTAATAAGTAGTAAGTCACAGAATGGGAAAGATAATTGCCATTAATTGCAGTACATCTATTCACCAGAGGACTTGTATACAGGATGGATAAGAAAAACGGGGACGCCTGGGTGGCTTGGTTGGTTAAGCACCTGCCTTCGGCTCAGGTCATGATCCCAGGGTCCTAGGATCGAATCCCACGTTGGCTCCATGCTTAGCAGGGAGCTTGCTTCTCCCTCTCCCTCCGCCTCTCCCGCCACTGGTGCTTGTTCTCCCTCTCTGTCTCTATGACAAATAATAAGTAAGTAAGTAAGTAAGTAAATAAATAAATAAATAAATAAAATCTTCTATAAAAAGAAAGGCGCCTACAAAGTAATAAGTAAAAACCAGGCAACCCGCTACAAAAATGAGCAAAAGACTTGAGTAGGCACCTCACAAAAAGGGATATCCAAATGGCCAATATATGTATGAAAAGGTGCTTGATCTTATGCTTCACCAGGAAAATGGAAATTAAAACCACACTGAGATACCATTACACACCCATCAGAATGTTTGTCTTTCAAAAGACTGTCTATACTGAGTGTTGATGAGGATGTAGAACAACAGGAAATTTCATAGACCGCCGAAGGGAGTGTGAACCAGATCAGCTGCTGGGGATGACTGATGGGCAGTACTGTGTGTACTAGGGTTGAACATGTATGTTCTTTGTGACACAGCAGCTCCACTCCCGGGTATATATTCAAGAAAAGTGCGTACAGATGTGCCCCCGAAGACATGTCTGTGAATGTTCATAGCAGCATTATTCATAATAGCCAAAAGCTTGAAACAGCACCACTGTTTATCAACAACAGTGGCTTAATAAATTGTGTTTTATTTGCATATTAGAATACTAACGACGAAACTTCAGCAACTGCAGGCGTATGTAACACCCAAAGTACATACTGATGGCATCCTTCATCTAACATTCAAAGCAGGAAAGACTAATCTGTGGTGGTAGAAGTCAGGATACCCTAGGGGAGGAGGGAGTAGTGACTGGGAGGCCACAGCTAGGGAGGGGGCTGCTTCCAAGATGGGAATAATAATTTACTCTCTGGTCTCCTGGGTGGTAGTTACATGTTTGTTGTGTTCACTTTGGGAAAAAAAAAATCATTGAACCGTACATTTGGTTAGTACACCTTTCTATATGTGTGGTAACTTCAGTCAAAAGAGGAAGACACAACACACATACAAAACAGACCAGAAAGAATTATGCTGTGAAGCTAGAAGTGTTTATTTCTATGTGATCCGTGTTACTCTGAGTGACATATATATATTTTTCGCGCATATTTTACTTTTATAATTACGGGGAAAATCCTTATTTATAAATATCAAAACCTTGGCTCTCATTGGAAAGTTGGTATGACTTGTAGCTTTCATGGAATCCAAAATTATAGGACGCTGGAAGGCCATCAAATGTCATTTCCTTTCTTCCCTAACTAGGCCCTAAAAAGTACCTTGGGATTTCCACTGATTCGCTTTGAGGACGCCGTAATTAATCTGGATCCATTCACTCGGGTACATCCCTATGAGACCAAGGAGTTCATCATCAATGATATCCTCAAACATTTCCAGGAGGTGAGCTTTGGAGAAATACCTAGTGGCTAGAGCATAAGCTAAGCAGAGTGTTTGTTTTGGTGGTTTGGGAATCGGGGTTACTAAGGCATTACTATTGAGAACCCAGTTAAACATTTGCCATGTTAGGGGCCACGTCACAGCCCATGAAGCCCGTACACATCCCGAAAATCCTGAAACAGCGTATTTGATTTATGAGCTGTTAGTCTTGTCCCTCACAGAACTAGTCTCAGGGGCTTCCACCAGATTCATCACAACTCTTAAGGGTTTAATTGATGCTTTAATGATAACACGAAATACTCTGACCTCTATTTACTGGGCATAGGCCTCCTTTCAACAACCACATTAAGTGTTCTTGGAGCCTAGGAGATCCTGCTCCTGAGTTGAACTTCAAAATTTTCCTATCAAGTTGGACATTTTCCATTTTATATTTATTATCCAGACTCTTTGATAAATAGATAGGTCAAGATCATATCAAGTTTATTAACCGTCAAAGTTAAAATATATTCTATTCCTGCTTCCTTTTCTCCCTCCTCACTTCCTTCTCCCTCCTTTCCTTCTTTGCTTCCTTCCTCGACTTTCTTAATTGGTGATATTTCCATTAAACTGTGAGGAGAGTGACATAGCAGATACCCCTGGATCTGGAATCAGTGGAGGGGTGCTCGGTAGGTCTAAACATGCCCTCTTTATGCACCACCTCCTCTGCCGATTATGAGGGGGAACTACCCCTCCACTCTCTGCCCTCATTTTCCTTCTAGAACTCTCCTGCTGTTGCTGAGTTCCCTATTTGTAGGAACGATGGAGAGTGTGATGTATATGCTAATATATATTTGTAAAGGGTCTTTCCTGTTTCAGAGCTCCTGTTTATTCTTCGGAATGGCTTCGAGGAGTATTTCTGAGTACTGAGAGTCATCTCTGGGGCACATGCGTGGGGAGAGCTTGGGTGGAGCTCGTGGAGGGATAGGAGCTGGCAGTCGATGAGAATTAAGAGGTCGTTGTGGGTGTTGATGAGATTGGAGGATGAGACAGATGTCTAACCTCTTTGGTCGGGACATTCTGCCCGCAAGTATCAACAGGTGCTGGTTCTCATCTCCTCTGTCTGCCGCATTCCACAGGAACTCCTCAGCCAGGCAGCTCGGATCCTGGGGTCCGTGGACTTTCTCGGCAACCCCATGGGGCTGTTGAATGATGTTTCTGAAGGGGTTACTGGACTGATAAAGTACGGAAATGTTGGGGGCCTCATCAGAAATGTCACACACGGCGTATCAAACTCTGCCGCCAAGGTAAGGAAAGAAAGGTGAAATCCATTGTCGCTGACCTCAAGAGTGCGCCACGTCCCCGTGATTCTGTCGTAGCTGTGAGGCTGTGAGGAGTTACACATATGGCCTTGGCTTCATTACCCACCTGTCCTGTGTCCTGCCCCTCTGACCACCTGGCGCCGGTCTGCCAAGCCCCCCGCGGTATGTCATCTTCCTTGTGTCCACCACCGCTGCCTCTTCCCGGGCTTCGGTTGTCCCCTCCCTGGGTCACTGCACCAGCCCCCGCGACCCGCTGGACTCCACTGCGGCCTGCACGATGCGGCCAGAGTGAACTCACGTTCTGTAAACCTAGGATTTGATTGTGCTCTTCTCCTGAATCTTTCCCACGGCTTACAGGAGAGAGCCCAGACTGAAAATAGGCTTCTAGAGCAGCGGAAGGAAGGACAGTGGTGTAATTCTCCCGGGTCCTGCTGTCTGGTTGGCTTTTCTGTTCATTGACCTCTTGTTTGGTGGACATCTTGTTATTCCGCAATTTGTTTTTTGGCAGGAGCTCACCGTATGTGTGAAGCTGGGAAAGGCTCAGGTAGTTGGAGGGGAGTTGTTGCTATTTGACAGCGGAAGGCCTCTGCTTCCTTCCCCTTCATGTCAGCTCTGCAGACTTTCCTCCTCGAGACTGACCTCGCGAAGGACACGGTTTGAGAAAGCACCTGTGCTCTCTGCGTCTTTCTGGCGGGGCCCGCGTTGCGGCGATGTGCTTGTGCACTTGCGACGTGCTTGTGCACCTGCGCCGTGGGCCGTGCGGGTGAGCAGCATGGAGAGGCTTTAATGGTGCCACGCAGGGGGCTGTTGTGAAGGCCTGGTGAGAACGGGGGTTGAGCAACACTTCTGTATTGCCCGGCGATCCTGGTAACGGCGTGTGAAAGCTGGGGACTTACTCCTGTTTTCCAAACTCTTTTCTAGAGAGGATGGTTCTTCAGTCAGGTCAGCTTGCCGGAAGGTAGTTATAGTCAACAGGGTGCTGTTTGGCTCGGGGTTCAAAATACTCAGCAAAGAGGCAGGAGAGACTTTCTAAATCATGGTTGGGCAACAGACTTGGCTTCAGAGGCTGAGCACGCACACTTTGGCCTTGAATCACTGCACATGCAGACCTGGGACCTTCACCCCGAAGGCGACAAAAAGTATCACAGTGGTGGCCCAGATTGCCCTGGGTCCTTTCAGCTACTCAACTTGGTATAAACAGGTGCACTTAAATACTCAGTTGTAAATGCCCAGCTGCGAGACTTTATTGAACTTGATGAAATTCTTATTAACACAGAGAAGCCTACTTGGTTTTATCATTACTTTCTTTGTTTTTGTGCCCCTGGGCTTTGCTTTTTGGGGAAGAAATGCACTTACGGTTTATTGAGAGACCTTCCTCAACCTGGAATCGAAACTCACCGACCTCACAGGCTCACTGTAAGGATAGAATGAGATAGCACGTTATGAAAACTTTGGAAAACAGAGGCTGGACGAAAGAAACAGATCCTCACTCTGATCCTTGGACACTCAGACTTTAGCCACTAGGGAACCATCAGTACCCCTGAAACGAAAGCCACAGTGTTCAGTCTACGGAGGAGGGGGGTGTCAGGCCCGGAGCCTGGGAGAATCAAACTCCATCTGGACCATTTCGGCTGTTAGGGACCCGCTGTCGTTCACCTTTTTGATGAGAATGAAGAAGTTGGAAACTTGCCTGTGGCCTCTGCACAGGTGAGACCTTGTGCAGGTTTCTCCAGAGTTTCTCTGTGATGTCCTGGTGGAAAGGGTTGGCCCTTTCTTCATTTTCCCTCCTTCATGGAAGTCTCGTGTGTTTCTTGGTTCTTCTGCTTCCCCTGGAAAACGGTTTCTGAAGCCTGAGGGTCTGCACACGAAGAGAACTTACGTAGAAAAAAAGAGCAGAATGCTCCTTATCCCAAGCCTCACCCCCAAATCGATATGAAGGTCTGGGTGACCCTGATCAGGCGCTTCATGGGATACCAGGCTTTATATTGTCTTTGGATTTGCATGAGGGACTGCCTTCCAGGGCCCAGGCCTCTCGAATGGGAACCCTGCTCCCCATGTGGTTCGGGTCCTTCTTCGTGTAATTCTTTTGCCTCTAGTAAGCTAACCAGTGTTGGCATCAGAGGCTGTTACTCAGGGGAACTGCTGTGTAAATTTATTTGGATTCCACGAACCCTGGGTGTGTTAAAAAAAATTAGTCCATATATCTAAGATGAGAAAGCAAAGAAACCTAACATTACCATTTCTTGTTGGAAATGGTAGCTCCAGAAGCCAGGTCTGTCAGCGAAATGCCCACTTAGGTCACCTGCGGTTCTGTATGTACGTAGTTTGGCTAAAGATCTCCATTGTCTTGAAGTTTTGTGGGTTGAAAGCAGTCGGACCTTTAGTGTTGCTTCGGGGGAATGTTTTGTTTGCTTTTGGGCGTCCACAAGAGGAGTTGAAGGAAGTGCAGATGGCCACAATAATCGGCTGTTGGCCTGTGGGAAACATTTCTTTAATGCGTGCCTGAGTTCTCATGATTAAAGAAAGGGGTCAGAAGACAAAACTGCACCTCCCCAACCAAGCCCACCAGCCAGCCCCACTGGGCTGCAAGGACCAAGGGGCTTTAGCCTTGGTTCGTCACGCTCTGAGTGGAGTGGAGAAGCTCCATAAACCTCTTGAAAATAATTAGAAATATTGTATATCTGTGTATTTTTCTGGAGCAAGAATCCCAAGTTTTTGTTGGCTTATCAGAGGCTTACGGCTCCCGGAGATCATCCAGCGCTATCGCAGACGTAGGCTTGTGTGTCGAGGGGGTGTCGGGCCCGCAGTTGGGGTTACCAGGGTTCTAACCCTATTCCTCCCTTTAAATAATCTTTTTCTCTGTTATCTTGAGTTGTTTTTTTTTTTTTAACCTATGAAAAGAGGATGTTAATCTCCTCCCCCCTACCCTGCCCTGGTCCCACTGACCTGAGGAACAAAAGAGATGAGGTATGTGAAAACCGAGCGAGAAGTTACAAGAGAATTCATTGTGCCACGTAAGAAGGTAATAGATCTGCAGGTCTTACTTGTCTCTGGATAGACGCTGTGAATTATTCACAGCAAATTTTTTTATTTCAGGTCTGTCATACCCGCTTTTGGAATTCTTCATTACAGTTTTAACTATTATTTAATATATTTAATATTAGCCTCAAGGAAATAGGACTAGGAAATGATCTGTGCCCCATGTCCCCTTTATTTCTCTAAGCCTTTTCTTCTCATTGTCCAACCCTCAGAAATCTGCTTATGGATTCCAGATCTAAGGTGATAGGACTTAGGGACTGGCCACCAAACATGGGCATCTGTTCCGTGACTCCCTTGCCTGGATCTTGGCAAAAGACTCTGAGCCTTCGAGTCTGATCCCCTCCCTAAGGCCACGATGAGATCATGGCTGCTACATTCCTTTCCAGGAATAGGGTTTATTGAAGAAAAGCATAGCATTTCAAACTCCAGAAGCACGTCGGAGGAACAGGTTTCTTCCTGCAGCATGAACTCCAGAGAGCATCCTTTGGCCTAGTTTGGTGTCACACGAGTATCTGTAAGACCTTCTCTTCCAAAGCCAAAGAACATCGGGACAGCTGTCGTTCGGTCTTCCCTCAGGAAGCCAACAGCTCCGGAATTTCTTCCAGCAAAGGGCAGGAGCACTTTTGATCGTCACTAAGGGAACCCCTGCTCTATTCTGTCTCGCTCTCCATCCTGCGCTTGTGTCTTTTATCAAGGCACTGTGGGATGCTTTGGATCATGGGTACCTTTTTGATCCCAGGCATCTTTTGACTTAGGTTTACAAATGCAAATATTTTAATAACTTTCTCTTTTTAACTGTATTTTCATCAAAATCATTAGCTACTAGAATTCATGGGTCAGTACTCACTGCATGTTAATTTTGCTGGTGACCTTTGCATTTATGTGGTGGGCTCATTTCTTTCTCTTTTGCGTCATGGCATTTATTTCCACCCAGCCCAGATTTCCCAGCTCGAATCCTGCAAATCTAAATTTTTGTCCAGGAGATGGGAGTTTTCTGTTGGTTTTTGGATAGTACATTTTATTCTGTGCCATTTTCATCCTTGTTTTATTGTTTTAAATCAGGTTGGTTTGTTACGAGTTGGATAAAGACCTAATAGTTTTACATTATTTCTTGGTGCAAACCGCATTAGTGGGAAAAAGATGGAGGAACAAGGTTGAAACACCCTGCTTCATTATGGAACCCACACTAATTTATTAACATTTATTGATCACCTTCTATTTGTCAGGCCTTGTGATAGAACTCTCACAAATATGTATGTTAATCACTGTCCTTCAAATCAGGACACTGAGCCTTAGAGAGTTTAATAATTTTTTCAAGGTCACACGACTAGAAATGACAGGGATGGATTTGAAACCAAGTCTAACTAAATCTAAAGGCCTTGTGTTTTTTTCCCTATAAGATGTGTTCCCTTTGTGTCTGTGAGGCTTTTTTCCAAGCACTGTAGAGAATATAAAGAATTAGTTACACTAACTTCCCACCAGAAGCTTATTATCTGACATCGCTTTGTTAGCTGGTGAGGAGACTGCCATCAGATCACCTGTGTCACAAAGGAGGCCCTCAGGAAATGGTGGTGGTCACCGTCATTCTTGTGTTGGATCAGTCATGGCCATCACCATCTCTTTGTGGGTAGTAAGAACCTTGGAGATTACAAACGTGGTTTTACTCGTGTGGTATCATTTGATCATCAGAATAACCTGCTCAGTAGATAGGATGGACAGGATCAGCCCCATTATATAAATGAAGATGCTGAGGCCCAGAGAAGTAAGGTGACTTGCCCAGGGTCAGTCAGGTAACCATAGAGCCAGGACTTTTGAGATATGGCTAATGGCTTGATTTGTTCTAGACATGCCTCTGTATTAAAAAAATAAAAACAACAACAAGAAAAACAAAACCAAAAAGCCCTGCCCAGTCTTAGAATGAACTTTGACAGCTTCTAGGAAAACTATCTGAAGATAAATACAAGCAAGGTACGAGAGAGAGAGAGAGAGAGAGAGAGAGAGAGAAAGAGAGGAGTCTGTTTGTATAGTTCAGTGGAAAATCTAGCTAGGACTTTAGGTAATATTTTGTTCCAGTTCTTTGGTCTCTGTTCGGGGTACAGTGTGTGGGGGAGCCACTTTCCTTCCAAGAGAACATTCAATGGTCCTTTGTGCCCAGGAGACTGGATCTGGGGAAGAGCAGTAATTCAGTGGACAGTGACTTCCCTGTCCCTGCGCCCGGAGACTCTCAGCCAGCCTCTGCCATCAGCCTGTCTCCTGTTGTATATACTGGGGTTTTGTTGAGGGCAGAGGGGTCCATCTGCCTTTTGTTTAAGAGACAGCATTTGTTTGTGTTTGTTTTGTGGGCAGTGTATTTATAAGGCTCAAACAAGACTGAGAGCACTGTTTATTCAAGGCAGAAGTTTTATCTTTGCACAAAAGAATGTACTGAGTGCCTGTCTGCATGGATTCTGAAGGGGAAAAGGCAATTTATGACTTGTATCTGTTTTTGTCATTATGTATGACTGCCTCGTTTTATAGTTGAGCTGATTATCCTCGTAATAGCTTTTCCATGTACCTATAAGCAAGTAATAGGTGAATGCCTTCTTATAAGTGTTGGGGTCTTAGTGTATTTAAGTTGGCACAAAACTTTAAGTTAAATGAAATTCAATTCAGACAGCGCTGTATCCCTTAGAGAATGTAGAGTTTTCTGTTTTCACAAAGACTTTGATCTAAATAAGTCACCCAAGGGATTTCTTTTCCAGCCAAGAGGAGGTGTCTTCAAGTTGTTGTATATAGAGAAATGACTCAAATTCTTGGCAACAGAGTTTTCGTTTTATTTTCTTCTGATAACCTGGAATGCGAAAATGATTCCTTTAGTCTGAGCTCTTGTTGGTTAGAGGCAAATTTTAGATGCTAAACGACCCGTCCGTGATCTCTCCTAACTTGGTCAAATCTCAAATATCTGTGGGAGTTGGAAGTATGTTGAGTGGCATGAGAATCACATGAGTGACCACAGTCCCCAGGTGTCCCCACTACCCTACTTAGCAGCCTTGCTCACGAAGGAGCTCAGGGAATGGGGTCCGGCTGCCCCCTTTTCACCCTAAGCAGGCAGATCAGTAGCCAGAAGCAGCAGGGAGACGATACTACCGTCAAAGCTCTGTTTTTGAAACGGAGAGACTGGAGAAGTTCGCATTTGTCTTGACGCCCTAATAATAGTTCAGTTAGGAATCAGGGCCTTAAGTTATCTTCTTAGACTGAGCATCTCATATTTCAGAGGAATCCACTCTGTCTTCCAAAACTGCAGTCTATGTGGTGGAAAAGTATGTTCAGTTGCTAAATTGAAAAGGCAGGAAATATTTGTGTCCCCCAAAGAATAGTGGTTTTCGACCCCAGTGTAAACATGGTGAGTAAAAGAATAATATGTTCAAGCTTTCTTGGGTTGACTGGTTCCCCCCAGGGATGTGGTGGTGCATTTGTCTGCATTTCAATATGATTCATACCAGGATTTGCCCTTTCTTGCAGAGGTGAGGACTATAACCCATGTTGATAAACACATGAAGGACAAATCAAATTCCGATTCTTGGCAGGAAGAGGTCAGAATACTCACTCTGTTTGGAAGGTCTTTTCTGTTTTCCTTTACTTCTTTCTCCCTTAAAATTGTTATCTCCAGAAGGCTCTCTCCATTTTAAAGGAAAGCTGACTCCAAGTGTTCTCTTCGGGGAAAGTGGGGACTCCTTGGTCAGTATCATCCTGAAAGATCAGAAGGGGACGTGGGTAACACAGCCTGCATTTACTGAGCAGCTCCTGCGTGTTGGGTGTGGGACCATGTCATCTAGTTTTCACATGCACTCTGTAAGGAAGGAGGGGTTTTCTCTCCTACAGATGAGAAGAGCGAGACCGCAGTGGTCAGTGACCTTGATTAAAGCTTAATAATGAGTGAGTGTTGGGAGCCCAGATATTTTCCTCCCCACGGTGCAGCTTCGCAGATAAAATCCTCTGCTCAACCCAGACCACGCAGAAGCTAGAATACGAGCCATTGGAAACGAAGTCATTTAAGAGTGAAGCTCAAACAGTTTTCCATTCCTTCCCTGCTTCAACCCCTTTGTGTTGGTGCTCGCTGTTTTCCAGCTGCGATCCCTAGGCTTTGGGAATTAGTCTTAACTATCCGGGGATCCCTAGACTTGGGTAAGAGGCCTGAAATGGGACAAAAGGACTGAAAGAGTTTTCTTTATCTAAACAGAAACTGTATGGACTCAAAGGCTTTCGAGTAAACTGACCGTGCTTTCTCGCACCCCCGACGTGCTTGACCCCAGATTGACTCACATGTGCGCGGCAGAGGGTGTGTGGCCCTCCGGCCTCACCGCTGTCCTGGCCGGGGAGCAGGCCGGAGCTTCGGGCTGCCTCCCATGCTCCCCCGTAGCGATCTTCCCCTAAACGTGTGGGAAATGGTTATTTCCATCTCCCCAACCTTGCTGCTTTTGGCATTTCTAAGTCACTAGGATGTCATTTTAAAGCAAAAGATTTGATTTTTAGCACGGACGACGTGAAAGGGGGGAGAGTGGTGCTTTTCCCTGCAAATTGAAGGCAGAGAGGAAACTCATTTTCTTTTCTACTCCTGTCTTTTCTCACCTCCCCTTTGTCTCTGGACAGCTGTCCAGATTTTGTCGAGGTGTTTCTGTCTCTGGGTTCTGCGAGCAGTTGGGCTTTTCTGGGGCTTGGTGATACCATCGCTTGCATCAGGAAGCCCGACGGAGAAGGCTGGGGGCAGTGTGTTGTCACTGAGAGCAGTATGGTTGATTCTACTGACCTGTTCTATGGTGCACTTCTCGGAGGAAAGAAGAAGTAAGATTAACTTAGGATTTAAGTCTTCCTTGCTGGGATGATAATAATACTGCTTTATATTTATTTTGAATTTTAGTTGTTGATGAAGCATTCCTATACCTGTGACCCTTTCTATATGTAAGCCTGAAACCAGACAGACCATATTATTACTACCACCATGAAGACACTGAGGCCCATGGAAATAAATAACTCACTCAGGATGGGTCAGACGGAAAGTAATAGAGCTTTGGACTTTTTCATTGGTCTCCTGAATTCTAGAACATTGCTGGACAGGACTTCTTGAATCTTACCTGATAGTATAGAAACTGACACGGACTCCATATTAGACTTGGGTTTTCTACCGTCAGTGTTGTCTGTGAGCCTTGGGAAGCGGGCCCCCCACGCACCCACAGAGAACACAGGTGGAGAAAAATGTATCTTTCCCTTTTAGGGGCTCCTTGAATCGTTCATTAGCCGTGATGCTGTTGGTGTGAGATATCTAGGAATCTTGTGTTGGGGGCACACAAACAGAATGTGTGGTGAGAACAATTCTAGGACCAGAGTTTTATGGTAAAGTGGGGGATGGTAGGGTGAACAATTGAAGCTCATGTCAGGACATTACATTAATTTCTACAGTGTTGGAGGTGAGAAGAAATTCCCCATGAGTGGCCAAGAAAGAAAAAGGAGATTCTTTCAGAAGGCATAAGGGTCCAGCTTTTTCCTTGGCTTTCTTCATTGCCAGATGATAACATATCCAGGCCTCTTTTTTTCAGTTACTCATTAATTTATTCAAAATCAGTGATTGTTGTCTTGTGTTAGATGTTGAAGTTATTACAAAGACAGTTGGCAACAGTGTCTGCCCTTAATGAATTTATGACCAAGTAGGAATGATAAGCAATATATATTCAGACTTTGTATTGATGGTTTTAATTTCAAGTTTCAGGGCTAACTCTTTAGGGAGGCTCAGCATATCCCGAAGTGGTGACTCAGGGGCACTGTTAGTCAGGAAACAATAGAGGCACACCACACCTGCCTCAGACAGGCACGTGGGAAAGATGGCTTCCCCTTTTCTTTTCTAGTAAATGCCAGTGGGGAAACCTTCCCGTGTCATTTCTTCTTTTTTTTTTCCCCCCAAGATTTATTTATTTATTTGAGAGAGAGCTTGCAGACAGCAGTAGGGGAAAGGAGAGGGAGAACAAGAGGGAGAGAAGCCAGACTCCCCACTGAGCACGGAGCCCTACATGGAGCTCAATCCCAGGCCCCTGAGATCATGACCTGAGCTGAAATCCAAGAGTCGGCGCTCAACCTACTACACCACCCAGGTGCTTCCCACCCCCCCTTGCTCACCGAATGCCATTTCTAAGAACAAAGAGATTTCCTAGTTTGGCACAGGAGGGCGGTGGAGATAAACTCAAAACCCAGGAGCCAAACTGGGGAGGTCAAGTAAAGAGTGAAGAGAAAGTGAGAGAAAGCGGACTGTCCAGGTCACTTCCTATTTCCCCAGTCACACTTGCTCCCCCCTCACCTTTGCACTTCTGCTCGTAATTTTACCCGTTTGGAATGCCCTTCTCCGTGTCTCTGGCCAAATGGCCCCAAATTTGTAAGGTCCAGTGCAAATGCCCTGACAGATTCTCCCCACTCTGTGTTCCAAGGGCACTCCATGCTTCCATTAAGGCGGGGGCCACGTTTGCCCTTGGAAAATAATAGCCAAGTGTGCACAACTGAGTCTCAAACGTCCCCTCAGCAAACATTTATCATTGTTAGGGGCTAGGTGCTGGAGAGTGAGACTTAGAAAATCTGGTTTTTCTGAGGGCTAGGTAACAGGTAAAGCAGACAAGTAACTGACCATCATGTAGAGAGAACAGGTATTTCACCTGGGATCTGCGCAAACTATTTGCACTTCCATTGGATCCGTGCTCTGGGGGCCGAGGGGCAAGAACACCGTATTGTGTTGTTCGAGGGCGAGAGGGGCTTGAGCAATACCGTGAGGCAATTGTCTGTGTTCCTGTGCATCCCCGAGACTTAAAGCTCCCGAAATACAAAGCTCTTATATGTCATTGGGTTTTTTTTTTTTTTTTTTTGCCCGTTTCCCCTGTGACAGCTGCGAATAGTTGTCACAGGAAAACTGAAGGGATCCAGGCTGTGTCCCCGGGTGCTCTCCTCTCTCTCGAGTCATCCACCAGCATGTTCACGTGGTGTGCGTTCAACACACGGTCACTGACTAAGTGACGTTCCTGCCGGAGTTTTTATATTGTTGAACTATTTTACGGCTTTAAGGTTTATGTATGACTTTCTTCCCAAACACTTCCGAAGCTGACTGAGATCCAGAATCATGCTACATGGATAGAAACACAGAGAGGAAAAGGCCGCTGATTTCGGGGTCGCCTCTCCCCTCCCCATCACTCAGGGTCTAAGACATTGGCCGGGATTGAAGGAGGCCAGGCGCACATTATTGGAGCCGACCCAGGTTCCGCTGAAGGTATTGGGAAACCTTGGGAAATGGTTATGGGGGGAAAAGGAGGGAAACCCAGTCCCTCTTAATCTACTGAATTAAAATAATATTTATGGGAAATATCTGTTTGCTTTATTAGAGGAAGATGTTTAAGTAAACATTTCCTGCAAGCCATTGAATTTATACAACAACGCATTGGTTTGGAAGCAATAGCTTTCAGTGTTTTCACTGAAATGAAAATTAAGCAGAACATGATTCCCAACAACCCATTGTTTCAGCTTTGTTGCCTTTGAATGTTTCAAAGCAGGATATTATGGCCAGTGGGATTATGTTTTCTTTATCGGTAACTTGAAAATCGGCAGGGATGATGCCAAAGTTCTAATAGAAGGGCTACTAATAGCTCCTTGTACTTTTATAGAAATGTGACCTTTGCAGCATACTCTTGTTATTATTTGATCTTCACAAACTTAGACGTGAAAGAGGGCAAGCATGATTTGCACTTGACAAGAGAAGAAATTGAATCATAGCGAAGGTAACTGACTCGTGGGGGATCGACGGGGAGCTTACAGAAGAGGACAGGACCCGGGGCTCCTTCATGGCGCCAGGCCTTTTCCCTCAGACCACGTGGCTGCCCTAGAAAGCACCACTTCCCCCGGGAATTAAAGCCTGTCTGTGAGGTGATCGAACCCTGCAATGTCGTGGCGGGGCCAGCCCGGCAGGTGTGATGACCGCTTCACTTTTAGTGCTGGGAGAGTCTGTCACACACGTTGTGGTTTTGCCAAAACCATGCAGTCAGTGCCGGTGCCCGGGCCTCACAGCTGTCAGCTGGGCCCTGCCAGACTGTCTTCCCAGCGGAGGGCCTGAGGGGCTCCCGGACACAGGGTGACAGCTGCGGACCAGTCTGACGGCGTGCGAGCCTCCAGGCACAGCCCCACTGAGAAGCAAAGCTAGACCCCATCAGCCTGCCACTACCTGCTTGTTTGATTTCGTGTCCAGTGGCATCAGCAAGGAGAGTCTGTAGGATCGCTGCAGTACGTATTGAAAAGTCAACGACAAGACAAATTGAGGTGCCTCAAAGCATAAGGTACATGGAGAGAGAAAAATTCTTGGGACTGAACACAAGGGAGAATTTGCCGCTGGTTCCTCTTCGAAAGATAAAACACAGTAGTGAACAGCGCCTAATTTGGGTTTTACCAAAAAAAAAACTCTGTGAGAAGGCTCGTTTTAGTGATACTTCATATGGTAACTTCACTCTCTCACCTCTGCCTTTCCACTGAACCCCAGCTTATGTTCTTCCTGAGAGAGGTCTCGAACCTACAACTCTCGTCACTTTCCAGCTGAACATCGCAAAGCTAGCTCTTCCCAGGCTCGAACCCTCAATGCAATAGGCCCTCCTGGAACACAGAGCTGGGAAAGAAGGTCAGTTTTTCACCCTTTCAGGTTACGGATGGAGAAGCAGACCCAGTAAGTTTCTCACAGCCAGTCAGTCGCTGGGCCAGCTCTACTGCTCAGGCCCTCTTGGCTACAAATCTGGTATTGTCTTTGAGATGGGAGTCGGCAGCTTGTGGGGCCTCCTTCTTGTCCTTCTAGAAGTGAAGGAGAAAGAAGTAGTGGGCCCAGGGCCCTGACATTGGGTACGCTTTCTCAGCACTGTCCATGTTGAGTCAGTCTGTTTGTACGTCTGTCTCCGCCTTAGACTGAGTTCCTTGAGGACGAGGGACTAAATCCTATTCATCTTGGTATTTTTAACCCCAAACGCGCCCACCATGCATGGTATGCAGAAAGGCCTCGAGGACTCGTTGAGCTGAACCAGTCTGTTTTGTGTAAAGGTCAGCCCACCCGAAGCAGGAGGGAAGTATAGCTCCTTTGAAGGGCCTCGGATCGCTGGTCCTTCAGCGGCATCTCATCCAACCAGCAAACCCAAGCGGAATCGCACCTCACCTGGAAGCAAAACAAGACCTCCCCCTCCCACAAAACACAAATAGGGAGCCCCCCCCCCCCGCGCACGGTTAGATTTAGGGAGCACCGGGTGAGATGAGCTGGACAGAAAACTTGGCTAGGCACGTGGGCTTTGGTTGATGGCACAATTAAGGTAACTTTGTTGGTTAAAGTGGATTTCTTGGAATTTCTCCAGATTTTCATTATGTTTATCTGCATGTTCATTACGATTGTTGTCACTGGGCTCCTTCTGAAGTCTGTGTGAGTTAGGAGAGAGGAGGGGAGAGAAAAGGGGAAAAGGGAACCTTCTGTATGGATTCTGACCGAGCGAGGAAAACGGCTGCTTGCTGTTCCTCTCCCCGAAGGCCACGAATAGGACCGTGTGCGCTCGCCTGCTGCCCGGCAAGTCTGAAAGAACTCGATTATGAGAACACTTTGATCTGAACGTGTGGCTTTTCTGAATCCTCCTTCCAAGAGGGTCTAACTGCTGCCCCTGGCTGCCGGGAACAAAAGGTCTTCAGCACTGAGCTCCGTAGGTGCTGGGAGTTCGCGCATTGCCTTCTGCACAGCCTGGTCACCCTCCCCTCTCCCGTCTGGTTGGGTGGCATGCGGGCAAGAGGACAAGTGAGCAGGGGGTAAGGGGGGAGAGCCTGGATGCCCCCTCTGCTGGCTTGGCAGTGGGGTCGCCTGTCACTGGGCTGTCACCGTCCTAACCGAAGTAGGGGCCTGAAACCATCGCTTTTTGCCTTTTTACTTCAATCTGGAACACTTTAACAAAACAGCAGACCAAATGGTGACTGAGTCCTGCCCCTTCTCCAGGCCACATGTAATCACCCTCTTTTTGTCTCAAAATCTTCATCTGCGTCCAAGCCCTCAGTCCCACAGTAGAGCCCCTCCATTTGCTTGCCAGAGCAAGATTGCAAAGAGTTAATACTTTTGCTTTTTCGGAAAGTTATCTGTGAAGAGTATTAGTTGTTTAATAAAGCGTGCCTGCCCTCCCGATGAACCCGCCAGTGACTCTGCAGCTGGGGTCATCCCAAGTTCACGCGGTGGACTTTTGACTGCCTTCTGTGTCTGTGAAAACAGTCGGCAGCTCCTGCGGGGATCATTCATTCAGGCCTGTAACACAAAACTGTTGCCAATGGGCACCTGCTGGGCGGCTTCCCAGGAGGGCCGGGAGGGGGATACCGAACTCATCAGGCATCCGCAGAGATAAGAGCGGCGGGGGGTCTGCTGGGAGCCCGCTCACCAGGCTGCGCTTAGAGCCCACTGCCCGGCCAGCAGGCTGGCGTCAGAGTGTATCAGGGAGCCTGGGCCGGAGAGGATGTGAGCTAATTAAAGGCCTTTTACAAAGAGGAGTAGAGTGAGAGTGTGTGTGTGTAGGAGCTGTGGGGGAGGGGGGAGGTTTGGAGTGCATTCCCCAAATTTCTAGCACATTCTTTATTCCTCTCTTTTATCCCTCAAAACAGAAGAAAACAAATTAGAGTCTGAACATTTGGTTATTACTAAGCTCAAGTCGTCATCCGTTCTGCCTGATACTCTATTGGTTTTAGGTGCTATTTTTATGGAATTACATAGACCAGCAAAGACAGATTTTGCCGCGTTTTCCCAGGAGACATGCTGTTCTTGAAATATGGTAGGCCAACTGCTTGAATTTTTCCCTTTTCCCCCCCTCCCTCCCGTTTGACACATCTGGGCCCCAAAGTTCCTTCTTGTGACATGCTCTAGGCTTTCCACGTGTGCTTGGAAAAGCCCTTTGCCGGCTGTAGGGGGTGCTGCTGGGAGGGTGAGTCCGCTAGTGCCCAGGGAGTGCTCTGACAGTGGGCTCGCTGAGGCGGTGGCCATGTGGTGCCGTGTGGGGTTCGCGGTGTCGGGGTGTGCGGGGTCTCGAACACGCCGCAAAGGGCCAGCACAGTAATTCATTTTACAGTTCAACTGACTTAAGAAAAAAGTCACCTGAAAACATTTGATTTACTTGCTCGTTTGCTTGTTTATTTCACTTATATATCTCTCCCCTGGCCCTAGCAGTAAACCCTAGCAGTAAACCGACCTATTCATGGATCCAGGTACTTTGAAGTCTGCGGTATTTTCTTCCTCGGCCTGGTAATGATACATTTCCTGAAAGCAGTTTTGTTCCCCTACAGTCCCAGGCCTTCATTATATCATTTCTGATACAGTTCACGTAAGCTTGGCTGTGTCAAAGAAACATTTAGATCAATCTTGTACTACATGGTAACAATCCTAGGAAATTCCAATAAAATGCCAACAGCCTGCTTCCTTCATTTCTGGGCTGCTGGCGTAGCTGGCTTTGTCTGTGTTCTGATAAGGAGTAACCACAATGTTAATTTTGTATTTCCTTGCCTTTGTCTCACTTAATCTGTTCCCAGAGCTGACCGTCCAGGAGGCTTGTTCACAGTCATGTGACTTGCAAGGGCGATAGCCACAGAGGAGTAATGAGCCTGACCATGGGCAGCATGGTAGCGTATTCTTACTAGGAGTGCTTAAAATATTGGCCACACCTCTCTTTTCCTCGGTATCGCTATAGAGAAAACCCAGGAAAGACGCCATACCCATGACACGATTGAAGGGAATTCCGAATCCCAGCTAGTAGCTGAATGGGTCGCTTGCAAAATGTGACTAGCTAATATTTACTGCTGCTTCACTACGTGCCAGGTACCATTCTGAGTCTTCACACGAATTGGCTTGTTTAATCCTCACAACGACCCTGCGAAGTGTTAGTCCCAGTTTATACACGAGGACGTGGAGGCTCGGAGAAATTAAGTAACCTGCCCAGGGCTGCGAGGTTCTCTCAGAGCCCATATTCTTGGCCCTGCCCCATGCAAAAGTCGTACCCTGTCTGATGGGCTTCATTCTTGGACCCTTCTGCAGTATCAGGTTCGCAGGAATTAACCAGGTTAGGCTGCACTCTCAAGGGGGTGCGGAGAATTTGAGTCATGGTTTAAGGTCCATTCCCGTGGTGCCCTCCGTTGTGTAATTAGCTCTCCTGTAGACACTACACCGCCCAAGCCCAAGCACGTGGCCGCCAACCAGGGAAGGCTCCGACCCTGTCCGAAATGCCTAGTGAAGGCATTTCACCCTCGTTCTAGCTCCGCAAGCAGACCTGACCAATCAGAAAGTTGTAACATAATCTGAGGTTAACAAATCTATTATTTATTGCATCTAAACAAAAAGTTCACAACTAAAAAATGCCAGGCTCCGTCCTAGGCACAGAGGAAACAAGCAGGAATAGAAGTCCTTCCTCGCTCTGGGTCACAGCCCAGCACAGGAGAAGGTCCTGCGAACAAATGCGTTCAAGAAATATTCTGGGTGCTAGGACAAAAGTCTGTGCAGGTCCACTGGGTGCTAAAGGAGGAGACAGACCTTTCAACCCAGGGCAGGAAAGGCCTGCACAGAAGATGAGATGCTTGTGATGAATCTTGAAATCCAAGGAGATGTGGGCCGTGTGGACAAGACGGGGGGGGCGGGGCGGAGAGACAGGCACCAAAGGGCCCACCAGGGGCAACCTGAACAGGGGGAACTCAGGGATGTGGAGCAGTGGCACTCGGGCGGCAGGCCACTGGGACGGGAAAGCATGCTGCCCCGTCAGCCGGCCTCTCCAGGGGAAGACGGGCGTGCCGTTCCCTCTCCCTTGGTTTCCTTTCCTCTCTCCCCGTACCAGGTATCAGGGAATCCCAAGGGAAAGAGACCTAATGGAATTTTTCACTTTTTATGCCTAGTGTGGTTGTCATGATTTGCCCAGAATCTGCATATATAAAACGGTAACTATTCATGTTTTGCAAGTATTTTCATGTATTTGGGTAGAACAGTTACATCTTTCACAGAGGGGGCGAAAACAATCAACGGCCCCCACCCCGTCTGGAAAAAACAAACGTCACTTGTTTTCGATGTAATTAGAGCCATAACCAAATCATGGCCTGTTCACAGCAGGTAGATTGCAAATCTAGCCAAACCGTTGTTTCTGGCCGGAGTGACTCGTCCAGTACTAAGGCACGGACTGCCTCCGGCATTTCCAGTTAACCTGATAATGGCATCTAGACCCAGCAGAAGGTCACCCTCCCCAAAGCCCAGAGCAAACACACTCCGAATCCTTGTTCAAGAAGGCATTCAGGCCTCGCTTACAACAAGTGGACTAGAAAGGCGGGAAGGGAGGTCGTGGGCTTGTGTTTCAGCTCTCTCCACTTTTCTGCAGAATTTGGAGCTTGACAGGTGCAGAACCACGATTGGGGAAGTTAATTTATCCGACCCCCTTTCATCAGTCCATGAAACTGTTTCACCATGTTCTTTAGGCCTGGCTAAACTAGACACGACCTAAATTTGAAAGGAGAGAGAGCACATTCTGTGCTAGAATATGTTTCGTGGCCTTTCTGCCCTCAGCCTTCTCCTGCCTCATCCACCCAGTCAGTAGATTTTTCTCTGGAAATCCCTTCTTTCCCGTTTCCACTCTAGGCTGGTAACAGTGTCCAAACAGTGTCGGCTTGTGTTTGGAATCTTAGTTTTTCATGTATGGATCCAGAGGACGTTTATCTCGAGGTAGACACGACTGCTGCCTCGCTGCGAGGATGTGCGCCGAGGCTACCTAGGACTCCGGGTGATTTCTTGGAACTTGAGCCCCTTGCTCGAGATTGCAGTGCGGGCTGACATCCGCCCCAGCTCTTGGGGTGAGAGAAGGATTGGGTCCTTAGACTCGCAAGGCAGAGCTTAGGTTGGGCCGCGTGACACACGTGGTCAAGGAAGGGTTCCTTGAGTAGTAAAACCTGGCAGATGTCCTTCCGGAGTGGGCTCTCCGGGTCCTCGCCTCCCCAGCGCCTCAGTGCGTGTTCTGTGGTTGCTTCGCCACCCTGGTCACCCTATCACCCTGAACTTGACCATCTACCATTGTCACTTGCGTCTTGGACTCGGGAGACTTGAGTCGCTTGTATAAGAGCTGGAGATGTTTGCCTAGCACACAAAACTTGCTGTCTCTTTACATTTTTGTTGTGTTCTCAGCACACGGTTTATTGCTCTTTTCCATGGATCCTTTCCTGCTCAGGGAGGAAAACGTGGTTCTGCACTCGCTGACCACGGGGAGGTTGGCCTCTCGTCCCCTCATCTCGGACAGGAGAATAATTAAGGAGGGAGAGGTGTTCCATCTCTTCATGGAAGTTCATCCCCGTCGGGGTGTTTGCACAGGAGAGCCGACTGCCGAGTGTGCTGTCGTTCGCCTTTTCCGTCCACAGACACGTTTGGCGCGGCCTGGCCCGCCCCATCTGGGACGCCTGCGCCGTGAGTCAGCACTGAAAGTTTTAAGCGTAAAGAAGAACTAAGCCTTGACCATTTCCTGTGTGCCGGGCACTTTCTGCCGTCTCTCCTTCCTCCTTCCTTCCAGGTGCTCTGGTCATATGCTGGAGTCGTTCTCGACTCCTGTCACACCACGTCTCAAGTGCATCCACCAGCCCGGTTGGCCGGACCGCAGCCCCCTACCTCCCAGCGATCGCCCCCGGCCGCCTCCCGCCTCCACCCTGCCGCCCCCTCCTCCCATCTGTTCTTAGGGCGGCAGCAGAAGCGACCGTACGTGTCAAAGGGTAGGTCAGGTGGTGTCCTTCCTCGACTCAGACCCCTCCAGGGGCTTCCCGTTCCACGCCCCGTAGAAAATGAACATCTGTACCGTGGTTTATTAGGTGGGCGCGGCCTGCCCCGTACTTCGCTGACCTCATCTCGTCCCCCCTCATCGCTCTCCAGCTCACTCAGCCCATCAGCAGACCTTCTTGCTGTTTCTCCACTGTCTGCCTCCGAGCGGCTGCCTCGGGATCTCTGCACTCGCAATGCTCTCTTCCTGGAAGGTTCTCTAACCACATGGTTTTCACCTGCGTGTTCTTTGTCCAAATGCTACTTTGTCGGTGAGGCTCTTCCTGGCGTTCCCTCCTCTACCTAAACTTGCACCCCCTCTTCCAACACCGTCTCTCATCCTCCTTCCCTGCTTCATTTTTCACTTAACGTGTATTATCACTGCCCTTTTGTTTATTTATATTATTGTCTGTGCAATTAGCGGCTAAGTCCTATAAGGGACAAAAGTTTTGTCTGCCGTACTCACTGCTGTGTCCCCAGCCCTCAGAACAGCCAGGCCTGGCACATCGATGCTAAGTGAGTTTAGGAAGGAACAGAGCAGAGGAGGAAGGGGCAGACCGACTCTTGGAGTTAGGCATTATCTCAGGTTGTAGATTGGACACCGAGGCTCCAAGAGGTTGCCCGAGATCACACAGCCCGTAAGTGAAGCCAGAACTTGAACCCAAATTTGCGACTCCGAAGCTTCTCTGATTTCCACTTTCCTGTGGGCATCTCTGCCTCACGGCGACCCCAAATAGAGACTGAATTTGTATGCACGTACGTAGTAACATGAACACAGTAAAATGCCTTAGAGAGAATACGCGGCCAGAATCTCTTAGTGTCCTCAGTATCATCTGGAGCTTAATGTGTAGACTAGACAAATAAGTACCAGCAACGTCCTACACCAGATTTTCAACATCAGAAAATGTATTTAGTGCCCGCAGCTAAAGAGAGGAAGAAGCAGCACATTTTTGGAAACACAGACTTCTCAGTCAAACCGGTGAAGTCTTTTTGGTCATCGATTGCCAGAGCCACTCTGGGTGCACCAGGGGCTCACTAGGGGGACCAACCCCTGTCGGTTCCAGCGTTGGCACTGTCCTGGGCATGTCCACATGGCGCGCCAGGCTCTGCCCGTAGCACTGGGAATACGAAGATGGACAAGAAAGTCTCGGCACTCGGCATGCCCTCAACAAGCTTCACTGCGCCTTGAACTTCAAAGAGCCACTGTTGCTGAATCCCTAGAATGGCTAGTTTTTAAAAAGACAGTCTCCCAGTTTCACTTTCTCATCTTGTTCTTTGAAGTTCTGAAGTTCTTTTTCAGTCCGTCGTGCACTCTTCTTTGGCTAACAGGAAGTTGTGGCACTTATCTGAAGATTAAGAAACATCCAAGGCAATGAATTCCCGTTCTCCTGTCTCCCCAGCCCTTTGGTGGACGTAACAGCACTCATTTTGGTTCAAGAATGCCCCGAGAGATCCCTTCTAGCCCATCAGCAAAGCCACGGGCACCCTATGCAAAGAAATGATCGCTGTTCCATCCGTCCTAGGGCATTAGTTCCATCTTGTCTCTTGCCTTTGCCTTGGACTTGGGATGGTTTTGTTTTCTTCCCTCGAGGCTGCCTGTTGGATATGTTCTTAGGGTTTACACCTGTAGCCCAGGACCAAGTGACGCCTGGGCTCACACTCATCTGGGAGAGGTGCTAGGAAATCAGTCGTCGGCTGCTACTAAATTTGTTTCCTCTGTGTCCAGCTGTGTCAAAACTTACGGGTATTGAGGGATACCCGTCTTGTACTATTTGCTGTAGGTACCTGCTTTCAGAATCTTCAGGTAACAGGAAAACAGGCGGTGGCAGTAGTAAGTTTAGAACCCTCTTGTAAAAGATACAGCCACAGGGGGGAAAACGGAGGGAGCGGCAGCTTGAATGGCAGGGAACTTTAAGGAAGGCCTTTTTAAGATTGAGCAGATTCTATTATATTTGTCAGTCTGAGAGGAAGAGGCCAGGAAGATTGGAGATATGAGAGAAAAGAGGATTGCTTGAGCAACGTCGAAGACATAGTCTTAAAAGAGTGCAGAGGGAGGCTCTAGATTTGGCAAATACACCATTTATCCAATTTAAGCTGGAGGACAGGAAAGACTTCTTTTCCCTGAGTAGAATCGATCATTTGTAAGAAATGACAGTGGGGCTAGCTCAGAAGAGTTGGAAAGGAATGCTGGGCGCATCTTTATTTGGCTCTAAGAGTGTTCCAGGCACCGTCCTGGGTGGTTAGGGGTGCAAACTCTGTTCCTGGACTTGGAGCCTCTCAGCACCCCAGGCTGCAGCCCACCTGGCCCTGTGAGGAGACAGACGTCAACAGGACCGCGTGGCTCGCAAGGCTGCACGTGGAAGGTGTATGGAAGGAGTGGCTAAGCCTGCGGGTTCATATGCAGGGTGAGGCCATGCAGAGCTTTGCAGAGGCATCTGGAAGAGCCAGACTGAAGTTGGGAAGGCAGAGATGTGCAGCCACTCATGCTGGAAGATGGAACAGTGAGAGTAGGAGGTGATGTGGGTACGTCCCCATAATTAATTTTCTGCCCATCTTCGTACTAGATAGTTCCGTCTTGAGTAACAAAAGCCTTTCTCCCAAATCCAAACCAATGCCTTCCATCTAGTGTTCTCTGCTTCAGTGACTAGCAGCATTTGTAAGTGTCCAATAGAAATAAAATTTGAGCCACATAATTTATGTAATTTGAAATTTTCTACTAGTTGCATTAAAAAGGTAAAAAGAAACAGGGGCACCTGGGTGGCTCCGTTGGTCAAGCTTCTGACTCCTGGTTTCGGTTCAGGTTATGTTCTCAGGGTTGAGCCCTGCATGGGGCTGTGCACTCCCTGGGGAGTCGACTTGAGATTCTCTCTCCTTCCTCTCCCTCTGCCTCGACTTGAGATTCTCTTTCCCTTCCTCTCCCTCTGCCCCCCGCCCCGCTTGCGTGTGCACTCGCTTTCTCTAAAATAAATAAATAAATCTTTTTTAAAAAAGTAAAAAGAAACAGAAGAAATCATTTTAAGTATTTTTATTTGACCCGTAATATCCAAAATATTATCATTTCAATCTGTAATCAGTATTTAAAAATAATTAGATGTTTTACATTATTATTTTTCATGTTGTCTTCGAATTCCAGTATGTATTTTGTATTTACAGCATATCTTAATTCATACTAATCACGTGTTAAGTGCCCAGTAACCTCCATGTGGCACGTGGTCACCTTAGTGGACATTGTGGCTCCAATCCAGGAGAAGAAGTTAGGGACATGTGATAACAACCATTATTGTGTGTCTGAGCTGACGAGTTTCAGGTCTCCGTGGCTAACTTGATTATTTGACTATGCAAATTATCTCTCTTCACTACATTTAGCCTCTCATCCTTTTGCTAAGTGGTTCATTTCTAAGATTTCCCTTGTTCTCGATGAAGGAAGGAAGGTATTGAATAGAGAAAGGACCTTCAGACGGTTGGCTTTTTCTCCATCATGGCAAGGAGAGGTTTTCTACAAGATTCTAAGAAATAGCTGTCTAAGTTATCTTTAATTTTTTCCTCCTTAGGTTATTTGTTGGCTTCCTTTTTTCCTCTTTTCCTGCTTGCTTGCCAAAATTTGGAAAACATTCTGTTCGTGATGTTTTCGAATATGGTGGTATTTCAGATACAGGCATGATTTTTATGAAGCTAATTTTTATTTTTAAAAATGAATTCTGCCTTTGGTCGCATATTTAGAAAATAAGTGCCAAAACATTTTTTAAATTATGGAAGAGTCTATTAGTAGAGCATCATATAGTGTATGGATAGCTTAAAGGACAATCAAAGGAATACCAGGGCCTACCATTCAGCTTAAATGATAGAATGTAATAATAGAGTATTATACTAATAGAATTGAATATACTAAAATGTAGTAGTACTTTTGAAGCCTCCCTGCTCACATTCCCTTTTTCCACTGTTGAGTTAAATAGATTGGGTTTTCTTCCTCCTTCCAAGACTTGTTTTTTAGGCCTGAAATCTGCTAACCTGGAAAGGGCTAATTCAGCGGGCTTTAAAAACCCCAGATCTACAGGAAGTAGATGGGTGTGAAGTCTGAATGTCCTCTCCCAGCTCAGCCTTTGTGGGGCCGAAAGACCGCAAAGGCAAGAATGCCCTAGGGAGGGGCAAATAATACATTATGTGTTAATTAAAAAATAATAATAATTTTAAAAAAAGTAAAAGAATGCCCTAGGGAAAGGCCACTAAGGAATCCAGGGGACAGGCAAAGAGCAGAGGTTTCTTAGGAGCTGTTGGGAAATTACTAAACTGCCTTTTATTTTTATTTTAATCCCATCTGAGGTGTTGGGAACATTTGAGTCCATTTTTAAAAGAACCTTTGGGGTGCACCAGGGTGGTTCAGTCAGTTAAGCGTCTGACTCTTGATTTCAGCTTAGGTCATGATCTCAGGGTCATGAGATCGAACCACGCCCCATAGTGAGCCTGCTTAAGATTCTCTCTCTCCCTCTCCCCCACCCCTGCCCACCCCTCTCCCACCCCCAAAAGAAGAAAGAAAGAAAGAAAAAGAGCCTTCTTTTGGCCTTTCCTTTGAGCTTAGGAACAAGTCAGGTCTCAGGAGAAATGAGACAGGACTTAAGTGCCTCCAAGCTGAGCTGCCTCCCGTTCTCATCTTAACCCCAGAAAGAGAGGGGCCCCTTCCCTTGTTCTCCCAGGTGCCAAGCGCTAGTTTAGAATCTGCAGGCTTCTCTTCTCCCACGTTCATCACGCTTGCTGATGAATAACTTCCTAACAAGTGAGGTGTTGGCTTTTGTATCTCTAGCTTTCCCCAAATGCAGACTCTACCCGCCCCCCCCCCCCATAAAATGGTTGGTAGTTGTAAGAAATAATAGTACCTTAGTTTCCACTGTGGATGCTCAGTTAGCTCAGATGGGTGGGGCTGTTGGGAGAAGCATCGGAGTGATCAGATAGAAGATGATGGGAGACTGAACTGGGCACACTTTCGGGATCCTTTCTTACCCAGGAGCATGGCTGGCTCATGTCCATTCTCGTCCCGCGGCTCTCTTTTGCTTTCATCCCCTCCGCCTTGGATTTGTATCTCCACACATGTCAGTTACTGGTACATGAAACAGTCCTTGCCAGAGCAGTCATCTTTCTCTGTAGTTAGATTTGCTTCACCAGACCAGCTCTGACAAGGCAAATCTTTGAGTTCAGCAAATCCTTTTGTAAGAAGCTGGGATGGAGGAACAGACCTCTGCTGTGCAAACAGGAGCCCTTGAAATCCCCGGTCCCGATCCTCACCCTAGCTTGCCTTCCATCTTTCCTCCCAGCTGTAAATGGTGCACGCGAGCACTGTGATCTGATGTGGTGTAGCGAGATCCATGTAAGGGACGTTCACAGGACTTCGTCCTTCTCTGGGGCCCATTTCACATGTGAGAGTGATGGTTTTGGGGAAAGGAGGAAGTAAATTCTTTCTGCTTCCAAAGACTACATGGCATAGGGCAAAGGTTGGGTGATGGAAGGGGGCAGGGTGTCTAAGTTGGGATAAATGGTCAAGGAAGGGGATTGAAGCCTGACTTTCTTTCTTTCTTTCTTTTTTTTTTTTAAGATTTTATTTATTTATTTGACACAGAGAGAGAGATCACAAGTAGGCAGAGAGGCAGGCAGAGAGAGAGGGGGAAGCAGGCTCCCCGCTGAGCGAGAGCCTGATGCGGGGCTTGATCCTTGGACCCTGAGATCATGACCTGAGCTGAAGGCAGAGGCTCAACCCACTGAGCCACCCAGGCGCCCAAAGCCTGACTTTTTTGTTCAGGGATTTGCATGTAATTTTCTGAAACTTTATTATTTATATACTTCTTTTCGCTTCCTTCATCTGTCACCACCACTGCTTAGGAAAGGACAGATGTCTCCTTGGCATCTCTATGCGATTTTCACTGGCATTCAGGAAGGAATTTTCCATGGAGGGAATAACTAAAATCCTGGTTGGGTTCTCTCCATAGATGAGCCAAAATCAAATGTAGGTAGATTCTTAGCAGACTTTTGTTACAGATGATCATGGTCTTTCCAGTTTCATCTGTATAATGGGGAAAATAATAGGGCCGACCTCAAAGGGCTGTTGTGTGGATTAAGTTAATAAATGATTTCATAGATGGCCAGCCCTAAGAACAATGCCTGATATATAGTAAACATTGTTGGTCCATGTTTACAAATTCCAAGTTATGCTATGGTCTTCGGAGATTGGAAGCTTTCCTTTGCCTGTTGTGCTGATACACATTTAAAACTTCATTTATTTGAAGAAACCAGTTGAAGACCACTTTCTTTCTTAAAACAGAACAAAACAACCCCTCAAGATATTTGAAACCCCTGGAGCCTCTCCCACGTTTTCAGTAAGAAGCCCAGCTTATTCTGGTGTCTAGCATCTCCGAATGTTCTTTATGGTGTCACCCATCCCTTTCCTTCCCAGACACTCAGCATTAAAGAGAATGTATCTATTTATTGGAAATACAAAGTGCTTTACAAGAATGAAGTCGTTTGTGACTAGCAATGAGATAAGCTTGAGCTTCTTTTCTATTGTGAAATGTTCCAATTCCATTTCTAATTTCTGTATTTTGAGATTTCAGTCTATTTCTAATTGACTTGTTTATGCTTTCCTTTATTGCAGAATGGGTATAAGGTGGTTCCTGTGGTACAGGGTGAGACAGGCGGGGTTCAGTCGGGGTGGAAGGGGGAGCAGAGCACTCACTAGAAGAAAGAAAGGATTTGCAGTAATAACCCTCGGCATTTACACATTGCTTTGTGCGTGTGCGTTTCCCCCAAGTACTTTTAAAAACAAGGTCTCTTTGGATTACCCCCGTGACTGTGGGTAGTGTTCTTCCTGTTTTATGGATGAAGATACTGATCCCTGAAGAGAGTGTATTTTGCTCACGTTCACCAAGCTGATGCTGGTGATAAGAGCTGGGATCAGGACGCCTGGCTTTCCCCAAAGCCTGCGTGCTTCCCTAGAGTTGAAATCATGTACCCTCCAAGTCAGGCATTATGCTATGACCGCCGCAGAGGGATTTTTTTTTTCCCCTACAACATAATCGATCTCCTGGTTCAGTACTGAGGCATTGGCCATTTGTGCATATTGAATAATCTTGTCCGGATGGTAAAACTGGAGGTCACTCATGGGGTAGGCAGGCTTCTCCCCCTTGACCAGCACCGGCAGTATGGAAACCCTCCTTCGGCTTCTCCCACGTGCTTCGGGGGGTTTTCAGCAATAGACGAGCGGGAAGCCTGGCACCCTCAACCCCATCCCCTACCCCTTCTCGGGAAAAGCTTATCGTGAAGCTGACGAAGGGCTAAAAGTAGGACATCATCCCTTCCCACAGCTGGATCGAAAGATTCATCCTGCCCACACGATTCTTTACGATTGGTGTAGGAGAAACAGGGCCGGCTGCGCGCGCTGGAGCCGCGGCGGCTCGTGTCTCTCATTGCCGCCAGCCTTCCTGCTGCCCCCGTGGGTGCTGCTTCCTCCCGTGCTTTCGGCCCTTACAGCCAACTCCACCAGTCCCTTTGAAAGAAAAGGCAAAACCTTTTTAGGAGAGTGCCTCAAACCACTCGGAGCTTCTAGATTAATCTGAAACAACATCTGAGTTCACAACTGGGTCAGAGTTGCAGAATAGCAAGCAAGACTTGCCAATTCAGCAGGCGTGTGTCTTGGGCTAGTTAAGAACCAGGACAATCTCGAGGTCTGACTTTGTTGCTTATGTTTAGACCTTGTGTGCTGAGATAATTGTGGGTGGCTTTGGATAACTTTGTTTCTTAACTGAAAAGGAGTGCCTGTCGCCTGTAAGTGTTTATCCGTGAAATAGCGACATGGTGTAGGTCTTAGGGTAGGAGGGCTTTTACATCTCCGGAGGAACCCCCTCCCCCCCAAAAAAGCAAGGTCATTGACTCAGGCATGTTACTAAAGTAGAATGTCAGTCCTAGCTTTAAAAAAAAAAAAGTGTCTGTATTATTCTTATGCAGGGTCTCTGTTCTGGATTCTTTCCCCTGTCTCTCTTTGCCTTAAGGGCTATACATAGTCACAACCAAATAGATCTAAAAACAGACAGACCTGTCCCACTTCTAGCGGCTAGAAATCTGGGGTCCAAAAATGCCTCTTTGTTGCCAAACCTCAGCTTGTTCCATGTTCCTCCCTCCCTTCCTTCCTCTCTCTCTTCCCCTTCCCCATCCCCGCCTGCCCCTTCAGCATCTGACTGAGTGAGGACCCGAAGTTCGGTCTGCCCTGTGTCCGTGACAGATACCCCATTGCGGGCTGGATCCCGTGCTCCTTTTTTTTTTTTTTTTAAGATTTTATTTTATTATTTATTTGACAGAGAGAGATCACAAGTAGGCAGAGAGGCAGGCAGAGAGAGGGGGAAGCAGGCTCCCTGCTGAGCAGAGAGCCCAACGCAGGGCTCGATCCCAGGACCCTGAGATCATGACCTGAGCCGAAGGCAGAGGTTTAACCCACTGAGCCACCCAGACACCCCGATCCCGTGCTCCTTTAACTCTTGTCTCTTGACAAGGATCACAAAAGGGGTTTTCAGCATCAAGGCAAAACTCACGCTGAGAATCGTTTTTAACTGTGGCTGTTTAACAACGCGAATCAGAGTGAGGCGGTGAGGGCCTTCGTTGTGAAGTGACTTGGAGGGCTCTTTCTGCTTGTTATACCAGCAGAGTCGGAGAGGACTCTCAAGTTTAAGCCTCCGGACCACCTTGAAGAAATGTGTAAAAATCGATGGTCCCCGCTGGGTGCCAGACACTGTGCCAGGCATTTTGCCTTCTCTCCGTAACCCTGGAAAGCAACCCCTTAGAGTCAGATTTCTTGCAGACAGGTAAGCTGAGGCTCGGGAGGGTTGAGCAGCTGCCTCCGGGATGCATGCTCATGTCAACCTTACGGGCACAGTGTGCACTGCCAGGCTTCCCAAGTGGACCTGCTCTGGCTTAGCAGGTCGCGGGCGGCGCTGCCCGGAACCCGCGCTGTGCTCGAAGCCGAGACTCGCAGCGAAGCAGCTTTCCGGTTGTAAGACCCCCTCACACCGCAGAGCCCTGTCACTTCTCTCCCTTTCCTGTTATAGGTGGCCACCATTTGCCTCGGTGACAAGAAAGGTACTGTCACCAGCAATTACTCAGTGGAGCAAGGATATTAAAGAGGAAATTTCCATTAGGTAAATAACTGTGGAAGAAGAGCCCCAGAGAAAGGGGGAGAAATTCCAGCCCAGGCTCCTGTTACACTGGCCGAGCATCTCCGGCATCCCGTGCTAGCTGAACATCGTAAGAGGGTCAGGAAAACTGATCGGACAGAACAGAGGGACACAGTGTGAATTTTTTCTCTTGCATCATTCCGGCATCTACTTGAATTTCAGTTTTATAAAATCAACTGTCGCAAGCCAGGCCCCAAACCCGGGCTAATTTGCAGGGGCTCCGTTTCGAGGGACAACGGGATGCTTTTTGGCAGGTGGGGTATTGGCAGTGTGCATCCGCTATGCCGTGGAGCTGGCATCTTGAAGCGCTTCTGAGATTTTTACCCCCTTGCCGAAAATAGGGCTTTCTAGAAATGAATAACTTTGGACTACGCCCAGAATTCACAAGCGTGGTGTGTGCTGAAGCTTCCTTCACTCAAGGAAGGGGGAAATCAGCGTCTTTGCACATGTAATAGCAGGTTTCCTGAAGGACATTCCGTTCCTTGGAAACTGTTGAAGTCTTAAGTTTTGATATTGCTACAAAACAAACTAGATTGACTCCACAAATGCTCCTTCTGGCATCCAGGTATTGTTTTTACCGAGGACAGTTACAGATTAGCTACAAATTACCCTCCAGTTGCTAGACCTGTCCCCGTGCTCAAGCCAGGCTCCCACTGTCTGTCCTGTGCTTCCGGGGCCTTCTGCGGACCGCTGCCGCTTCTCTGGGGACACACCTGCCCAGCGTCCTGTGCGCACGCCATCTCATGTCATTCTCCTGACAGCCCCGCGGAACCTGATTATTCCCATTTTGCGTGTGAAGACGTTGAAGTTCAGAATAACTCAATACCGTTGTCGTTGGGTGCCTTGTATGTATCAGGCTCTGTGCTAAGTGCTTCACACGTACTGTCTAATCCTTCCGGCATCCTTGTAGGTGGATATTCTCATCCGCATTTTGAAGATGAGGAAACAGGCTCACAGAGGTGAAATTACTTGTCCATGATCTCACAGCTATGAAGTGTCACAGTCAGAAGCCAAAGTCAGGTGTGAAAGTCTTTCCGTAATGCCGGACACAGACCTCCTGACCGAGGTCCTGGAAGGCAGGAGACAGAAACCATCTCTGGCTTAGGATTCCCGTTTGCTAGCCTGGCACACCATCCATGTCGCTCACATGTCTGGTTGATTGTTGGTTCGGCACATGGCTGGGTTGTGTTTGCTCGTGTCCTTGCGATTTTCAGCCTTTCCCCCACTGCCTCTGAGGGTAGTTTTCCCCTTCCCTGAATATCTGTCCCCAAGCTTCATTCCCCATTTTGCTATCCATGAGCATGCCAAAGAGCATCTGCTCTGAAAAAAAGTTCAAAATGAATTTGATTTGCGATGTGTTTGGCTTCTTTTTAAAGTACATGGGCAGGGGCCCCTGGGTGGCTCAGTCGGTTGAGCATTCAACTCTTGGTTTTGGCTCAGGTCATGATCTCATAGGTTGTGGGATGGAGCCTCGTGTCAGGTTCCCCACTCATCGGGGAGTCTGCTGGACAGATTCTCCTCCTCTGCCCCTCCCCCCACTGATTCTCTCTCTCTCTCTTTTTCTCTCTCTCAAAATAAACAGATCTTTAAAAAATAAGATAAAATGGGCAGAACCGGAGCTGGGGTGGTAAAGGATGTCCCGCCCCGTTCACCCCCACATGGCGCTGTGGCTCTCCTGGATACCGCTGCCCTGGGTTGATTATAGTGTTCTAGCTCAAGGTCGTGGGTGAAATAACACCTCCCCGCCGCAGGGAAGACCAGCGCCAGAGGGCACCCATACAGAGCGCTTCCTGGAATCACCACCCTCTCCAGCCCATGTGCTCAGCCTATCTTTGAGGGAGAAATCAGATACGGGGTATGATTTATTTTCCCACCGAGGTGGGGAATGAGAGAGTTGGAATTAAGTATGACTAAGCGCTCCCACAGTGAGAGAAGGCCACGAGCTTTCGGTGACCTGGATGCATACCCAGAAGCCCAGTGGACTGGCTCAGGGCCCAGCCTCTTTGACCACGGTACCCTTCAACTCACTGGTTTCAGATTAGTTCCTATAGAGCGTCTCTCCCCGGAAAGTCTGATTAACCTCTAATCAGTACAGGTTTGGCTGGATCACGGATTTCAACATCTTCCCATTTCCTGAGTTCTCAAAGTCACAGGTACAGGGGTGAAGGCTTTGGTAAAGGTGTCCTGTTAATAATATCTTTGTACCCCTTACGTTTATTCACAAGTGACAAAGGACAAGTCCAGTTGGCTTGGGTGAATAATTTTTTGTCCACAGGGAAGTGAGAATTCAGACAGAAGTCCTAGGGTGAGTTGAGGAGTTCTGGGCACCTTCCCTCAACCGAGAAGCCCGTGGCAGAATCCAGCACTTAGAGGGAGGTGTGATCTCTTAGGTCATCTTAGCCCATCCTCCTGAGGTCGGTGTGGCATTTTTGTACAGAGAACACCCAGGGCCAGGCTATGTGGGGGAACCGAGGGTCCTGGAGCAGAATCAGTTGGCAGTGAAGCTCTTAGCATAGACTGACTCCTAAACCTTAGGGATTGAACTTGTTTTATTGTTGGGCAGGGGGGCGGGTGTGGAAGGAGAAGGGATGGTTTGGGGCAGTTCATTATTCTTTAAAAAAAAAAAAGATGATTCTTATTTTATTCTCCCATATTCTCTTAAGGGGAAAAGTATTATAGGATTTTTCATTTCTTCCTAGTCAGCTGCCAGAAATCGGTAGACAGGACCTTAATTTACTATCTTTTCCAAGGAAGGACCTCTCTTTAAGGAAAATGAGAGTTTGAGGAGGTGGGAAGGACCTGAGAGAGACCCTGGGTGCAGCGTGGGGGCTGCTGGGCCTCTCCCGGCGCAGACAGCGCGCCTCTGGAGACGGCTCTCTCCCCCACTGCCGCCTCGCCTCCTCCTCGGCATCAGTCACGGAGAGGCATTTTTGTCCAGACCCCGACTGGAGAACACGGGCAGCCACAATTCCAGAATGTAGCAGAGACTCGTTCTCTTGATCCTTTCCAAAACAAGGATCAGGGTTTCCTCTCCTCCCTCGATTCGCAGTTTGCGTTCGAGGCTCTCATTGCTGCCTGTTTCATGTCGGGGATTGCGACCTTCCCAAGGAGACTGTCACCCTGGACAGTAGGTCCAAGGCTGCTCTGTGCCCTCAGCACTACCTCAGTCTGTCCTGACCTCAGTAAGTGCTTAATAAAGACGTTCTATCTTGGATCGTACGTCACACGCTGTCGAAGCTGGGAAGGAGTTTGGAAACCACCAAGTCCAACACTCTAATTTTATAGATGGTACCACTCCAGAAACTTATTCTGGAGGCCAGTGTTTATCTGCTGGACAGAGGGGGGGTTTGTTTTCTGTTTTTGTTTTTGTTTATGTAAAAGCCTAGCGTCAATGACCATAATTCTAAACCTTCGAAAGGCTTTCTTTGTGGTGCAGGATGTTCCTGCTTGGACTAGTAGCCGACTAATAATAACAGTAAGAATGCTCACTGGATTTCCTGCCCTGAGCCACTGTTGACTGATTCGCCCTGCCGCCCAGCAGCGTTGGGACTGGCATCACGCTCCACATGCCGACAGGGAGGCCCAGCAGTAGGGCCCCTCGCTCAGGCTCCTGTGGCTACCGGAATGGTTGAGGGAGGACTAGACTCTGGTTTGGTCCGATGCCCAAACTCATGGCCTGCAGTGGCTCTCCGCTGGGATCCCTGACTACAGCCCCATCTGGTGATTCACAGTGCGGGCTCTGCAACATCCCGGGGTGTCTCCAACCTACAGGCAACTGTGAGATTCATTTTCTTTAACTTTAGTTCTCCTATTAGACACAGAGTGACAGGGAAGGCAAGGCCAAATGCAAATAATGATAGGAATTGCATCTCTAGAAAGGTCAGCGATCACTGCCCTAGATCATAAAAGCATCTGGACTGAGTAGAAGGAATGAGTGTTCCCATCCCTTGCTCCAGAAATCATTGCTTCACCTGGAATCGCTGATTCTTCCTCTAGTCCCTCTTCTGTGCCCAGAACTCACCTTGTCCTGTTCCTCGTGTCACGAAGCCTCAGGCCTGGTGGTGTAAAAATGTCCCTTGGATGCCTGAGTGGCTCAGTCGGTTAAGCGTCTGCCTTCGGCTCAGGTTATGATCTCAGGGTCCTGGGATCAAGGCCCGTGTTGGGCTCCCTGCTCTGCGGGGAGTCTATTTCTCCCTCTCCCTCTGCCCCTCCTGCCCGCTCATGCATGCTCTCTCTCTCTCTCTCAAATAAATAAAATCTTAAGAAAAAAAAAAGTCCTTGCCAAACCAGTATAAAATGGGTCCCCCAGTGTCCAGGCTACCCAGTATCCTGGGTTTTCAAGGCAGGCAGTTCGCCTTGAATCTTTGCACTAAGCTCTATATCTAAATAGCATTCCTGTGAGTTCTCTGAAAGGTTAGTCCTGGGTCATTGGCACTTAAACCACTTGTTTTGGTAGATCCTTCCTGAGAAGGTTAATTATATATTTGATATCCTTTCCTCTTTATGCCTGAATGATGAGGATAAGTACCCTGTGGTTTATTAACTGTCACTTTAAACCTTTTCAGATTGTCTTGTGACAAAACAGAGTTTTATGTCCTTTTTATCCAGCTTTGATGGATGAGACAGCTTCCCTGGTAAAAGAATGCCAGGATAAATAAGATCTTTCTCTGATTTGTGGGGGAGGATTTTGCATTGGAAGTGATGAGTTCAAGTCTGCCATTTCGTATGAAAGGTGACCTAATCTGTTAACCTTTCCATTTACTTCATTTTTCCTTTTGACCGATGGGGCTGGGTACCTAAGCACCCGGTAATTGTCGAATACGTGAAAGAAAAGACATTACTTGAGGGCAGTTGATGTCTCTAAAAGTTTTGATCCCAAATCCTAAAGCAACAATTTGCCACGTTTCCTGTTTTGAATCACACTGATTTCTGTCCTTAACATTAGAGAATCCCAACGCTTACCTCTCCTCCCCCAAGTCATTTTGTGATGTGTTTTTCAGTAAATTGCAAGATGACTGGGGAAGGCGGATGCCATTATGGACATTTAGAAGTTGTTTTGCAAGCCTCGTGTCCCCCAGTGTAAAGCATCCTACAATCCGTATGTGTCTGGTGCTCAAGAACCAGTCTCCTGCGACATATAGTACATGTAATTCAGCAATTAATATCTCCCTTCTCTCAGTTGGTATTTACTGAATCCCAGTTAGGAGCAAGGCAAGGTATTTATTTAAAAGAATTAAAACAGCAAAAATAGTGCTGAGGCTTTAAAACTCTTTTCCTTCTGTTTTTAATTCATTCCAGTTCGCAGGGACATTATCGGATGGCTTGGGGAAGACGATGGACAATCGGCATCAGTCAGAGCGGGAGTACATCAGGTACCACGCGGCCACAAGTGGGGAGCACCTCGTAGCCGGCATCCATGGCCTGGCTCATGGTAAGTCACGTGATAGCGGAAGAACGGCTCTTCCACCACGGTTCCTCCAAGGTCCCCTTTCACCCATCTGACTGCAAGAGGAAATCCTGGCCAGGCAGCTTGCTGTACTTGATAGCCTTCCAAGCTCTCTTATTTTCTCCTTCTTGCAATTGAAATGTTACAGACTGTGACAATTCTTCACTCACTTTCAAAATGGTGCACACATTGCAATCCCTTCCTGTTCTCTGGCTTCTGTTCCCAAAATGTCGTAAGATGTAATCCGTTGAACCCCTTTTTAGAATATGGAACTGCTGCTTCAAGACTTATCTTCTGCTTACTGAGTGAGCATTCCTTCCGTGGCAACTGAAATGTGAAACCGGCTGCTGGGTTTGTGGCCCAGATGTTTTTGAGTCTTGTATAAATACACATTCAAAAGGATTGTAAATCCATGTGCCCAAGAGACATAGGTGATGGCATGAATGTATTAAGTCTCTGAATTTGTTTGAATTCTGACCTTTAATGCTTTAACTCCTACTCATTTGCCTTTTTTTGCGTTTTTCTCAACAACTTCTTCGTGTGGCATTCAGGGCCCTTGGAAATGTAAGCCAGCCAACTTCTCCAACCATTGTCACCCAGCCACACTGCATTTAAGCCACCAAGAGCCGTGGGCTGCTCCCTAGACATACCCCCAAGGGCTTGCTCACTCCTGGTCCTCTGCCCTCCCCTCCTCTGTTTCACTTCCCTGCCTATCAAAGTCTGTTCAACCTAGAGGTCTTAACTCAGATGATGTTTGCCCAGCTCCACTGTCCCCAGTTACAATTAATGACCATTAGAGCACGCGTAGCAGTCTGGGTTGTGTATCTAGGCAGCTGTGTGTACCTTGCTTTCCCGATAGATTGTGAAGTCAGGAGAGCAGAAAGAGCATTTTGTATTCACCTTTATACTTGCAGAGCTTCGTGGGATACCCGGCCTATAGCTCTTGCTTCGTAATGCTTAGTAAACTGGAGTATTTGTACCAGATTCTTAGAAATAGTCTGAAGCTAGCAGAAGTCATGTCAAGACTGACCAGGTTTAGATTCTCCACCTTTGGAAGAAGGAGGACTATAGATAATAGAAAATCTTATATCTCTTCATGGTTAGGACACAGCACTTACGGCAGAATTTTTGTTTATCAGTTTTCCTAATGATGAGGTTTGGATCAAGATGCCTTTATTTTTCCTAAGCCTGCCCAATGGGAAAGGGAGCAGCCCCAAAGGAGAATCAAGCTAAAACTTGGCTGAAATTAATCTGTCTAGGGACTCAAAAAGTTGATTGTTGGGCAGCCATTTGGGGTTAAAGATTTAATCATTCTTTCTAGTAACTGTAATGATAGGGCATGGGAGTAGGAGGGACTGATTTTGTTTGTTTTTAATGAATACAAAATGCTTTGCTGTGTATAATTACCTTTGTCTGTCTCGCATCCTTGGAATGTGGAGAGAAAGCCTAGCTGTCCTCACTTTTAGGTTGGACACAGGAGTATACTGAGAAAATGGATGATGGTTCAAGGTTGGCTGCAAAATCTCTTCCAACCAAGGACCATTCATACAATACACGCAGCATCTCCAAAAACAGGCAGCCTCATCCGAGGAGGATACGTGAGGCCCTAGATGGCATGAGAGCAGGAGCCTGGCGTGAAAAAATTCTTCAGGGATAACAAGAACCAGAATCCATTCAGTCTCTTTGGTTTTAAAACGGGGAGTCCTCTCAGTTTTCTGTGCAGACCCCGCTTGCGCCAGGCTCGGTATTGTCTGTCTCTCCGTGAACGTGGTTCGAAAGGTTGGGAGAGGGCTGTGGCCTCACTGGAGCAAATGGACCCAGAATCCAAAAGAAACGTGGATTGTTAGTGCTTTCTCACCCAAGGATTTCCTTTACCGATTTGTCTCACTAGACATGAAGAGTCTAGAGAGCCTCCTCATGCCCCCACCGTCAAAGGGTAAACATCCCGTGAGTGTCCCTGGCACACATCCTGGAGACGCTCCCCGGACAGGGCCCCGCTTCTTCCCTGTAATACCTGTGTCCTCTCCAGCCTCTGCCAACTTGTGGCCACTTCCGATGCTCTGTAAGGTCACTGCTGTCAACTTTCAAAACGTTTGGAATGTCTTTGTGACCTAGGTTGGTCTTTTGAAGAGACTCCATGGAGAGTCCCGGCTGGTTTTGGCAGCTTTTTGGGGGTGGGGGTGGGGGGATATGGGGGGGTATCTTTCATCAAGGCCTCATGACTTACTCTGATTGCCTAACCTGATTTCAGCAGTCAGTAGCTTTTACCCCATTTCAAATGTCTGGTGCTGGCCCGTCATGCAGTGTTTTTGGAAAACCGAGGAGCTGTATTTAGCTCTTGCTGCCGTGTATTTCATGGGGCCCCAACTCTCCACAAGGGCCACTGTATGCTAGTCTGTTGATTTAGTCCTACTGTCTGCATAGTCTCCTGATTGCCCATGTGCTTCCCACACTCGGGAACTGGAAAGTAGCCACTGTTAACCTCTTAGGTGTTCTTTGATTTCTTTTAAAACTGGGACACACTTCTCGGACTCGAAACTAGTGGGCGAGTTTGCGTCTGCCAGTTCCCCAGCTGGAGTTGGTCCGCCTACAGCCTATCAAGAGGTTGACAGAATGCCCCTAAGTTACCTTGCCAGGTGCACGGAACTGATGGGGTTCGACTTTAAATGCTTTTGCTTTTGTCCTTGGCCAGGTTACAACAGCCCTTGTCTCTTTTGCCAGGTATCATTGGTGGATTGACCAGTGTGATAACCTCAACAGTGGAAGGCGTGAAAACGGAAGGGGGTGTCAGCGGTTTCATATCTGGCCTGGGGAAAGGGCTCGTTGGCACTGTAACCAAACCGGTGGCAGGCGCCCTGGACTTTGCATCAGAAACAGCCCAGGCGGTGAGAGACACAGCCACGCTCAGTGGCCCCAGGTCAGTGGTCATTGGAGGGGCGGGGGGTGGGAGTCACTTTTGCAACTTCCAGCCCAGGTCTGCTGCCTCTCCCGATCCATGCTGATGTGTTTAGTCATAAAGGCTTTCTGCCTTAATGATGCAGTTTTTTAAAACTTGAATACATGTATCTTAAATTTCTGACCTGCCTAATATAAATGCATGAAAATAAGGCACAAAAACCTGGCATGAATTCTTCCAGATCTGTATCCGCCTATCTATATCTATGTGTGTAATTTATTTATATATATAAAATGTTGTTTTTCTTCATTGGAGGGGTCAGAAATAGGATTGCACCTTTACAGATCTCCCCCGTTCACCAAACTAACTAGACCCCCCATGTGCCCATTAAGAAAACTATCAGGCCGCAGGCCGAGTCTGGTTCCTCGGCTCCATGGCATGTTCTGGAATCCCAGCAGTTGCAGTTCACCACGTGAGTCTGTCCTTTCTTAGTTCTCCTTCCACTTGGACGTGCCGGCCAGTCCCCCAGCCTCATGAAGGAACTCCCCAGGCAGATTGGCCGTTCTGCTGTGAGATGCTCTCTTGCCTTGATACCAGCTGAGAAGGGAAGTCAGGGGCAGCCCACGGAATCCGACTGCTTTCACATAGCTCTTCATGTTCGTAGCCTCGTTGAGCCTTCCTTTTTCAGAGTGACTAATTGGGGATCTTATCAACAAAGGGTATAATGAATGTTACAGTTCCCAGCCAAGCTGGACGCCACTTAAGCCCAGAAGGATTTTGCTGCTCCCTGGTGAAGAGGTATTCCGAGTGAGTCAGTGTGCCCTTGCAGAACGTCTAAGGCCTGGCCTTGTCCACACCCTAGCGCTGCCTCGCGTGGGATTTGAAGTGAAATCGTCCCCAATTAAAATGAATCCATGTGTCTGTCACCAGGAAACCTTTCTGATGACACATTCCTGCAGGGGAAATGCTTAAGATTGTAGACTGGGACCATGTAATATGTTCTGCCAGGATGTCTTCCATCTGGAAGCAGCTGCTTTTTAAAAAAGTATCTGTAGAGTTTACTGTAGTGAAGTTACATGCTATTCTCAGATACAGAGCTAAGACCATCCTTGAGTATATTCTGAAGCATTTATGAAGTTGGGGGGAGGGGCAGCAGGGACGCTTCGAAAGTATTTCCAGTTAGTTTTTCTGGGTCTGCTGGAAGCCCCAAAAGTCCACCTCCGCTATTTTGTTAGGACGATAAGACCCAACGACGAGTGAGTAAAGCAGGAGACCCCTAAGGATTCCAAAAGAAACATCCTTATTCGGAAAATCCCAAAGTGGCCAAGGGATTGAGTGATTTGTTTCAAAAGGGGTCTGAGGTATATGTGTTTAATTTCTTTTAAAATAGCATCTTATGCTAGGAACTTCAGTGATGTTGACCAGAAAGAAATGACTTGAATTTTCTACAGTATCAGTTGGGAAGTCTTGATAAAGTTTTGCCTTTCTTTTTAGGAGCATAAGAAAGGCACAGAATGGTTCCCGTAGAAAGCCAGGTATCCTGGTCTGTTTCACGGGCCGTCCCGCACCGACGTGGCCGGTTCCACTCCGCGCCGCCCAGTGTATCCTGTCATGTCACTCAGGCTTTCTAGTGTCAATACTGATTGAAAATTCTCTAAGGACTCGGGGTTGGGAATCTAGCAGAAGACAAGGCTGGCCCCACTCTTCCCCTGGTCCAGTGGGAAGCAAACATGAAACAAATAATCATAGGAACAAGTTCTCGCTAAAATTGGGATAAATGACCCGGGAGATTTACAGGGTGCTGTGAGACCACGTCCTTGGAGAAGGCAAAGGGGAGAAGGAGGTTGGTTAATCTGTGGTCAGTGGAGTCAAGAAAGGCTTTTCGAGGGAAGTGTTGTTTCAAAGTCCAGGAGCCCCCTGGGAGGGGCTCGTTGGGCTGAAGCCTGCGTATGTGGTGGGGGTCGGCCAGGCAAAGGGAAGAGAGAATCACAAGGGGTCCAGAGAGGCTAGGCAGCCTGCCTGAGAACAAACAGTAATCAGGCATTCTGTCTGAAGTCCCGCTACAAATCTGCTGAAATGGCTCTTGTGGCCCTTCATGGCCAGAAACAAAAGTGAGTAAGTGAGAAGCAGCCGGGTAGCCATCGGCCTGGGGACCTGGGAGCTTCAAGGAGGGGCATGTAAGCTTCTGCATCTCCTCTCTGTTCTCAGAGGATCCCCTGGTGGGAGAGCCGTGGCCAAAAGTTGCCAGAGATGAATGGGTCTTATGCCGGGCCGTCTAATTGGGAGCCTCGAAGAGTTTGGCCCTTTACCCTTTATTGCACTGAAAAGACATTACAGCTTCTTCTGAAACACTCTGACCAGTTCCCCTCCGTCCATTTGTCTGAGTTCCAAAGTAGGCTATTAATGAGCATCCATGTGTTAGAAAAGAACAATTGGCCTGGAAAACAGCAGGTCCCAACTCCCCTCACCTCGTTAAGCCTCAGTTTTTCCATCTATATATTGGGGCTAAATATACTCGTCTGTTCATTCCCTCTCTCAGAGGTCTGAAGCCCAACCAGGGTTATTTTCCTGTGGATGCTGTAAGGAACACTATAAAATGCTGCACGACCCTGTTTTGAAAGTCGCATTAAGGAACACAGAGATTCTTGCAGGTGGAGAAGTATTTCGGTGCCTTGAGGGTTTGTTCTGATGACAGTGTGATCTCTTAGGAACGTACTAGTTCTACCAAGGGATAAATCACCGTGGTTTCTTGGAAGTGAGTTAGAACCATCTCCAACCATCCCAGTTGATTGAACAGGATCCAGGGGTGTTACTCAGGGTTTTTCCCCACTGTTTAGACAACAGGGACTAACAAATGATTTGAAGGGATTAGCAGTGAGAGTCTGACCGAGGGCTGACCTGAGCCCAGGGACCAAGCCAGGAATAGAACCCAGGAGTCCAAGAGTTCTGCCTCTGAGTCTGCTCTTGGAACAAGACTTTCTGCTTCCTTTGTACTATTTCGTCCAAGTGAAGGCTTAGATCTTAGCATCTATGTTTTAAATGACTCAAATTTTAAGCAGATGATAGCAAAGTAAGCCATAAAACTGTGAAAGAATATTCCTTCCAGTAATCCATCTGAAAAGTGGCCTTACAGGAAATATTGGCTCCTTTTTGTGTTTATTTGAACATGATTTTATTTATAGGGAGCCCCCCTCCTTGCGTTCTTTTAGATTAAAATACTTCCAAGTTCCTCTCCTTGGTGGAGCGTGCAGGCATTCCGAAGAGACGGTCACCTGACTTTTCCCTGGAATTGCCATGCCGTCTGATAGTTCTTGGGAAGGCAGGTGGGGGTGGGGGGAGAAGAGGGTGGAGGACAGCAGAGCCTTTGGCCTCCGAATGAATGTTGTAGACCAGTATCCCCTGCTGCATTCGTTAACTGGACAAGTATGTGTGGTTTGGAACCGAAATAAGAAGCCTTTTCCAAGGCAACGTTGTGCTGGCTCAGGACGCATCTTCTAGTCTACGTGTACGAGGCCACATTTGTCTGTTCCCAAGTAAAGTTCACGAAAATGGCACAGCTGGCAGCCACACTTGTGGTCCATGGAAGCCACGCCGAAAAGCCCGCCGCCCTTCCAACGGGCCGAAGCAGGGCACCGTCTGGCTGCCTGCCCAGCTCCTGCGTGTGTGGTGGCAGTCGATGGTAGTATTGAAAAGATACTTGGGTGGGTAGAAAGCCGCAGAGACCCCAGGGGCAGCCATTGCCCAACAGAAGGCAAAAATAACGTTGCAAAAGGGAGTATTAGACTCTGGGCTATTTATCTGCCTCTTTATTTCTCTAAATACCATCTATTGTGGGCTTTGGGTTACAAGATGTTTTAGGAAGGTAGCAGATCAAGATTTATGAAGCTGGGCCCTGAGGTTTCCTCCAAAATATTTCTTCACCTTTTTAGTCAAGACCCAAAATGGAGAGAAAAGTGGGAGCTGGCAGAACTTGAAATATTTAAACTCATTTAGCAAAGCTCAGGAGTGTCGGAGCTTATCTCATTATTGAAGTTAGATAAGGAGGAACGGGGAATTTGAAGGATAATGATAGATCAGTGCTTAAGAATATAGCCATCAGGACTCTGATAATGCTCTGGAATCCCAGGACCCCTGTATTGTGCACGTAGATGTAAATTCCAGTTGCTCTGAGAGCTTTCAAGTAACCTTTCGGTTGATGTCATGGAAAAGATTTACGGTGGGCATCTTAGGCTTTTTTAGTACAAACACTCCCAAGACACCACCCAAAATTCGTTCAAGACTTTCCATTAATGGCCTCCTGGATGTGGAATTGAAGTGGATTTTCTTCAGGAAAAGTCCTTTTTGTTACAGTGTTTGCATTGTACCCATGACTCTCCAAGATGGAAGGGAAGACCCTCTTGGGTCACCAGAGCCTGAATGCAGTCAGGTTGGACAGATCGGAAAACACTCCACGAAGGGAATTTAGGAAATGCTTTCACTACTCTTTCACTCGGTTTGGAAATGCTGCTTATAATTATTCTGCCCCGAAAGCAGCCGTTTGCTCTTCTTGGTGTTGCATATAACACATTAAGCAGAACTGGTTTGAACTGAGCCTTCAGGGAACTTTCAGAGGTAAAGATCTTAATAAAAATGAAAATATTTTTTAGGATATGCCAGTGCTGTCGGTTTTTTCCCACAGCATTCCACCCAAGGCAGAGGAGAGTGGACCGACCTCCCACGTACCCGGGGGCAGAAGCAAGTCCAGTATTGCTTGGAAGGTTTCTGTTTTATCTTGAAACCGTAAATGAATTTTACCTTTTATCCCATATTTGCTTTAATAAGATAATGTTTTTAACTGCTACCAAAGGAGCCCTTCAGAAAGATACACTGGGTCATCCTGTAGCTTCCTCCTCATACTCATTTAAGAGCCACAAGACATGCTTTCCAGATGAGTCCTCTAGACCCTCGTAGTGCTGATGGAAAGACAGGTATATGAACACAAGTGAAAAGCCAGAGCCTGGTACCTATCTGACGCTGAGGCTCGGTTTCTGACCTCTGGGCCTATCTATCGGCTTGCTAGCTGCCTGCTGCCGGGCCAGCCAGGGCATCAGGGACGTGCCAGCTTTATCAGGAGAAGGAGGTTGATTTCAGTGGCTTTGAGAAAGGATTGCCGTGTCCATCCAAAGGGAAGGGACTGTTCACACCTCCCCTTTGCTGTCCCCAAGTGGCCCCTCGGATATAGAGCAGCCACGTGACCTATCTCCTGCTCACCCTTGGGCATGTATGAGGTGAGAGTGTGTATTCTCGCTTCCTGATCTTGCCAAACCAGCCCCTTCCAGAAACTGCCCCAAGGTGGATGGGTCATTCTCTTCCTCTTTCTGAGCAACCCCCACAGAAGAAACAACATTCAGAGCCGTGTCTCAACGTGGGCTATCTCGCTTGGGTCTGAGATTAAGCTGATGAAGTTACAGGATAAGATACTCTTTAGAAACATCTCTCATGCCTTTATAAGTTAAAATTCCTCTCACAGGAACGCAAGCAGAGAGCTCTTATCTTTGCCAGAACAGTCTTCTTCCCTCTTGCTAGACTGTAAATACCGTACTTTCCTTTCACTCAGAGGCTCCAAACGATGCCACTCTCATTATAACATAACTTATGGAAAGCTCAGATCTGTTGCTGGAAAAAAAAAAAAATGGGAACCTGCACACACATATTTGAGAAGAGTCTTTCCATTTCTGAAATCCCATGACTCATTTTTATGCAAGATTATCTGTTAAGAAAAAAACCACTTTTTTGGTCATGGTACATTATAATCGTTTCTAGAAAGGAGAGTGTCTATTTTTTGCCATTTTTGGCATGCAGAGATGACTGGCTTCATGGGAACAGCACAGTCCTCTTTCTAAAAGTAAAAATAAACTGAGTTTAGGCACGTACATCTTGTAAGTACAGTCCTTGTACCTCAACCAGCAGGTCTTTGCTCAAAGAAGATAGACTGGAAAGTGTAAGTGCTTTCAAATTTTGGTTTCTTCCAAAATTTGAAAATTAAATAAATAATTTAAATTTTGAAAATGAAATAATCAACCCAGCCATTGTACATGTCGGGTCCTTTCCTTGTTCAGTGACTTGATTCATAAAACTCCAGAATGACTGCATTTGAGATTTTTGTTTTGAACTTCAAGAGAAACAGAACGGCGTACTCCTTCCTGAGGAAACTTTGTATTTCGTGCCTTCGAGAAAAATGAAAGGCCATCTACTGTTTCTGGAATTCCTCTGCAAAGGCGTTAAGTTCACTTATTTTTAGGTTTTGATGACTACCCAACGTCTCTAATGGTTTTCCCGTACAGAGTTGTCCCTTTTGGCCCAGGATGTGGTTAGAATCCCCCTTAAAGAGAGGGTCCAGGTTTGAGTTCAGATCCCCTGCTCCCTGAAAGCTTTAGGGTGTGAGGTAGTTGCGAGGTACACAGGGGACCAGTGGGCTAGCAGGGGACTGAATGAAGAATGTAGTGTTGTTGTACAAGGGAAAGTTTGTAATCCTTGGGGACAGGAAAGGTAAGTTTGGCTGTTGTAATGAACCCAGAGTGTCCTTGCCCCCATACCTTTATTTAGTCTCTTTTGTCAGACTGCCTCTCAAAGACAGATTCTTGCTAAGTTTCTCACTAATTTGTCAAATGGGGGGAAATGAGATTGAATTTGTAAAACCTTTTAATCACAGTATACTCTAAAAGAAACGGAGTTTTCTTATGTCGGGCTTATATAACTCAAATTGAGTTAACAGTGTTACTAGTCTATATCCTTAGTGAACTTACTTGGATACATAGAGGAAACCGATGGCTCATTAGCACAAAATTTGTCCATGTGGGTCCTTTTAGAACAGAGGCTCTCAAAATACGGCTTGAGGACCCCTAGGGAAACCCCAGCCTTTCCCAGGATCCATGAGGTCAAACCTATTTTTATATATTTATATATGAATTCATACATAGGTAGATAGCTAAATAACCATTGTTATAATAATATTCTCTAATGAGTGCACAGTGGAGTTTTCCAGAAGCCACACAGTGTGTGATATTGCACACAGTGATTGACTGTAGAAGCAGATAAGAGAATGCAGCTGTTTTCTATTAAGCAAGACTTAAAGAGATTTGCAGAGATGTAAAACAGTGCCACTCTTCGCACCTTCTGTGACTCGGTGAATACGCCGCTAGCCAACAAATGCCTGTACCTGGTTAATTTCCCTGACAGGATGCTCTGTGTGAAAATGTGGTGATGATCCGTCGTCCTGATGGTAGTAAATAGCACCTATCGGCAGCGGCGGATTAATGGGGATTAAACTGCAGGAGCCCCCACGATAGGATGCTTCACCTTGGCTTCCTGCCGGCAGTTGTCAGCCCTCCTGGTTTGCTCCTGACTTTTACTGGGTTTCCTGAGGTAACAGTTGGCAAGATTTTATTACGTACCAGAAAGTCACAATAATTTACCTAATTTAGTCCTTCACCCTAACCGACCATCCCAATAAAGTTCAGGTTCAACAGCGTAGTGAGTGAGGAGCACGTTCCTTCAAAGCACGGGGTCCATCTTGTCGAAGGCCCCTGGCTCCTGCTGTCACTGGCCTGAGCTCTTTCAGGAAGTGGAGAAGGTATATCTTGGTCAGACTTTACTGGGCAAAACCCCAGCTTTCTCCCCTAGCAAAGCTGGTGGAGCGGCACAAGCCCACAGTATTTGGATAAGCGCCTTTGAACTCTTTGTGGAAAGCAGTTTTTATGAGGCAGTTCTGCGTTAACAGCAGAGGCAGCTCCTATTAGATTTTCCCTCAACGTACTTCAAACACAGGTGATGCCAGGGGTGACCCCAGTGGCACCCTAAAATCCCAGGGACTGCAGAAAACTTCAGAGGAGAGTCAAAGGCGAACTTGGCTTCTCATTATGAGGATGGGCCCCAGGGATCCTGGCTAACCCCAGTGGGTTAGAACGGGTTGGATCCAGTGGAACCTCCCTCAGTGGACAGAGGGCAAAGCTCATTGTTTCTCTAGACTTTCCTGATCCACCCCAGCAGCACAATTGGGGTGCTCATAACTGGCGCCTGCCCACCTCCTAAGGCGTGAAAAGCCAGATTACCACGTGTGAGTGTTTTCATAGCCCTCGTGAAAAGATGTGAGAGGCTCTGTGCGTTTTTATGTTTTTGTTTGGATTGTTGAGGGAGTCCCCTTAATTCCGTTTAGCTAATTCGAAATGTGTGATACTCTGATCCAGTTGCTTAGTAAACACACTGGTTCAAGTATAGGCAAACTGACAGCAGAAATGCATGGTGAAGTATTGACCTCCTACTGTGTTCGAGGCATAGCATAGGTATTCAGTGCTGAGACCGTTAAATACTTAAAATCTCAATATTTAAATACCAAGAATATTTAAATACGTATTTAAATAATTAAATACTTCGACGAATCTTCCAGATTCTTGAGAATCACCAAGTTGTGTTAATATTCTTAAATTGGTCTCACGTGCTTATTAAAGCAAGTTTTCCTGTAGCTTTCCTGAAATACCCCTTTATTAGTGACTTGATTTACTGTTTGTTCTTGAAAACCACAGCATTGCACTTGTGTGGTATACTGGGGAGGCCTGGTGGTTTTTCCAGCTTTATTAATAGATCTGTCACTGCTCTTTCAAAACTCTGAAGTGATCTCTACTCTTTCTGCCTTATATGTATTTACTAAATATTATTTAATTTCTGCATTATTAAGAATAGTGTTTTTAAAAATCTGTGACCGTAATTGTCTCACTGTAACAAATTTTTTTTTATCTTTTCGAATTGTATTTTGTCAAAGTAAATATGTGTCCACACTTTGAAAAGTCAGACTTTTCAACATGTCTGAAAATAAAAACCAGCAGTCTCCTGCCCCACTCTTCCCTACCTCTGATTCCTGCTCCCCCAGAGGCAACCACTTTCAACACTTTTGGCTGTTTCTTTGATTTGGAGGTATTTGCCTCTGTGTTTCCTTAAAAAAAAAAAAAAAGTGCCATTTCTTGCTATTGTTTGACTTCTTAGTCCCTCCCCTCCTCTTTCAGTATAGTTATATTGTCCTTTTTGGATAAACGAGTATTCAGTTTTTACATTAGTATGACTACGTCAGCAGCATTCCCGGTGAAGCTACCTAGGTTACTATGTTTCCTTTTTGGTTTCTTTTTTCTCCCTGGAGTTAGTAACTGCTTTGATTATTGTTGTTTGCTTCATTTGCTACATGAATATTCCCATTTAATCCTCAAACTCTTAACTTACTTTCAGCTTTTTTTTTTTTAAGATTTTATTTATTTATTTGACAGAGAGAAAGAGATCACAAGTAGGTAGAGAGGCAGGCAGAGAAAGAGGGGGAAGCAGTCTCCCCGTTGAACAGAGAGCCGGATGCGGGGCTCCATCCCAGGACCCTGAGATCACGACCTGAGCTGAAGGCAGAGGCCCAACCCACTGAGCCACCCAGGCACCCCGTTACTTTTCAGCTTTTTTTTACTCCAAGTTTAGTAAGTCCTTAAAAAAATGTTTTTTCCTATCTGCCTATTACTTACCCACAAACTCTTCTCTGTGTGGTTAAAAATATATGAAGCAGTTTATCAGTGTTAACGATTCTTGCAAGATCCTCTCCCGGGTGTCCCCTGCTCCCTTCCCCCAGTCCCTAGACTGCTCTCTAGAACACTCTAGAGCCGGTGCCCTGGTACTCTTCTGAGTTTCTTTCTTCCATTCGCTTGTTTTGGTCTTTTTCTTTCATGAACAGAGACAGTTCTCAGGTGGTTGGTGATTCTTGACTGCTCTGCTCCCCTTTAGAGTGGAGGCAGGGATGCGCAGCCTGGGAGCCCTGTGTGGGGCCCGGGGCCTTCCCGGAGAGCGATAACGGGGGCCTGCTGCCTCTGGTCTTCTGGTGGGGAGGAGCAGGCAGAAGGCGGTGAGAAAGGGACCTGCAACTCTAGCTCCTTCTTAGGCTTTTAACCCATCTTCCTGTTTTCACCAGCCCAGCACCCTCGCCTCCCTGTTCCTCCCTTTTTGCCCCAGCCCATCAGAGCTTCTTGGTGCCCCATCTTTCTGAAATTTGGTGGGTTTTGCCGTACTAATTAGCTTACTGCTCTGTGGCTCCCACTCCCTCAGGCTTCCATTTCAGCACCACATGTCCATCTGCTTTTCAGCTTCTAAAATATTGTTGACACCTTCTCTTTATCCTTTTGGATGCGTGCCATTTGTATCCCTTTGCTTTCGCTTTAGAGATGTCTCTGGACTAAATCTGTCATATTTAATCAGAAGCCCTATAACTTGGACTTTTCACTAATTCATTCATCCTTTCTTGATGTCCTTTCCCCTCCACATCGAACCAGTAGCTCTGAATTAATGTGGTTTTACCAAAATCCATATCCATTATTTCTGCTAACACGTTCTTTAAGTTCGGTGGTAGCAAGCAGTTAAATAATGACGTTATTGCTGACAATTTCTGACCTTTGCTATGATGCAGGCCTTGTTCTAGGGACTTTACATGTATTATCTCATTTAATCACCACAGCAACTTGTGAACAGCGTCTGCTTGGGCGTTCAGCAGCCCTTCCTTCCCAGGAAGCGTTAGAATGCGTCTGGTGAGAAGTCGTTGCTACTCCCAACCCCAGCTTTAAGTCTGCTCTTGGTCTTTAATCTCTCATTCTGTGTGTTGTAAAGAAACAGGTTGTAGAAGCCTCTCATCAGATCCCAGGGACATGAAAGAAAGAGCTCACCCCACGGTAGTGACACGGCCCTGTCACCAGCCCTTGTGGAACCATAAAAGCGAGTCAGAGGGGCCGGCAGCTGGTGAGCGACTGTCCTTAGATCCTGGGTGCTGATGGGTGTTTTGTAGTTTCCAAGGGAAGTTGCTGAAAGTTTTCTTATCTTGACACTCCAAGGGCAAGAGGTCTTTCTTCAAAGAGAAGCGCCCGTTTCAGAAAGAGATGTGGAAAGAACATAAAATCACAGATCTTCCCCTGTCCTGGAGAAGAAATGGGAAGTAGCACTGTGGTAGCCAGTGTAAAAAAAAAAACCTAGTGTTTGCAGGAATCAGGAAGGGGTTCCCGCAACACCGTTTGGTCCCCACGTCTGTAAAACAAGGTCAGAAGGCGTGTGGGAGGCAGACAGCCCTGGATCTGAGTCAGGGCGCTGCTCCTTGTCAGCCGTGGCCCGGAGCAAGGCTCTCCCTTCCTGTCTCTGAGGTGAGAGTCCTCTCGCTCCCGCGGCGTGGGGACGGCGATGCCCGCCTCCGTGGGTGCTCACGGGGATTAGCTGGCACGTGGGACGTAAAGCATTGGCCCGATGTGGGGCGTGCAGTTAGGGCTCGAGAAGCGGCGTCGGGCTCTGAATTCTTTCTGAATACGTATTGAGCGCAAGTGAAACGGGGATTACATCCTCCCCGCTCACTTACACCCTGTCTCCCACCCACGCTGACCACTTGCTCTAGTCCACGATGCCAAGTTCACATGCCGTGTTGGGTTTCTGTCCCTCCGATTCTCTTTCTTCACACAGACTAGACAGTAGTTCGAGTCAGGCCTGCACACCAGTGCTGGTCACGGCGTTGCGGTCGCTGGGTGGGAGAACTCGCCTGGGCTCTCAGCCCTCGAGTATGAGAACCCCTTTGAAAAAGGTGCGCGGAGGCCACGAACTCGCTCTGAACCCACTTGTGAAGAGCAGGTGATCCCGAACTATTGTTAGTGTCTGCTGTAAATGATATGCCTCTGGGTTCGAGCAGAGTTCAGCCAGAAGCCCCACATGACACGGAAATCTGTCCTCGAGCCAGGTTTGTCGGCTAAAAGTTATGTAGCGAATGTCTCCAGACACTGGCATCTGCTGTCTGCCGAGGCCGGGGCGACCCGGAATGATGGAGCGCTTACGGAAACTGGGACGGGCCGTGCGACCCTGTGACAGCTGACAGACGGTCTCAGGCCACTGTGGCTCATCCAGCTTTTTTGATAAACAGCTTTAAAAGCATTACGTGGTTTGGAAAGCATTCCCCAAAAACAGTTATATTTTCCAGACGCGTGACAGTCCACTGTTGAGTATTGCGGAAGGGTTTTGAATCGTAGAATCAGATCCCCCTTCGGTGGGGCCGTTGGAACTGTTGCGGCCTTATCTGTGCGAGTCCCGCCGGGACGGCCTCCCAGCAGTGTTATCGCGTAGGTTGGGGTCCCCTAGGTCTGTTAAATAAGCCAAAAAGTGCTCTCGGGGTCAGGGCTAGAGTTTAAAAGGAAAAACTCTTCCTTTCATTTCTGGGTAGATGTGACGGGCTCTTTGAACCGTCGCTTTCCTCGTGCACCCTTTATCTCGTGGCTTCCTGTAAGGAAAGGGAGAGAGAACTTTGGGTTATTGGAAATCTCTGAACCTTTGAAAATGAGCTTCCTCTAGCTTATAAATGTTCATTTCAGAATTCACCTTCCCATTTGTCCTATTTCCGGAAATGTAGCTCCTGTTGCCTTTTGCTCTTCCTGGGAGATCGGGGGTGTCGAGGGGCGAGGGAGGCGGCTCGCGGGGGAGCGGCGTCCAGGCTCCGCAATTCCTGTGGGACTTAGACTCCCACAGACCCTATGAGATGTACGAAGTGCTCCAGCGACAGATTTTTTTTTAAACTTTTACTGAGTCCTGATATGCCACAGGATTTGTTGGGTTTTTTCCAGTTTGGGGATAAGAGTCACAGGATTTTATTCTTAGTCCCAAAATGCAATGGCAGTGCTGACAGAGTAGCATGGAACATCTTTCTGATTTATTGTGTTGAAGGGACAGCAGTTCACATTCTTTTACTCTGTCAGTGTAGGATCAGTTCCTCCTTGACGCGAGTCTCTGTGATCAAAATAACTTATCTGGATGTTCCCTTTGGGTATTGGAGGCAGCGTGGCCTCTCGGCAAGAGGACAGAGTCATAAATTGTGAGACCAGAACCCTGAGTTCAGCCCTGACATCCCTCTGCCTTGTGGTCTTGTGCCAGCAGCCTTTCGTCCCCTTCTCAGGTCAGTCTCCCCACTTTGGAGGGAGTGACACTTGTCCCGGCCTGGTCACGTCTGCCTGGCTGAGGTGAGTAACCCCCTGAGGCATGGCACGGAGTGGGCTGGCTTCGCCATCACGGAGGAAGCTGGGCATTGGGACGAAGAAGGAGCCCAGGCAGGACGGATGAAAGCTTGATAATATTTTCTAAAAATAAAAAGGCGGTCGGTTAATCTGAGGCAGCGTTGTACCTAAACTATTCCCGAGCAAGCCTCGGCCCTCGCCTGAACCCCAGCTGGGCTTAGCACCATTTAAGTTGGTTACATCTAATCCCCCGAGGGGTTGGCTCTGTGGCCGTGCTGCCCTGTCACTGTTTCAGCCCTCCCTCTGATTTCACCTCCGGGAAAACTGAACTGGCCCCAGACGCGGCGGGCTAGATCCCACGGGGCAGCGTGTGAGGACACCCTGCGAGAGATGTGGCGTCCGGGCAAACCCTCGAAGTGGAAGACCACTTCCCCCCACAGGCTCAGTCATCGCAGGGGCGCTGGGATGTGATGCAGCTTCCTGGAGCTGCTGCCCAAGAAATCAGTGTTTTTAAAAAAAAAATAAAAAATAAAACCTTGACAGAGGCCATTTTTGCATCAAGAACAGATATGTGTGGCATGAAAAAGCAAATTCCAAAACGTATTCCCTTTTGGTTCCCAAACTAGTATCGAATTAGTTCTTCTTCGCCCCACGCACGATGCTAGGGAAAATAGCAGTGCCCTGGAGTGTGTGGAGAAGGTGTTCCAGAAAACACACAGGAGACAAGCGTGCGCAGCAGTGAGTCTACCGACGGCGGCTCTGGCCTCGCGCGGGGGCCGCTGCTGCATCCTTCTTATGAGCAACCCGCGTGCCTGCATTTTTGGAGTCAGGCCTCTTTGGTTACTTAGGATCGTGGGTCCCCAAATATAGTCATCCAAGTGACCCTGCGATAAAGTCCCACAGGAAGTGGGGGCGGCTCTCAAAGTCTGTCTTGGCATAAGACAGTCTCGTTCTCAGTGGCGAGCTTTTCCAGATTCTACTGTATCAGGCAGTCTTGATGTATCTGGGCTCACGATGGGCCAGAGCGAGCCTTCAGAAGACTTGTGCAGCTGACACCCAGCGGGGACCGGCTTCCTTCGTGGGCACTGAGGTGACCTGTGTGATGATGTGGGCGTGTGCAGGTGCTCTGTAGACTGCCCTGGGAGAGGCGATGTGTTACTATGACTAAGGGCTTCGTTGAACCCTGAACTCATGTGTCAATAACCAGAGACAGACTGAATAGATTACACATTTTTCTGGAGAATTCCCTAAATTAGCCTGTCTAACTTTTCCTGCCCTTTCACTTGCCTGACTTAAGTAGTCTCTGTAACCTGTATTTCTTACAAACCCAGAACAAATGGTATATGGTGGAAGAAGTGCCGTAGAAACGGGGATTCTCCCTAGCTAGAGACGCTTTCCTGTGGTCCATTCACTCCACGGCACCTCCTCTCTACCCACAAAAGGTGCTTTGGGCTTTGGAATGACAGACTCATTCGCTCATCTCGAAACAGCCGCACAGTGGATAAGGAAACCTTTAAGGAAAACACAAAGATGTGTGTACAGTTCATTCAGAAATAAATACGTGGTTAGTCCTGATCCGGAGGCACCACTTTCACCTTCACCTTGAACCCTCATTCGAGCAGACCACTGGCCTCGCTAGACGCCCCTGAAGAAATGTGTATTGTTGCTAGGGCAGGATTTCTGGTTTTATTTCTAAACAAGCTTGGGCCCTAGCCTAGTACTGCTCGACAGTGGCCAGAAGGACCAGACTGGCAGGAAAGCACTTCTGAAGCCAGCAGCGACTCCCCTCAGAGGCTTTCCTACCTGCTCCTCTCAGCATGTCTTTGGTTTAGTTTTTGGCTTAGGTTCTCTCCCCCCCCACCCCCCCACCACTGTTCCTCTTACTCCTTCTTGCTCATATGCTTAGACTTCGGTTAGAAGAGTTCCGATCGTCACTGCAGACTCCCAGTAGCCTCATGGAGGGGTGGGCCCACGGGGGCATAACAGAAGACAAACCATGCTGGTCACCTGAGGACCCATGGACCCGCAGCTCACCCCTCAGAGAGCCCGCATTCAGCTCTGGCGTGACGGCCTCTCCAGCCGTCAGATGGCCTCCTCTGGAGCGAGCTGCGGACGCGCCCTTCGATTGCTCAACCCTTCATCTACCAATCAGGGATGCTAAAGATCAAGGGCAGAGCACGTGGGCAGACCCGGCAGGTCTGATGCACGGGGACCGTCTCCTGTTTGAGTCCGTGACACTGGATCCCCCCTGCTTGCCTCCCTTCCATGCATCTCAGCCTTGTAGCCAAGGACTGGAAAACGAGTTTACTTTTTCCTGTATGGATATTCAAACTAAGACCATCCACGAGTCAGTGTTTGCAGTCCCATCCCGTGTGGGACCTGGGAAGGCTGTAGTACGGTGGCGGGCTGTGGCTCCTTTCAATGTCTCTGCTCTGGGAAGGGCAGACTTGCCCCCACGATACCTCTGCGTTCACGCGTTGGCGTGGAGGGGCGCCCCAGGAAGGCCTGGTTGACGTTTCAGAGACGGTCTAGCAGGGATCAGACTGAAGATTTTGCTTTCGTGAGAACAAAGCGCAGTCGTCCGTCCAGGAGACGCTCTGGGCCTGTGCGTAGGGCCCAGGGCCTGCCGGGATGGGGTTTTACACTTGGGCTGTCCTTTTGCCCTTCCACTGAACTCTTTCATTTCAGTCATGAGCAAACAGTCAGTGCCTGAACTAACAACCCTGCCGTCCTCCAAAGCACGGCTCGCTTACAGGACCGAACAAAGGGAAGGAGGGCCGCGTGGGCCGGCCCAGGCCAAGGAATGCGGCTTCAGGGTTCTGCTCCATAAATTTAACCAGCACGACGAAAAGGAGATAATATGAGCCTTCGTGATGATCTGAAAGGGGGAGGTTCTGTGTCCCATTGATTGCGGTCTGGCCCAGTGCCAGGCCCAAGCCTGACCGACAGTTGAACCATATCGTTAAGGCGTGTAACACAGCTCGAGGCTTGCACTGCCGCCAACGAGTGCGTGTCCACAGGGCAAACGTTTATAAGGGGTTGAGGCGGCTGTCCTGTTTAACCCTCTCACACCGCGTGTAATCGACCCAGCTGCCAGGCAGAACTTGCCCGTCCCAGGTCCTGCAGGAGAGCCGGCACGTCTCTCTTCTTCAAACAGAGCTCTTCAGGCCTGGGGAGAGGGAAGGACCGCCGTCCAGAGCAGGTTTCCCTCCGGAGAAGTGAGGCAGCCTACCTCCCCCACCCCCACCCCCAGCCAGAAACGGGACACCGGAGCGCTTTATTCAAAGTATCTCTCTGTTTGCAGTATAATGTTCCCGAAGGAAGTGGGGCTGACACCACAGGAAACCTACCCGTCTCCGCGGAGGCTGCACGGGCGGCGGCAGCAGCTGGATGCCGGCGGAGCGTGCTCCTCCAGCGGCCGAGACGTGGGGCGGTTCTGCATCCCTCCCATGCCACGCAGCCGCCTCGCAGGCTGGCAGTGGCCTCATCTTCGGGCTTTCCAGAGCTGAGCCCAGGTGCAAACACAGAGCAGGCAGAAGGCTGTCGCGGGGGGCTGGCCTGGTAGGCCAGGGTGCTGGCCGTCAGAGGCAGGCCACCAGGGAGGCCGTGGAGGAGTGGGGGCACCGTCACAGCCAGGCCCGCAGACGCCTGGGTTTTCGCAGTGATGCTGCACCGAGTAAACGGAAGACAGACACGGCTTCGGGTGTAAATAGGGAGGAGGAAAGCATGGTCTGTGTTCCGAAGATCCAGGGGAAACAGTGGGTTAAGGGAGTAGTTTAGTGCTGCCCACCCTTTGGCCAAACTGGGGGCCTACGTGGCCCATGTCCACACCTTCCAGCAAGGCATACATTTCAGTCATTTCCAGAGATCTTGTCCGCAAGGGACAAGGCATCGGAGGTAGGCACCCGTGTCCCCGGCTGACGGGGCTCGGGATACGGAACCCTTATGTGTGTCATACTCTATTTTAAAGCATTTTATTTGTATATATTACTGTCAGTACTCTTTCATTTTCACAGCAACCCAGTGAGGTGGGAGCTTGACTTTCCCCATTTTACAGGTGAGAAACATGAGACACAGAGAGGTTACGTGACTGGTCTGAGATCGGAAAGGTAGTGAGAGGGAACCAGAGTTTGAACCCGGGCAGTCTGAGTGCAGAGCACGCGTTCCTAACTTCTGTGCTCCTTCTGGATCATCCCTTGGTCTCTCCCATCAAAAGACCTCATGGATTTAAATCTGAGGCTTCTTACCAGGTCTCATGATGTACTTCCTTTTGATTCTTGGCCATGGATATAGAGTGTGGGAATAGGGCATCTGCCTCTGATCCAGAAGATATGGGAAAAGATGCCAGTGCAGTTGTTGGGGGAATAGGGTGCGTATTGTGGGGGGGGGGGGTAGTTTCTATAAACTTTGGATCTCATGGTGTGAAGGATGCTTATCACATTCATAAGCCCCCTACCAGCTTAACCCCAAGACAGTGTGAGAGGACCATGGGAGACCCTCGCCTGCCAGTGTCCATGCCTGGAGAACCCGGTCACTGAACTTCGTGTCTGGGAGCTGTCCCAGGTCCTCCCTCCCACAACTCTTCCTCCCGCCACCCCCCCCAGTGAGAAGCCACCGCAGCCTTCCGAGGCAGAATTTGTCAGTTTCACGAACTAGCGCTGACACGTCGCGGCTCCGCCTTTGCTCTGCCATTCAGCAGAAGCTGTTTTCACCAGCTGCTCACCTGGGAGCCCCAGCTGCTACACAGAACAGGAAGCCTTGGAAGGAGACTGTCCAAGTAGTATGTGCTCAGCATGCTACACCCTCCTTTTCATGGCCAAGGATAGCTCCTGCTTACTTTGGTGCTGTGGGGCCTGAAAAAAAAGATGCTTTTAGGGGGAGGAGAAGCACCTGGCCCGCCCTGAGGTCATCGGGTTCGCTTTGGTCATGCTTCTATGGTCAAGGTTCTTCCAAAGCCTGGGCGGAGCTGACTTATGGTGCGGACTCCACAAAGTGATTGCTAAACCCAAAGTTCAGCAGACCTTGGTACTAGATGTCTCTCAATGGAGCACCCGTTTGGAGGAGCTCTTTGTCACGTATGTGAATGCATTTGGCATCAAGGAGCTGTGCTGTACCTTTTGAAGTATGCGGAGAGAAGTGCAAAGGGAGTAGTGAGCAGTCAAGTTGTAGGAAGAAATTCTGCTTTTTTAAATTGTTTTTGTTCAGTTTAACAGTGATCGAAGATGCCATGAGGTAGCCAGATGAGCCCCTAACTGGGATTTATAGAAATTCTTATCTGTAAAAATTTTAAGACAGAGAGAGTATTAGTTTCAGTGCTTTATGTACCATGCAGAAGGAAGTGTGGTCTGAGCGTTTTGCGTCTGAGTGATCCTCTGGAAGGGGAACGCTGAAAAGCAGCTGGAGAGTCACCTCTTGCCTTACATGCGACTCACCCTCCTTTGTCTGCATCAGGGATGTCCCAGGCCTGCCTGCTTCTCTCCGCCCCAAGGAGCTTGTCCACCCAAGGAGCTGGCCACATGCCTGCTCTCCCGATCTGCCTCCACCTTGAGGTCCGGAGGGAGAAACCAACACTCAGCGGGCGGGAGAAGCTAGAATAGAAGTTTCGTATTTGCCATTGGCAGAGTAAGGAGAGATGCCGTCACCTCTGGGAAGGCTCTCGGAGGCACCTGCTTTTCCCAGAGGCGCAGTGAGGCTCAGGTGGAGAGGCTGCTGACGGGTCGGCCTGTGTCCCAGTGCCCGGGGAGGCCACTTGTCGAAAGCTCATGGTGGGCTGGGCCGGGCCAGATCCAAGAGGACTTCATTGTGTGGTCCCCTCTGTCTAAAAGGATCTAGCATCTTTCCCTGCTGCCTCAGTGGCTCCCAACAAGCCCTAACACATTTCGAGTCCACATTTTTTCTAGTCCTGTAGAGGCAAGCGCCCATCCGACAATTCAGATGGGTTCAGTCTTGTTGGTTCTTGTTCCCTAGGAGGACCGGGCGCTCTGAAGGCTTGGTGTTGGCTCTGACCAGGGGCTGCGTCTGATTTTTATGAAGGCATCGAAATGCACCTGAGATGACCCCACGCCCTTTTCTTTCATTTTTTGAATTCTCACCACCTGGACCATTAATTCTGCTTTCAAAGGGGGAGGGGGAAGGGAGAACATTTCAAAGCAGAACTGATTTGGTCTGTGAACCAGCTTGTCTTCTAGGTTGTACTTCACCCTGATGAGAATCAGAAAGGACAGTCTGTAAGCCCCTGAAATGCAATTTCCAGTGAAACCCGAACTTCACTCTGGTGGCTCTGCAGCTGGAGAGCCCCAAAACGAGTTCCAGATGTTCTCTCTCCCTGTGTTAGCAGGCAGGGAATTTCGGGCAAGCTGGGAGGCAGCGTGCTCTTGCTTCTACCCGTTCTCAGAGTGCCCCTTCCGCAGGCCCTGACCAGCCTCACAGGGCTGTTCCAGGACAGTGCTGTGAGCACCTGGGCCTTGGCCTGTCTGCCACCTCCCACTCAGCGGTCAGGGCACATTGCCCCGAGCTGGCCGCTTGCTGCAAGCAAGAGAAGCCCTCGCTCTGCTGTTCAAGGTCAAAAAGCAAGATAAGGCTGGAAAAGTAAGTCAGATGGGCTGGGGAGGAGGCCTCCTGCAGAGGACCCCCAGGGTCCCGAAACAACCCCAGCGGCCCTCACCGCCATCCAGAATAGGGCAGGGCTGTGCCTCCCGGTCTCGGAGGAGGTAGCAGGGATAGTAGTGGTCAAGTCGTTGTGCCCTTCCTCTTGAGAAACTCCACTCGGACTGCCCCTTGTCCAGAAGAAAGCCATTCCAGACAAAGCCTGGCCGTTCCGACTCCTTTCCCAGTCTGCATCCAGCCCGCGCTCGGGTACGGTGTGTGACGATAGAAATTTGAGCTCACTCACGCTCTGCTTTTTACGTGTGCTTTAGACATTTTGGTGTTTGTGCCTCACTGTACCCGGGATCATCTTGTAAAAGAATAGTTCTGCTGTTTAAGTTTAAAAATATGCACAAATGTGAGCTGTTGTGATAATTCAGGCGATACACGAGTGCTTACAGTGCGTAGACACTGTTCCAAGGGCCTCGTGCAAGTTCCCTCTTCATAGCAAACCAGTGAGATAGATTCTCTCATTCCCATTTTAAAGGAGAAAGATAAAAGAACTCAACTGCACCGGCCATTGATGATCTCCAAGAGGCTCATAGTGGCCACCCTGGCAGATAGTTCTCTGTGTGCACATACGTATGTGCACGTGCACGCACGTGTGTGTGTGTGGGGGGGTGGGTTTACACGAACAGGAGCACAGACCTTGTTCACTCAACAGTAACCCTGGAACATCCTTCCATTCCAGAAGGAAATCACCATTTTTAACATTTATGTAATAGTAAATTGCACATAATACACTTCCCTATTTTGAAACACATGACACCTTGCCTTCTAGGAAGTTGAAACGTTTTGTGCTCCCACCCACAGTGCTTGAGAGGACCCATTTCTCCAGCCACCTGCTAGCCCAAGCTATTCACTCCTACAAGCCACCCCTCTAGCCAAGAGTTCTGTGAAGTGGAGCAAGGCATTGTGACTCTTTTAAGTTCCCGCCAGCCTGATCTGAGAGAATGAATGTTTCTGTGTTACCGGCGTGCCTTTCTTTGATAATTAGGAGCACGGAAGCATCTTTCCCTACTTCCGTTGGCCATTTGGATTTCTGTTTTGTGAATTCCCTTTGCATATTCCTCACCCCAACCCTTCCTACAGCCCTCGAGAGCAGAGTTTGTCTCCCTTTTTAGTGTTTGGCTTTGTCTCCTCTCCCCTGCCTTGGCCCGACCCTTCCCATAGTTGTCATTTAAACCGTTTACCATCCATATTAGTACATACCTTTCTTCCAAATATGAATGAAGTTTAGATTAGTCACTGTGTGAATCCCTGTAGGTCAACGTCTGCACCTTCACTTTATGAAAGGGGAGTTGTCACCGCTCCCAGTTCTTCAGTCAGTTGCGTTAGCATTGAGAAGGAGGCTTCAGTCAAATGTTTTAGGATTACATGTGGTGTGGTCTGTTAGCTGGCTTTTATCTTGTTTGTTTCATCCAATTTCTCCGTATTTGATTACCACTAGGTCCTGTTGTAAAACTTGGCCGATGAGTACTGATGCTATACCTTGTTATCTTCACAAAAACCTTGCTCTGCCTGTAGGCAGGACCCTGCTTGAAGCCAGGCCTTCCCGGGAAGCCCCTCGTGCCCTCTGTCTGTGTGGTGCCAGACCTCCTAGCACCTATCACAGGTGCATTTTCTAGGTTTCTTCCCCACCCGTTTCATTTCATGGATGTCAGTCTTACCTTCCCACATGAACAGTCACGTCCTGAGGTCGTGCTTCTGCCTCCACTGGTGTCCCTCTAGGATGTCCAGAATGCCCAATACAGTGATGGGTCAGAGTATTTACTAAAGAGATTTTCATCAGCACTCATGCTGATTATAAGCTTACTGAGTCCAAGAGAATGAGAAAGACCCAAAATCAAGTTTGGCTTTGCCACTTACCAACTGAATGGCCTTGAGCTGTCTTGATAATCTCTCTAAGGCACGATTTCCTCCTCCATGAGATAGAATACTAATTTGAAAACTTCCTCTAGGAACGTCGTGAGATTGGCTTGCCCCATGTGTAGTCAGCACAGTGAACACAGCTGTGGGGACCCAGTGTGGACCGTGGGGGCCCAGCCGTCTTTGTTCTGGTGTCTCTCATGTAAGGTTGATGGCGAAAATATGAGCTCAGCGAGCTAGTTGTGGGGGCAGTGTACTCAGTTTTTCCTCGGAGTAGCCTTAGGGGCTCTTTGTGCTCCTCTGTGTAAAGACTCGTTGTTGAGTCTGAATCTGGTTTTTTCCAACATGGAGCCTTATAATCATTCAGGGACTCAACACGATGCCACAAGTTTAAAACATACCAATTTCTCTCATGCTGTGCCAGTTTTTCTTAAATGGGGGTATGAGTGCCTGTGCTTATGTGTGTGTGTGTGAGAGAGAGAGAGAGGCTTAAGAAATAAAGACAGGGTCAGATTTTGCCTGACATGACAACTATCCTCCCTGGTAGCTTCTAATTATTTTACCAAATGGACATCAATTGGTTTCCTTCTGTTCTATTTTTATTTTGTAGTCATTTTAATGTATATGGAGCCAACTCCTTCAAATGAGACATTTTGTCATTAAAACATGTTATTTAGGCTAACCGCCACGGGCCCAGCTTCAGCGGCCTTGAGGAGCGTGGAGGAGGGGTCCAAGGGCTTGCTCCCCCGTGACCTAACCACAGCCGTCTCCCACACACGTGTGCCAAAACCCAGGCCGCCAGCCGCCATGTGTCTCCTGCATCGTGAGCTTGGCACACCCGCCTCCTGGTGCCAGCTCCTGCCCCTCCCCGCCTGCCTCCGGTGGCCCTGCAGCCCCGCTGTGGCCTGCGGCATGAGAGCCGCTCTGGCCCACGTCACCCTCGTGTGCTGATTAGACAGGAATCCACAGATCTGGTGAGCGCAGTGTTTAATGTGACACAGATGTGGGCCACACTGCAGATCTTTCTGCTTTTACAAATTTTTAGCTTTTTGCATTTCATCAGTGTTGCTTATTATTTACAGAATGTAACTTGAGACAGCAGAACAGATTGTAATTAAAAAAAAAAAAAAGGTTTGGGGGGTGATGGGGCCGCAGGGGAGCTGGGAGGAAAAAAAATCCAGTAGTGTGGAATGTTGCTTGCTGTCCAGACCAAACAAACCAGTTTGCCAAGGGTTGATGGACTATGGCGATCAGTCCCATTCATGTTCACACTGGCAGCGTTTAATTATAAAGCAGCATGACCTTCTTATCGCCAAATAAAGAACAGTCTTTTGTCACCGGCTCGAACGTCATGGCACCAGGCAGACATGCAGCTTTTGTAGGGGCCCTGGAGGGCATCACGGAGCTGCCAGCTCGTGTCCTGCTTCCCTTCCTGTCCAAAGAGAAGGGGCGTCGTGGAACGCATGGAACCCACTCCCCACTCAGACACGTGGATGTTCTCACCTTATTCCTGCTCCGGCTTTCTACCCAGTCACTGTGGCAAGAGCCAGAGCAAGAAAAATCTCTTCTTTTGCCTGAAAAATCCAAGATACTCTTGAGGCCACCAGAATGATGGGCCCGAGCCAGTCTGAGCCAAGTTCAAAGAGAAGGTGCCATGTCTTGTTGGCAGAGGGGCAGATTTGACTAGAGGTGGCCCTGGCTTCTGAGAAGGCTCAGCCGTAGGTTCAGTTGGATGACAAACAATGAAAAAGCACCAGCTGGTCAGCAGGAAGATGAGGAAGGGGTGATTGAGGGGTTGATTCCTTTCTGTTTCTAGGTCAAGAGACTAAAACTTGGGACTGGGCTCGTGAAAGCCATACATTAAAAAGCCTTTGAAGAGAGTTCTCCCTAGAGAACTAGTGCAGAGCTAGTGCAGAGAACTGGTCATCTTGGCTGGAAGGTTCTGAGCTGCGTGAGCGCCGAGCGTTGAGACTGAATGGATGAGACGGGGCCTCTGAGCAGCTTCCGGAGGGCCAGGCCCCACTCTTTCTTCTGCTGGAAGAGTGCAGATGGTGCACAGTCCCCCAAGGCCACCAGGCAGCTGTCCCGTGGCTCCCTGGGAGAACACCCCCGAGGCAGTAACTTTCTGGCACTGCCCCGCGAGGGAACGACCATGTGCCTGTGCTCCAGGGGTTCCTGGGTCTTCCGTCACCAAGTCGCCGCCTTTCTCAGGCTTAGACTGTCCCCACCCACCCTCCCGCTCCCTCGGCTGCAGCAGCAGCAGCAGCTCCAGCCCTCCTGCCGCTGGTGCCAACACAGTCTTGTGGCCGTCGGTCTGTCCATTTACTGTGTGCCTGTGCTGGGAACTGCGCCAGGTGCTGGGGTGGAACAGTGCGCAGGACAGAAAACTCTGGTTCCACGTCGCTCCTGCTCAACACTTAGCTCGCGGTCCAGGCCGCGGCTGGCTTTAGAGCGCGAGCCCCCTCCCTGGGAGAGGTTGGTGGCTGCAAGGAGGTGGGGGGCATCCTCCCAGAGTCTCAGTGTGACCCTCTGCCACCTCCAGGCTAAGCTCAGGGCCTGAAGCAGAGCCTGTTTATCCCTGGGAGCGTGGGAGCTGTGAGGAAACTGTGAATCTCCTGACAGTTGTTGGTTAATCTTGGGTCTGGTCCGGTTTTGAGACGTCTTCTCCCGTTCCCTCGTTCTCCTTTCCCTCCCCCCCTTTCCCCTCCCCATACTCTGCCCGATGATAGAAGGTCCTATAGAACTTCCAGCCTGAATGAATGGGCGGTCTTGAAAAAAACAAGCAAACAAATGACAAGCAGCCCCTTGGTGGCCTGCCGCCCCCCATGCCTGCTGTGGTCCTGGGGGAGGCCCTTTGCACCAGAGAATGGGGAGGCCGCGGGCAGGGGGTGGGCGACGCTGAGGGCCCGTCCCCAGCCCCTCTTCGGGCAGCTCCGTTTTCAGGTGTGTTCAGCTTATCTTACAAACGTCATTTAGGGAAAGTGTTTTGCCACTGAAACTATCTTTAAGAAACCTCTGTTGTGATGAATTTTATGAACGACAGTGTTCTCAAACTCCCCATTCCAATTGTCAGAATTTGCCATTTGGTGTGATTTAATGAGCTGCGCAGTGGATTAGCTCCAGCTCTGGAAGGACATGGGGTGGATGGGGTAGGCCGGGGGCGGGGGCCCACTCAGGCAGGGCTGTTCCTTCGGCAAATACCTGTGCATCCAAACATTTCACGAACCGCTTCCGAGTCATTTGTACATATTCAGCAACTCAGGTTTCCATGGTGTTTTTCAGGCTTAAATTTTAAATCTAAACCTTAAAAGTTGTGCATTTTGGTATTTTCCATTGACTGAACACCCAAGAATTCTTTACAAGTACCTACTGTGTGCCAGACTGTACTGTGTACCATTCGTGTATTAGCTCAGCATTATCAACGAAGCAAGTAAGTATCATATTCCCATTTATTGATAAACAAACTGAGGCTCCCAGCAATCTAGTCACTTCTTCAAGATCACTCAGCTAATAAGTGAATGGACTGGGATTTCAGTCTGTGTCTTTTTCCGAAGCCTTACATTCTTCTCTATACCACCATTCTCCCAAATGTCATCTCTCCCTTAAAAGAGATCAACTTTTGGGAGAAGGTAGATAATATAAAGGTCAAAAGAAAGAAATTAGTATTCATTTGCCAGAAATCAGTCTGAAAGGATCTGGTTTATTTGGTTTAATCAGCTTACAATCATTAGCATTTGTACTTAATAGCCACAAAATCAAGTTTGCCAGGAATTATGTGCTCTGGCCCAGGTGAACTATCTTGGGATTGACATTTGAGGTGACACGTTAGCAAGGAATTTGCCCATGGCTTGAGAGATTCCTGTAAGCACTACACTCTGATTCAGAACACTGTGTTTAGAACACAAACGAAGCTTGTGTTGGTCAAATACCTCGATTCTGTAATGATGTTGAAAGTTGCAAATCACTTTTTAGCTGTCTGCTGCTAAACAAAAACAAAGCAACACCTGGATGCATACAGAAGGGCATTTTAGGAAATCCGAGGCTATATCAGGCCATAATCTGACTATAACGTTATCTACCTGATTGGAATTCTTAATGAAGCCAGCTGGCTTTGCCCCTCCCCCACCATCATGAACAGGTAGGCTCACCCCTGAGGCAGTTAGTTGCCTCCGGAAAAAAACTTTCCAGTAGTGTTGTTCTTAGAGGTTAAATCCCAGTAGGCGTATCTGTTGGCATGAGTCCTACCAGCTGTCACAGTTGCAATGTCATGGGGTCCCCAAAACATGTGTTGGGTTATAGGAAGCCTTGACCCCTATAAACAAGTCAGGTGTGAATCCCACTGATGGGAGAGAGCCCAGCCCAGGAAATGTTGTCCCCACTGCGGGATGTCAAATTACTAAAAACTGCACAGCGATAGGAATATAATTGCTAACGATTTCATGAATCAGCATCTTTCCCACATTTTTCAATTGCGAGAATACAATGCGGATTGTGTGTGTTACACGTACGACTTCAGAACTCTAGAGAGAAGGAAATAGAATGTTAACAAGAAAGCAGAGGAAAAGGGAAATATTTCTGTCTGAAGCAGTTTCCCCAATAAGAAAACTAAGTGAGAAAGATTGGCTGTTGGACCCTAGCCCATCCCGGCTTCAGCGACCAAGCTAGGGTGGGACCCGCCTTGGACCCACGGCGCTCGCCACGGATGCGTCCTTGTCGCCATCACCATCACAGGCAGCATTTCGTTACTTGCCTGTCACATCCCAGGCACTGCTATGAGCGCTTAGACGCTGTATTTACTCCTCCCAACAACCTCATTATTATCATCCCCATTTTACAGATGCGGAGACCAAGGCCCCAAGAGGTTAACTTGCCACAGGTCACAGTTTGCAAGTGGTGGAACTGGGGTTCCGACCAGGCAGCCTGGCCGCAGAGCCTGGCCTCTCCTCGGGTGCCCCCCATGCTGCATGAGAATTGCTTACTTTTGTTTATCTTCTACATTATACTCCAGCAGGGCCCCTGGAAACTTGATTCATCCCTGTCTTCCCAAAGGCCTGGCGCTAGCCTCTGCATGTGATGGCTCAGGAAAAGTCATTACACGGGGTGCGGATATGGGGGCAGAGGCACACACACACCATTCGCAGGGCTCTAAGCAAGCTCGTTTTTCTGGCTGCCTTGGTTTGGATCCTCGATTTCATTCTGCCCAACCTGTTTTTTTGTGTTCAAAATCCAAATTGTCGTAGCAAATATTTGGTGCAATTTCCTGGGTTCAAGGTTTAGTGCAGCCAGAGCTCAGCAGTTATTACTAAACTAAAATGGATTGAATGCTGTCTCTGAGTAGGTTCTAGAGAGTGGATTTCTGTTTGTCATGGAACTCTGGGGAAGAATTTCTCACGTCAACTGAGCTAAACTTTGGAGGCCTTCATCCTCTCGTGGAATCTCCTCTGATTACAGTTTCCACTGAAAGGAGTAAAATCTGTGGAGGAAAAATACTTTCCCACTTAGTCTTTGGAAGTGGGCACAGTAGGGACGAGAGGGCTAGCGGTCGGGCTGAGATGGAACCCACGGTGTGGCGGGCTTTCCTGAACTTCCAGACATTACTGCAGCGGGTATCAGGGGCACTTGTAACCAGTTCGTACACTCCGGGGCAGAGTATTGTTTAGACAGACTGTGAGAACTTTTAGAGAACTGACAAATGTTTGGTTGAACCATTCAGTTGAGAATCCTGGTATCTTGTAGCTGTCATCCATTAACAGTATTTGAAGAGATAGTCTGGGTTGACCTTTTTGTTCTGAGCTTAGCTGTTTGCGCTCAGTTGAGCACAGTCTATATCTGTAAGATATTTAATTAAAACAAAAGTCTTGGACACACACATAAAGTAAATGCAGGCACAATCCATCACTCTGTTGGGGTCAGTACACACAGCCCCCGGGGAAGATGGCAGTCATCAGGCGAATAAACATTCCATTGTAGTAGGAACTCACGTGTTTGACACATACACTTTCTCCTCATTTACTGGTTGTTTTTGAACCTCCGTTGGTTGATAGACATTGGCCATGACACATTTCTCAACCCACTAATAGCTTAACTTAAGCTGTACAAGGGTACGGGTCTGTGTGTACAGCATCTGTCTTCAACTAATAGAGCTATGACATAGTTACTCATCATGTAAGCGAAGAACAAATAATGGCTGGCCAACTGGTGACCCTCAGGCTGAAAGGCAGGATCAACCCAAGTGGGATTGGTTAGATCTCCTGGTGTCACCTTGTTTGGATTTATTGTTGCTTAAAGAAGATGACACGAATTGTTTCCATTATCCTCATCTTTGGTTCGGGGCCTCCAGTGTATGTCAGATAGCGGTGGCCAGATGCAGCCCTACTCGGTATTGATCACGCTCACTGGGTGGATATCTGCCGTGTATCAGCCACTGTATCAGCAGCCCCTTCCCTGGGGGAAGAGTCGTCCATGCCGCACAGCCGACTCTCTGACATATTCATGGAGTTCAAAGCTCAAGTTCATTTGGTGCTGACATTTTGGATTAGCTGGTTGACTGGAAGGCCTGCTTCTTTCTATACACTGTGAAATTTATAAACCGCAGCAGCTGAGAGCTTAAAATGGCCGACAAACCCCCAGCTGGCAGCAATTAAATACACCACAGACCTTCGGCTAAACAAAGGTTTGTGGAGGCAGAGTTGCTGCATATGCACTAAACAGACTCAGGTTTTAAACCATTTTTTATGTCAGGTGTTAGTAAGAGACGCTGTCAACTAATGAGAGGTGAGTGGGCGGGGTTTTGCCACCTCTTGTGTAATGGAGGGTCCGTCATCCCCAGGGCTGTAGTGCCAAGATCCTGCCCAAGGGGCAGCGCACCCCGACAGGGAAGGTGATCAAGGGACAGGGAGCAAGGCCAGTGGGGAGGCCAGAGGATGGACCAGCAGTGGTGGGCCAGCGTACCTTAGAAGCTGACCCTTCGACTCTAGCGTCCACAAGCTCCATTTCTTGTAATGGGCACCATCATCCTTTAGGTTGAAAAAGAAAGGTGGGGATGAGAAGAAAACAACAGGAGGGGCACCTGGGCGGCTCAGTCGGTCGAGCGTCTGCCTTCGGCTCAGGTCATGATCTCAGGGTCCTGGGATCAAGCTCCGCATCGGGCTCCCTGCTTGGTGGGGAGTCTGCCTCTCCCTCTGCCTCCCCCACTTCTGCTCTCTCTCACATTCTCTATCTCTCAAATAAGTAAAATCTTAAGGAAAAAAAAAAAAAGACAACAGGATGCTATTTTATTTCCATTCGAGTAGCCAAACCTTGAGGATCTAGACCAGTACTGTTTAACATGCAGTTTAAATTTAAATTACATTTATTTTATTTTTATTTTTATTTATTTATTTATTTATTTGTTTGTTTGTTTGTTTATTTGACAGAGAGAGAGCGAGAGAGGGAACGCACGCAGGGGGGGTGAGAGAGGGAGAAGCAGGCTTCCTGCCGAGCAGGAAATTACATTTTAAAAATTCAGTTCCTCGGTCACACTAGCAACATTCCAGTTGCTCAGTAGCCATACTTGACGAGCGGCCACGTTATTGGACGTGTTGTCCTAGACAGTACCAAGTGTTGGAAAGGATATAGATTGCGAGGCTCTCTTACATGCATTGTTGGTGGGAGTGTAAATTTGAAAACAATTTAAATCGTCTTGTCAGGTGAACATTCATGCCTGGTGATCCAGCAAATACCTCCTAAATATATGTACCCAAAGCAATTCTTGCCTGCATTCACCAGGAGACATTTACAGGAATGTTCATAGCAGCCTTGTTTGTAATAGCAAAACCTGGAAATAACCCATGTACCAGCAACAGGAAAACAGATGAATCATAGTATATCCTTACAATGGAATGGTAGTAATAAGCAGGTACGATAAATGGATTATGGATGCACACAAAAGAATGGCTGAATCTTAGCAGTATGACTTAAAAGGAAGAAGTAAGTCCCCAAACATAAAAAGGCAGTAACATCCTTTTTCAAAAGACTAGAACAACTAAAGCCAAATAATAAAATGAGACCGTACCAGAGCATATGTTGAAATGTAATAAGACTATAGGAAGAAGAGACGCAAAGGAATGATAAGTACAAGATTTAGAATAGTGGCTGTCTTAGGTGGAGGAGGACCGGGGGCGGCTGGGGGACGGCAGAGGACCACACAGAGAGATTCAGGTTATGGTCAATGACGGCGTTTTTGTGTTGGGGATGGTGGTTTCACAGATGTTTATTATATCATTTAAAATAAAGAAGGAAAAGGCCAATGATGACAGTGGGCCTTGAACCGAGGACAATGATGAGCCTAATCTTAAAACGCAGTTTAAAAGAGAATAGAGTCCTTTCCTTCCAGGTGCTCCTAGGCTCCCAGGGAACATGAATTCAGGAAAGTGACTAAGAACCGTCACTCAGAAATAGACACGCCGCGTTCCTGCCTCTCAGCAGATGAACAAACAGGATTGCTATTACCTACAGCCCCACTGGTTTCAAAGGGTTACTTGAATTGGGAATGCCGTCGTCAGCAGATGGAGAAAGCAGTTCCATCACACAGTGGCCCGCCCTGGAGAAGGTCACTTTCAAGTTTTTGCTGGCTTATGAGGTTTGAGAACACTAGCTTATGGATTTTTGTTTATAATTATTTGATTAAGTTTGGTGTCAGATTTGTTCACACACAGTGACATTAAGTGCACACACACACACACATCCTGCAGCCTCCAACTTGGGCTTTAGAAGTTAAAATTTTAGGTGAGTTTTGGAGAAGAAAGGATAGTTTTTCAGGTACCAACAGCAACGAAGCAATAGGGGATTTGGGGAAGAATTCCTTCAACCCCTTTGTGCTCCTAGTAAGAGTATCTCTAAACCACACCTTCTGGCAGCCCCTAGAGTTACAAGACTGTAAGGGAAGACTGTTTCCTTCCGGGACAAAGCTGAACTCTTTTTTTCTTTTATGTCCATGTGAAAAATAAGCCTTGAATGCCACAGTGAGCTCCTCCAGTTAGCTGTGTCTGAACGCTATGCCCAGACATCCCTTGATGGTTGGTTGGTCACAGAATGAGGACCTTGGAAGAGGGAAGACACTTTGCAATCTGTTGGGGAAGACAGATAAGAAATTTAACAGATAGGCCGTATATACCCACAAGGGAGGCTACTCGACTTTCCTGTCTCCAGCGTTTAGGTGGGCTTATAGTTTACTTCAGAGATGTGCTGGGAGTGGAGGTGAGGTTGGGTCAGTGAAATTTGGGGAGGATCCTGAGGGACGCCATGGAATGAAGAAATAACTATATGCACCGGCCAGCTATTTGACAATGTGATAACACGGGGCACACTTAACGTTCTCAGCTATTCTATAGTTTTTACAAGATGTGATTTCCAGGAGCTCAGGTCCAGAAACAAGCCTCCTTTCTTTGACTCTCTGGCTTCTTTGGATCCCACCAGAGAAATTTAGGACTCTTCGTAAGTCTTCTCATTGGTAGTAGGCTGTTCCCACTTTGGGTACTAATGAAAAGATAGTTTCTTTTAAGGAAAATACATGCGTTAACGAAGACATTAATTTCATGACTATGCCTTCCTGCTCCTTCCTTGGTTTTGACCAGTGGACTGTATAAACACACTCTTGATCTTTCTATCCGGAAGACAGGACTCTAGCTGGTTCCTATTTTGCCGTAACTTTGTTGACCTCCAAGGCTCAGAATTTCTGGTCTTCAGACTTTCCACCAAAGTTTTGTATACCACCTTTACTTTTGAGTTCGATGGTTAAAATGGCCTTTATGCCTGCCTCCCACCCCCCGACAAATGCATTCATTCATTTACTCAGCTACTGTTTCTTGTTTTTCAACCATGAACCAAGTACTGTTCTAGATCCCAGGATAGCAGTGAATGGAACAAAATCCTTTCCGTGGATGTTCCACATGGGGTGCCAGGCAATTAAGCGAATGTTTTATCTAAGTGGGACGTGAAGCAAATATATTTTGGACACGTGGCTAACTTGATCTAACTTATATTTAAAAGTGTCATTCTCATTGCTGTGAGAACAGACAAGGGTGGAAATAGAATAAATTACAAGACTACTGTAATAATCCATTACAAATCTGGAGATGGTTTGTTAATTATGATAGAGCTAGAGAAGTAGTTGGAATGGGGGTCTGGGTGGATGTTGAGCCCTCAGACCTCTCAGTGGATTGGGAAGATGTGGTGAGAAGCATCAGGATGAAACCTTACGTTGACAAGCTGTGGGGGACGGGCCTCGTCATGTTCCTCTAGGAGGGGCCTTGGGGTTTCTGCCCCGATAGCCCGAACCTCTTCCAGGAATTCCATGGGTGACAGAACAGTAGGGAGAAGGATGCCTTGGGAAAAGGACCCTTCATTAGCCCTCCCTGCATAGGGCTTGGAACGACAGTGGTTGTCTCACCTGCAAGGCGGCCAGAGCAGGACTTTGCTGCCCGGGAAAGGGTACCACGCTCCCTCCCTGTGCTTGGCCAGCATCCCTCAAACAGCAGTTGGCCGGCTTCTCCACTGTGACCCTGCAACTGCCCCTTACACTGCCCTCCCTCCCTTCAGTCAATGATGAGCATGTAAATAGCCAACTAAATCTTTAGGCCAATACTTAGAGGACCTAAATCTTGAAGAAGAAATTGAGACTATGTGTAGTGGGAGTATGTAAGTACATGATGTAAGTAAAACTTTTTTACCCATTCCCTTAGTACAGATCACTGAAACTTCTTCACAGTCTCCTTACATTGGTGGTATCTAGGGCATCCTTAGTCCAGAACTTCTACAAATTTATCACTGGATTTCTGGCTCCCCGGCACATATCAAACATTAACCAGGTATGGGACTGCATGTGTCACGGCCCAGAGCAGAGTGTTGACCTGGGCCCAGGAGCGCTTTGCAATGTCCCAGTTTTGCCGCTACCTCATTGCGTGGCCTGTGGCAAGTTTCTGGCAGTTTCTGTCCACATTACTACCCCAGTTTGCCCACTAGGGCACTTCTGTGCCTTTGCAAGTAAGTCTCTACACTGCCATTATTAGTACATGGCTCAGAAATGCTGATTCAGTGCTGATTCGAGCCTTAGTCCTCTCTGTTAGCTGTGTCTAGAGAGGGATGTTTTGCTTCAGTGGAATCCAGGAACAAATAATGAAAAGTACAGCGAGTACAAGGCCGAGGACAGACCCGGCACACTCTTATCAGTCATCTGAAATATGCACAGCCTTTCCAAGACAAATATGGACTCCTGTTTCTAGGAAAACACCAAAAAGTACTTATCAATTACCCCGTATATGGTTTGTGGAAAAAGACAACATCAGCCTACCCTGAAAGCCGTGGCAAAGCAGATTCCTTTGGGCAACCGACCGCCGAATGGCATGAGTTAGAGCCGCTGCGATCTCCCAGACTGTGGCCTGGGCCCCGTCCATGGAGCCTTTCCTCGCCCTCCCAGGATCCCTGTGCCCAGGCACTGAGCTCCTCCTAAAAGAAGCCAGAAGCCCGGTGTGTGCTTCCTAGATGCCCGGGCCCCCTCACTATTCTCCGGGCCCTGGCAAGTCCAGAGGCGCCTCTCCTAAAGATTCCTAGAAAAGTGGGGTTTTCCCAAGGAGAAGTCTCAGTAATAACAGCAACAGGAGCCGTCGCTGGTAGCTAGCCCACATCCTGGCCAGCACAGGCTCCACGAGCTGTCCCGTGGGGTACGCGTCCTCCTCCCATTTTATAGGGAAAACTGGAAGCTGGTGTTAAAGAATCTAACTGGCTTGTCCATGGTCGCCTAGTCAGGGAACGGCAGAGACGGGGCTCTTGTCCAAACTGGAATCTCAGGGCGCCTGGGTGGCTCAGTCGGTTGAGCATCTGCCTTTGGCTCAGGTCATAATCTCAGGGTCCTGGGATCGAGCCCCATGTCGGGCTCTCTGCTCAGCAGGGAGCCTGCCTCTCTCTCTCTCTCTCTCTCT
>CM052900.1:158169815-158191882 GCA_028534135.1 Potos flavus | reverse complement strand
GCCCCCCCCCCCCCCCCCCCCCGCTTAAACTCCTCTGTCAGCCTGTAAACATTACCTGAGAATTCCCCAGCCGAAACGGCTGCTGGGGCAAGAAACTTCTTGTTAGAACTTTCCACCTCCGGCTTCCCCTCCAGCCCTCTTACTGTCCCAACCTTCTCAGACGCTTTTTCTCCACTCGAGGAGGATTTATCTTGTTTTTGGTTTTTGCTTTTTTTTTTTTTTTTCTTCACCCAGTGTTTTGCATTTGGGAAGAGGTGATCAAGAGTGGCCAGGTGGGACGCCTCTCTCCCCCCCTTAATTCGGTTTATTTATTATTGTTTGGGGTGTTTTCTTTTTTAATTCCTGTTTTGCTCGGTCCGGGGAGTTTCGCCCCCCCTGCCCGGCTCCGCGGCGCGGAGGATGGTGTGGAAATGGCTGGGCGCGTTGGTGGTGTTCCCTCTGCAGATGATCTATCTGGTGGCCAAAGCAGCAGTCGGACTGGTGCTGCCCGCCAAGCTGCGGGACCTGTCGCGGGAGAACGTCCTCATCACCGGAGGCGGGAGAGGCATCGGGCGCCAGCTCGCTCGCGAGTTCGCAGAACGCGGCGCCAGAAAGGTACCGGGCACTGCGACCGTGGGGGGTGAAGGTGGGGGCTGAAGGTGAGGGGGACGCCCACCTGCTGCCCAAGCCGGAACCCGCGCCCGGGAGAGTCGCCGGCCACCCCACTTCTCGGCGCCACCCGCGAGTGCTGAGCTAGTCAGTTTCACCTTGTAAATTTCCCGGGCACCAGACTGTCTTTTTTGGCAGGTCCGGAGCCGGTCCTCTGCTTTGGGGTCGATGGCTGGCTGGCCGTTGACCCCCACTCCGAAACCGAGGAGACCCACCCATTTCCCACATTCCTCCCTCCCAAAGGAAGGTGGTGTGTTTTCCCCCTTCGGCTTCCCCCCATTGCCACCACCCTGGTGAGTGCAGGGTGTGTGCGCTCCTGGGTAGAACTGGGAGCCGCCTGCTAGCTGGCTTCGTATTTTCCTTGGCAACCCGCTTCCCAGCCCCAACCTGGGCGGCTGCGGCTCTGGAAGCACGGAGAGAGGGGATACTCGGTTTGGGCTTGAAAGGGGGAGTGGTCTTGGATGTCTAGTCCGGCCTGACAAGCACTCCCACGCCCAGGTGTTTGTTAATCTAGAAAGCGGGGGACAGGGGTTACCAGCAGCTGATAAAGAGCCCTTGTCCTCACCTTCAGCCCTGCCCCCTCCTCCTAGATACAGCCCTAGAGGGGATCCCTCCCCATTAAAGGAGGAGGTGGCACCGAGGGGAGGGCCCTCCTCCCGGAGGGCTGCATTTAGCTTTTTGGTGGTTACAGCATCTCTTCCTCTGGTTTTCCCAGAGCTGGTGCCTCGAGAGTGGGGAGGGTGAGCCGGCTGTCACCCAACTCTGACCCAAGCTGGGCTGACTCACCCGGTGACTAGAGCAAAGGAGAGAGAGATTGGAGGCTGGCAGGCCGACGGTCTCCAGCCCGCCCTGTGAGGAGGAAGAGCAAAAACAGGGAATTCGTTTGAAACTTCAACTGTTGAGAGCGAGGGGGGGCGGGTGAAAGGGCCCGCGAAGCCAGCTGATCTGACAGGGAGCCACATACCTAGGGGATTAAGTAAATATGTACTGTAGAAAAGCAAACCTGCCTGTAATTCCAGGTTGCTTTTGTTTTGTTAAATACTGCCCTGAGATTTACAATTCCTCCGGGGTGGCTCAGACTGGGACTGAACTTTGGAGCCTGAACTATCAGCCAAAGCCGATGGCCGATTAACTCTTCCCCTGCCGGGCCAGCGTGGGGGAGGGGAGGACCGTGGTGGCCCAGCTCGCTGGAGTCGGCTGTCCCTGGCTCCTGCTTCTCCTTGGGTGGTTTGGACAGCTGCTTGACCTTGCAGTTGGAAGGGTAGTTCGGAAGTGTTTTTAACCCTTGGACACACTGAAAAAGGAGAAGTAAGAGTTGTTCTCAGCAGTTTCATTTCCTTGGGGTGATATCCCGTCGGAGGGCTCCCAAAGCCCTTTGTGGAGGGGGATCAGGAGGTGTCCTTGTGGGGGTATGTGGGGTTGGGGACAGTCGCGCGTGATTGTCATTCCTTAGCTGTCTGCATCCCGCAGAAACTTTCTTCGGACTCTTCCAGCTGGCCCAAGTCCTGGTCTCTTTTTACTGCTTTTGTAACTGGCTGCAGTAGGCTTACGAAGAACTCTTTTAGTCAATCTGGAAAAACTTGACTGACTATAAACAATCCTAAATTAAAGAAGTATATGGCATTGGCTGCGGCGAGGGCTGGGGGTGGGGAGGGTGGTTAGTAAAATAGTGCCGAGTGGCACCCTGCAAGGTCATGCACTGGGAACCTTGTCCCTCCTGACTTTCAATGGACATTCTCTTCCGGGGAATAAACTCAGGGCCATTTAGAAATATGTCTTAAATTGGTACCGGGTCTCCAGAAGCGGGATCCATGGGAGCCTGTGAAACTTCCAGTGCCATTCATGCTGGGTTTAGTCATCAGCCCTCAGGATGAACCAGAGCGCTCCCTATAACTCTTAACTGTCTGACCAATTACTAAAGCTACTTTTTAATGAGCCCTCCACTTGCTGCCATGGTGGGGAATTTGGAATCTGCCTGAGTCCGTCTGGGGCCAGTGAGAGGGCCCTGGGACAATCCCAAGCCAGGAGTGTTTGGGGGCCCATTGGGCTTGGAGACAGAGGGCCCAGTATTGTGGAGTGGGGAGTTTGCGGGGGCCCGCTGAGCACGTTGTGCAAACTGTGGGCTTCAGGGTGGTCATGGAGGGGCTGCAGAGAGCCAGGGAGCGTGGCACCAGCCACAGCCTGCAGGGATGTGAGTGAGACAGGTGAACCTGCTGAACCACAGATCACTGTCCTTCTCCCCGTGGCGGAAGGAGAGGCTGTTTCTGAGAAGCCTCCAACCTGGATTTAGGTGGGTTTGGATCTGGAGGGGGAAGTCCCCCAAAAGGGATAGAAGTAAGGAAGACCAGAGCCTCTGCCAACAGATGGCATATCCAGAAGAGATGTCCGTTTACCTTTGGGAAAGAGCAACAACCCAGTTTCCCATAATGATCTTTGGCAATATTTGTGGGTAGGAGTGTGCCTTAGGCTGCAAAGGTGGCCCAAAAGAGGGTTTTCTTAAAGGGACACAAAGGCTCTGGGAGTTGGAAAGTTCCTCATCTGGAGACATCTGTCTTTACCCACAATATATCGAGGTTAACGAGGGTAGGCCGGCCATGCTTAGGGTCTCCAGGGGGAAGGCTCCTGCTGGGTTATTCCCACTAGAGTGTTTTTGTTTTTGTTTTTGTTTTCTGTGCTCCCCTAGAATTCTATCCACAGCGCTTGCGCCCATCCCTCTTCCCCTCAAGGCTCCTGGCTAGCTAGTCAGCTGCCATGGCCTCCAAAGTCTTTGACTTTGACCGGGTTTTAGCAGGGGCCCCTGGGAGGAGGAGAAGTCGACTATCGGTTTGGAAGTTTTTGCAATGGCTGTTCCAGCTTTTGCTGCGGTATGAGGCAAGTGGCTGGATTAAAGTCCTGGGCTGTGATTGCAGGCCCGTGGAGGCAGGGGCAACAAATGAGGACCCGGTCCAAACATAAAGGACAGCTGGGACTCAGGGACCCACTCATTTCCAGGAGGTAGGATGAGAGCTGGCTCAGAGTTGTACCTGCTTGGCTCTTACTGAGTTTCCAGTATGTGGGTCGAGAGCCTTGTTCCTAAAGCAGCCAGCCAGGAACTAGCCCTTTCTGTGGATTTGTGAATCCTATTCCGCCCCATTCAGCAAGTCCCACCTCCTTCCCATTCCTGACGCCGGGGCAGGCCCAGGCCCATCCATGCCACGATGACCGTCTAGCTCACCGAACCTGCTGGAGGTATTTTTCAGATGTTTGGCACAGCGTTAGGCCTGGGGGAGGGCCGGGGGGTCACAACAGAGATGAATAAAGACCCAGGGACACGGCTGGGTGCTCAGGGTCAAGGCACCAATTACAGCGTGTATTCATTTCTTCTGGCCGCCGTAACAGATTACCACTCACCTGATGACTTACAGCGGGAATTTACTCTCTCTGCGTTATGGAGGCCGGAAGTCTGAAAGCGAGGTGTTAGCAGGGCCCCCTCCCTTGAAGGACTCGACGGGAGACCCCTTCCTCGTGTCTTCCAGCTCTCGAGGCTGCTAGCGCTCCTTGGCTTGTGGCGAGACCTCTCCAGTCTCTGCCTCCTCGTGGGGCCTTACCCTCTGTCTCCGACTCTGTGTCCTCTCCTTGTAAGGATACCGGTCAGTGGGCCATGAAGCCGCAATCAGTAATGAGCCTTAACTAATTACACCTCCAAAAAGCCTATTTCCAGATGACGTCACACTCAGAGCTTCTAAATGGGCCTGAGTTGCTCATTCGTGGGGGGATGGGGGGACATACGCGGTGGGAGCCCAGTGGGACTGTTAATCTCTAACAAAGGCTCACAGAAGGCTTCAGGAAGGAGGTGGCATTTGAGTCAAGAGTTCCAAGTAGAAGGGATGTGAAAAGGTCACTCCAGGTGCAAGGAAACGCCTGAGCAAAGACTGTGCCCCACTGGAATCGGGGAAGGGAGGCGGAAGGCAAAGAAGGACAGTATCGTAGAGTGGGGTAGGGAGCTGGGGAGGTATCTCGGACCCTGAACAGATGAGAACAGGAAAAAGGAGCAAGAGAGGAGAGGGCTCCAGGGAGGGATTCTTGTGGGACCCAGAGCCACCAGGATGAAATAGCTTATTCAACAATGATGTGTGAAGGTCACAAAAAAGGGGGTGCTATGGGAGACTGCAGCGGCCCATCTCCCCTGCCCTCACCCTGAATGCAGACTTGGCTGGAAATTTCTGGGAAAAGGACTGGGCTCCCATTTGATGGCGGCTTGAAGCAAGAAGGCAGGCCACCTGTCCTACCTGTGGCATCTAGGGGAAGTGTTTCGGCTCGGGGCATCAGGTCCTTGGGTTTCAAACAATGGGCCTTGCGCTTTGGGCCGGGTTGTGAATGGGCAAACACCCCCCTCTTACTGCCCCACCCGCTCCCCGTGGGGAGTCAGGCGGCAGAACTCTAAATCCATGCCAGCTGTGGCCCAGCTTCCCTGGGGTTCCCTAGACCCAGCTGTGCTACAACCCTCGGAAAGTAACTACCTTCTCTGGGCAGCAGCTAAGAAGCACACCTATAAAATGAGAGAGGACACAATGTCCCCTAAGATCCTGGCATGCCTTAAAGTTCACGTATCATGGATCAGCCATCCCAGGAAAGCAACAGATTGCCAAGCTCCCCGAGCTGGGAGGGAGAGACGGATTCAGGATACATTTGTCATCTTCCCTGCTGATCTCGGCCTTTCTTGCTACTCCTCAGATCCCACTGACAGAAAAGGCAGCAGCTCGGTGTTGGGAAGCGTGCCTGCGGTGGGTAGGAGGCTCACTCCCACTGCTCAACTCTCTCAACGGCCTCCGGCTAGCTGTCAGCCGTGGGTTCATTTCAACTCTTATAGGAGGTATTAATATTTTCAACGTGTAGCTTCCAGGGGATCGAGGGGCCCAAATTCCCCAACTAGCATATCAAGGAGAACTTCCAGCTTTTATCCTAAAGTCACCAAATTGTCTATTAGGGAGTTTAGAGCGTGTTCCCTAGACTTGGTGATCCTGAACTAAGTCGACAAGTTCACGTTCAGTCTATAGCCCGTCTGCGGATTCTCGCTTACACTCCACGCTCTCTTGATCTTCAAGCTTCTCAGAGCCTCTGGCTCTGATCTCTCTATCCTTATGGTTACTTTCCCTGCCTCATTTCCAGCTTATTCCTTGTCAAAGTCATCACTGAGAAATGATCTCAGCCAGATTTAGGAGTAGGTAGCCCTTGGCCATCTCTTTCTACCCGGGAAAGCTCTCTGGTTGTCACAGTCACTGCGACTTGTCCCAGAAGGACCTTGTCCCAACCTGCCACCACCATCAAAGTCCCACAGAGTTCTGGACATCAGTGCAGGAATGATTCCAGACCCAACATATTCTCCTTTATCCTTGTGCAAAAGCATGACCGCACCTAGAATTTTCGAAAAGGCTCGCCTTGCTGTTGCCTTCAAAAGACACCGTCTAAAAATACATCAAGTATATAAGATATTTGAAAGGAAACATTTGAAGCATATTATTCAGATGAACCGTGAAGGTCAGGAAAAGTTAAAGCCAAATGAAAAGGAGAGAAAAGAATCTGTTTAGACGCTAGTATTCTCAGACGGACACACGTCCACAGTGGGACTGGTGTCCATGGTGGGACTGGTGCGGGAGGCATTTGAGCTCCAACAAAAAAGAGGGCTCTGGATTCGCAAAAAGAGGGCACCCAATACCAGACCGTGTTCGCAAATGAATGGTGGGTGGGAACTCATTCATTCGTCGTCCCTTCACTCTTTGATTCACTCAACAAAGAGCTGCACCTTCCGTGCGCCCCCAACGGCCCTGGGGATACAAAAAGCAGACAAAAATCCCCAGCCGTATAAACAGCGGACAGTTTAGTGAGGGGGACAGACAGATAATAAACAAGAGACATAAAATAGTGCATTGGGTCGTATTAAGTGCTACGGAGAAACCTAAAGAGGCAAAGCAGACCAAGGGAACATAGAGGGGAAAGGAGCAAGTAGCAGCTTTCCAGGCAGGGCAGGGGTGCAGGGTGGGGAAGGGGGAGATGCAGGGCAAGGCCAGCAGGGGGGCAGGGCAGGGGGTGGGGAGCAGCGCGGGCAGGTGGGACTCAACAATCTCATGAACTGACTTTGGCTCTGAAGCTGAGTGAAGCTGGGAGCAGCTGGAGGGTTTTGAGCAGAGAAGTGACGGAACTAACCTAAGTCTTAGCAGGATCGTGGGCTGCCAGGAGCTAAGACAAGGGAGGCGTTTGTCAGGCCAGGGGCAGGCAGGGGGCTGGCTGTTAGGAGGCCAGTGCGGACTTCTGCAGCCCCCTCCAAGAACATCACACCAGGCTTGCTCTGCCTTCTTCTGAGAGCCTTTCCAAGCTCAGGGATTTGGAAGATGCTGGCGGGGTCTTCCCCAATCTCTCCAGTCAAGCGGAGGCGAATGGGCCGAAGGGGGATCTAGGCTAGAGCCCCTGGTGGAGTGGGTGGGCGTCATCTGGGACCCGGGCCTCGGAGTCCGCTGGGGAGACCTGCCCTCCGCCGGGTCCTGGTCTGTTCTTGCCGAAGCCTCCCGCAAAGAATGCGGACCAGCTCGAGGGTGACCTGGCTCTGGGGATGGTGACTGTCGGATCGGTTCACCGACTCAGCGAGCCAGGCCTGGGAGCTGCCGCAGAGAGGCACATAAACGAGGTTCTGTCCCGGTGGCACCTCTGGGCTGGTGGGACGACCGTCTCCAGGTTGCCAGAGCCCCTGATGCTTTGGAAAGATGAGCCAACTCTAGCAAGATGACTTTAATGTGATAAAGATTAAGTCCCACTCCCCAAAATAAAATAAAATAAAATAAAACCAAACGTATTGGTGCCCAGAGTGAAGGAGACACTTTTCTGTTCCACTTGGTCGAAGGGCTTCTGGAGCACTGTGGTCAGTATTGGTCAACACTTCGAGAGGGTCCTTGAGCAGCTGGAGGGTGTCCAGGAAGCGGGCTCAGGATGACAAGGACGAGAAGCCATGGCTTAGGTTGGGTGGCAGATCCACGGGTGTTGAGTTGGCGACTTCAGGGACGTGGTCCAGGTGGGATGGGGGGCCGCGCCGGGCGGTGGGGAGGACTCGGGGATGGAGACGGGGCTCCCACCCCACAACGCCCGCCTGCCCTCTAGAGCTTTCTGCCCCCCAGCAGGCTGCTCTTTAAGTGAGTGTGCTGAGGATTCCTGCACCGGGGAGGTTAGGTTCTGGGCGACTCCCTGGGTCCCTTCCACCCCTTAGGGTTCGTGCATCATTGTTGGCAGAGTGACCTCAGTGAGGACAGTGACCCAGGCAGGGGCAGGAGGAAAGGATACCAGCGTCCATCAACCAAGGCTTAAAAGGGGGCAGCCCTTCTCCACCTGACCTCGCCAGGGGCCTTCAGAGGTTCTGTCATTCCTCTGCTGGGGTTTTCAGGGTGCTGGACAGAGGACCGACAAGCTATACTCGAGTCAGCAGGATGGGCGGGGATGGAGTTCACGTCCCCTGTACGAAAATAGTTTTTTAAGCACGAATAACAGTATTTGCATACAATGAACGGGATGCTTGCCAAAGGGTTAAGATAGTCAGTGGTTCTCGGGGTTTGCTTTTAACAACCAACTGATAAGCAGGAAAACAACACGGTTGAACCTCATTCATTGGATAACCAGGGTACCGCCCCAAACATGTAAGCAGCCAGCCTCACAGGAAGAGTGAGCGCTAGCAGCTTCCAGTTAATCCTGAGGCGACCCAGCTGGATCCTCCCAAGTGACCCAGAGCTTTGATAGTACAGTGAAGGGAGCAATCACTGTATTAGGGGAAATCTCAGAAGACTTCTCGAAGGAAGTGACAACTGAGGGAGTTGTAATCAGTCTTAATCTTTTGCTGTTTGTAGAACCCTTTGAGAACCTGAAGAAAATAGAAACCCCCTCCTAAGAAGAACACGCGATACACATTTTTTAACTTCTACGGGGTCCTTGGATGTCCCTGATGCCTGTCCCAGCCACAGGCTAAGAAATTTGATGCTAGATCTAATCTAAGTCCCTCAGGCTTGGATTCCGGTCAGAGACTAGAGCTCATAGCACAGGCAGGGGCCCCTCTGGGGTCCTGTGACCCAGAAGCCAGAGCCAAGCCCGGGGGGACAGCACAGTTTTGTGGCCTGGTGGCTTAATCCCAACACTAGTCACCCGAAACGGGCCACTCAGCTCAAAGCCATTCTGACTCAGTTGGCCATCCCCGGCTTTGGGGAACGCAACCTTGAATTCCCTTTTCAGTGGCCTGTCAGGGAAGCGGCTAGAAAGCATTCTGATCATGAGTGATATGATCACTTTGTCCACATTTGAAACATACTCCTGGGGAGGCATTTATAGATCATTGTGTCTATCCGTATGCCTCATTCTACGGGCCTCCAGCCCATCTGGGCCCCAGCAGCCCCCAAGGCAGGTGCCAATACCATTTGAGGTTCTAGGACCCAGTTGTCAGACTGGGTTCCAGAGCACCCGAGGGGTTTCTAGAAGATGGAACCACATGGAAGGTGGAGAAAATAGGGCTTGGAGGGGCCCCCCGCCTCCACTTAACTAGATCAGCTTCACTTCGATCTGTTAAATACTTTTGAATTGCATGTAAAATTCTTGTGTGTGCTTTGAAAGAATGCCATTACTTTAAAGAAAAAATATAGCTTAAAAACAGCTGTTCTAGGAAATGCTCGGGACACGGCCCTCCCCCCAGTTGATCCTCACTTGGGTCTCCCACGTGTCATCTCATTGGGTCCTCAAGCTTTGGCTCTTCTTTTTTTTTTTTTTAAAGATTTTATTCATTAGGGCACCTGAGTGGCTCAGTCGTTAAGCATCTGCCTTTGGCTCAGGTCACGATCCCGGGGTCCTGGGATCGAGTCCCCCATCAGGCTCCCTGCTCGGCGGGAAGCCTGCTTCTCCCTCTGCCGTTCCCCCTGCTTGTGTGCTCCTGCTCTCTCTCTGTCTAATAAATAAATAAAATCTTTAAAAAAAAAAAGAAAAATATCTTATTTATTTATTTGTCAGAGAGAGAGAGCACAAATGGGGAGCGACAGGCAGAGGGAGAAACAAGACTCCCTGCTGATCAGGGAGCCCGATGGGGGGCTCGATCCCAGGTCCCTGGAATCATGACTTGAGCCAAAGGCAGATGCTTAACCAACTGAGCCACTGGGCGTCCCCTCAACCTCTGGCTCTTTACTCCAAGGTGAGGAAGCTTATGCTCACGGATCCCCCGGCCGGTTCCTTTGCCCTGGGTCCCTTCGCCAGCACTAGGGCGTCCGTGAGCTAGAAGCCCTACTTTCTCAACCAGGATTGAGACAGCCTCCCAAATTCAGCCTCCAGCCCTGAAGGCATGTGATTTGGCCACCCCAGCCCCAGAGCCAAGGGCTGAGCCATGGGCCGCGTCCCAGCCGTGTCACAGCTGCTGCGGTGTTTTGAGAGGCGGAGACCAGCCCGCTGGCCACAACACTCGCGCCTAAATTTAATCCCATAAATACCGCTCATGTACTATTTAATCCCATAAATACGTAGGGGGCCTCCCAGCAAACGGCTGTGTGACCTCAGACAAGGGACGGTATGTCTCTGGGCTTCAGTTCCCCCATCTGAAGAATGAGGGTGTGAAGATTCAGTGAAGTAGCTAAACCTCCTAGTCCATCGTTTGCACGAAATGGGCAGTGGGGGGCCCAGTGGGCACTCCCCAGCCATGGCTTCGGCACCCTGGCACAGCATCAGACACAGAGGAGGCACTTAATAAATGTGGGTTGCCTGAGCCACGGCGTGCCCTGCCCATCGTACTAGCAAGAGCCTGTGTGTACAGGGACCGTTCTGAGCGCTGCGGAGGTAATAAAGTCATTCACTCCCCACAGCGAGCTCCAGCCTTGGTGCTGTCCCACCCTCTCTCTCTACTGGTCAGGACTCTGGTGGTTAGTAACCTGAGATCACTCAGCTAGTAAGCGACCGAGCGGGGTTTAAACCCCGGGTGTCCTCTTGAACCGGCGAGTGTGGGTGTCTCTCCGGTCATCTCTGTATGGACTAGCATAGGTCACGCGGACGGCCCCTAGCAGACTCTGTGCCGGGTGCCTTGGGCAGCGAGGGCGTCTAAATGAATCACACGACAGTAACTACGGCTTTCCCGATGGTGGGTCCGGAGGTATCTTTAGACCGGTTTAGACTCTTGTGACCGAAAGGTCTGTGGGCAGGTCTACTTCCGGGCCTGGCTTCAGGGGCTCAAACAGTGGTGTCAGGATTTGGTCTCTCTTTGGCCAGGCCTCCTCTGCCACGGGGCTGCTCGCGTCTGCCCCCTGCTGCCTTAAATACCAGCCCCCACCCCAGCCCCCAGTCCAGGGGTTAGACTCGTATCGTCTGCCCAGCGATTCCGGAAGGGGCCTTGAGTCTCCCTGGCTGTGACAGGGTTGACCCTGAAGCAGACACCAGCGATGGGTCACAGGCCTGTCTCTGAGTCAGGGGTGGACCGGCCCCAGCCAAGTCACAGTGTCGGAGAGTGGGGAAGTGGGCTTCTGTGGGGACAGTGGGAGGGCTGTCACCAGGAGCAAGGGCTTTGGGAGCAGATGTCCAGGACTCTCTGCCGAAGGACCAGTCCAGTTTTTAGTCACCCCAAGTGGAAACTTCCAGGAGATCCAGGCCCACCTGTTAGCCAGTCCTCCCAAGTCTGGTCCTGCAGACATTATCAGGTCATTTACCTGACACTCAGGGGCTAAAAGCACAAAACGGTTAGGGGTTGAGCTGAAATCTCCTTGCCCTCGGGGAGTGTGTAGTTTAGGCGAAATGAGCAGCCAGTTAAGGTGGCCTAGCAGGTTGTCGACGGACTTTCTTGGTGACCTTCTCTAGAAGCTTTAAGTCCACTATGATTGGAGAGGAGAGGAAGCCCCTTTGCTGGGTCACTGTTCATAGCGGGGTTTTCCTGGGTGTGAGGAGCCGGTTCTCCCTCCTTTTCTGGCTACGGGCAGGTGAGCCGAAGGGAGCCCACACTGGGTCCTTCCAGGGCGGGAAGAAGAGTCTCTGGGGTCCTAGAGACTCGAACTCCCAGGACCAGGGTCCTTTTAGAGCCCAGCCAGCCAGCTCGGCCTGCTCTGACCCTCGCAGGCAGGTCGGCATGGGGAGCCGGGGCCAGCGTGACCACAAAGGGCAGCGCGACCTTCCTGCGGGCAGGCAATCCCGCCGGGCACGCCCACATGACGGCAGACCTCCCTCGGCTCCCACACCCCATGTCCTCACTTCTCACTTGGCACAGAGGGGGTCCCGCCTCACCTCTCCAGGCCCGCCGGGAGCAGAGTGGGCTGGGACCCCAGGCGCCCCCTTGGCTGGCAGATCCATTGCCCTGTTTGGGGGCCCACCTCTTGAGCCTTTGTGTTGGGAGGGGTGTGTGTGCGTGTGCGTGTGTTTGCACGCCCACGTCCATTTGTTCTGCTTGCTTCAGCAGCCAGTAGAAAACAGTAGTTCAGATTTTAAGCTCGAAAACCAACAAACCGAAGGTCTTACGTTGGCTCTTCCACTTACATTGCTAAGGGACCCTGGGCGAACTTCGAGACCTGTCCGAGCCTCAGTCTCCTCGTCTGTAAAATGAGGACTCCGTGAGATAATGTATAGAAAGTCCTGAGCACGAAATTGCTCAGTACGCTGGGCGCGGTGGTGAGGCTCTCGGTCATGTTGGACTATTCACTCCGACCCGTCCCGTGCTCTCCCTACGAAAGCATTTCTTTAGGACTGTTCTTTTTTAATTTAATTTATCTTATTTATTTTTTTATTAGAGAGAGAGCACGCACATGAGGGGGCGCCTGGGGACAGATTGAGAGGGGGACAAGCAGCCTCCCTGCTGAGCACGGAGCCCGATGGGGGGCTCGATGTCACCATCTCATGACCCTGAGATCAAGACTTAACTGACGGAGCCACCCAGGTGCTCGGGTGCACAGGGGTGATTGGTTGGTTTTAAGCAATGCTGATGGGGGAGCTGGTGAGGGGCTGCTGTGCCACTGGAGCCCAGGGACTGGGGCAGACAGACGGAGTTTCAGTCGCGCTGGGCTGAAGTCAGGGTGTCGGGGTTCCTTCTGGAGGCTCTAGGGGACGATCTATACCCTTGCCCTTTCGGCTTCCAGAGGCACCCGTGTCCCTTGGCTCATGGCCCCTTCCTCCATCTTCAAAGCCATTGTTTCCACGCTTACATCTTCCCTTTACTCCCCTCTTCTGTCCCCCTTGTCCAGGTTTAAGGCCCCTTGTGATTACACGGGCCCGCCTGGATAATCCAAGATAATCTTTCTATTTTAAAGTGAGTTGATTAGCAAATTTAATTCCATCTGCAACCCTAATCCTCCTTTCCCACTACAGTAACACATTCACAAATTCTGGGGATTAGGACCGGGTGTCCTGGGGAAGCCTTCTCATCCGCAAAGTGACAGCTAATCCCAACCTCTCTCCAGGGGTCACTGGGAGGATTCCCGGAGATGGTCCAACATGCTGGGTGGGGGCGGGGGGGGTGGCTCAGAATATGCTGGTCGGCCCCGCCCAGAACACCTGCTGAATACAAAGCTCTGTTCCAAGGGCCCCCCAGAGTCCCCAGGGATGGAGGATGTCACAGTTCCCGCCACAGAGCGGCTGGCGTTGTGACTAGGGCAGTCCATCGCGTAAGGTTTGCCCTTGGAGAGCAAAGCAGAAACGGGACTTTTATCGACCTTGCGCTGAGTGGGTAGCTGCTCCACAGAAGAGAATACTCTGGGTCGACCTGGAAGGCTTCCTACTAGGGGTAGATTTGACAGGAGGGAAGGACATATGCAGGGGACTCTCCTAGGTCACAGGGACTAGGTGGGCATACAAGGGAAAAACACAGTTCTGGGGCCCAGCCTCAGTCTAGCTGGGGAAATGGACCGGGGGCCCTCAGTGACCTCTGTGGTGTGATGAGTGTTTATATGGGCAAACCGCCATGGGAGCCAGCGATGGGCACAGGGGAGGGCTTGCCAAGCCATCTCTGACTTTGCTGTCCATGCAGTTCTTTCTGCACACGAAGTGAGTTATAGGGACAATCTCGTCGCCTCCTCAGAGCAACCCTATGAGGTAGGAACTATTCCTGTCCCCGTTTCTGGAATGAGAAAACTCAGGCTCAGAGAGGCTAAGTCCTCGCCTCATGCCACACAGCACCCCTAGTCATGGGTTTGGAAGCCAGGTGGTCTGGCTTCTGGAGAAGGAAGGCTAGAGGTGGCCAGGCCAGGGGGCTCAAGGGAGGTAGAGATCACAGAAAGAAAACACCCCCAGGCAAAGGGGAAGAGCCGGTCTGGAAGGGGGAAGACGAGTGTGGCCTGGCTGGAAGGAACGCGGGAGGAGGGTGGTGGGAGGTGGGCAGGGCGACCCCTCACGGCGCTTGGTGGCTGTGGTGCGTGGTTGGGACTTGATGGGGAGAGCGCTAGGGAGCCACAGAAGGGTATCTACACAGTGCAGGACCGGACTGGATTCCGGGAAGGGGAGGGGAGGCCGGTTTTCCGGCAGAATTCTCCACTTTGTGCAGGGCTGGTGCTGAGGGGAAGCCCCTCCCGGCGCAGCTTGCTGGGCCGCGTGAGGCCCGTGCGGGTTTGCTCCCAGCATCCTCGGCCAGGCCGATTCCCGTCGCGGCGTCCGCTGCTTCCCCGAATCCCGCAGCCCTCCGGGCCCAGATCCCCCGCCGGATAGCACGACGCCAGCCCGCCAGAAGGGTCAACTCCACGGCGTTTGACCTTCGTCCCGCAGAGATTAGACCAATTCCTAATTAATAGCTTGTAGGATAGATAGTTACCTTGGCACCACTTGCAAGTAATTTAAAGCTTGTCCTAAGAAGGCCGGTCCATAAATAATGCTTAATTAGCTGGAGATCTTCCTGGGGCACACCAGCTGTGTGCTATCGGGCACAGGAGCTCAGGGACCTCCGAATGTCTGCTTGGGATGGGAAGGGGATGCTGGAAGAGACACCCCAATGAAAAAATCTGCCTTTTCTTTCCCAAAACAACAGCCGTATTCTCACCTCAACCAGTAGCTCCCAGAAGTCTTGCCAGGGTTGGTTTCCCAGCTCAGCCACTCCTGGCCAGGCCCTTGACCTTTCCAGGACCTCCGCGCTCCATCTGTAAGATGGGCCAATAGCTCGGGTCCGCAGCCCCTTGAGGACTTGCTTAATTGTATGGGTGCAATTAAGAGAGAAAAAAAACAGACTTTGGAGGTTTTGGATGTGGAAACTGAGGCTGAGGGGTTGGGTGAGGGGTGATTTGGCATTGGGTACCCCTGGGTATTGCTATCGAGCACCCTCCGTGGGATGGCCCTTCCCCGGCTTCTGTGCCGGCATTCAGGGCCCCGCGCTCAGGAGGGTCCTGCACTTCTGAATGTCCTGCTGTTGCTGTCTTGAAATTCTCAATGATTTTTGAACTAGGGGCCCCTGGGTTTATATTTTGCACGGGGCCCCACAAATGACGTGGCCGGTGACAGCCATGATTTCATCCATTCATTCACATACTCGCAGGTACCTGATGACCATGCCAGGTGCTGGGAATTCATTCCGAGAGCCTACATTCTAGAATGTGTGTGTTGGGGGAGCAAAGAACTAACTGCTAAAATTTCAGACAGTGACAAAATGCTGTCAAGACCATAAAACAGGGTGATGTGAGGGAGAGAGATTTAAATATTAACTTCGGTGACGGGGAAGCTGGTGTTAAGCTGTGCCTTGCTGCATTCCTGGGGTCCTTTTTAAACACCTGCGGTCATTTCTAGCTTCCCCCAAACCCCACAAGGACTTGAGTTAGTGGGGTCCGAGTAGGGGAGCCAGTGTGGGGGCTCCTTGGGCCCAGGGGGCTGTTTACCCATCTATCCCCACAGCCCGTACCACTCCCAGTAAACCCAGAAGGCAAGTTTGGTAGGTGGGTGAGGAAAGGCCCTGCCTCAGTTGCTCTGGGTGGCTCCAAGCTCTGGGTCAGGCCGCCGCGTCTGAGGGTGCTAGCCCTATGAGGGTTTCTTGCACTTTTGACCTTTCCACCCCAGCAGGGGGAGGGCAGTTTCGATTCTCCCCGCTTCCCCCAGAGGGAGATGCTGCAGCCCAGAGATGCCAAGTGACTCATCCAAAAGTCACACAGCAAATTGACTCCAGAGCACAGTCCTGGCCTGCCGGCCCCCGGCCAGGCTGCCTTCCATTCCCAAGGGCAGTTCGGACACCTGGCGCTGCCAAGGGCAGTTCTGGGAGCTCCCCGGAATATGCAGCCGTCCCCTGCTGGGGGGAGGTGGGGAGTGGGCTGGGGGCAGCCATCCGGACCCCTTGGCATCTGCTGACACCTGGAGGAAGGGCCTCAGCCCCCCAGCACTTCTGTTTCCATCAAGAGGGATGAGCTTCCCAGAAAGCCGCGCACCAAGGCCGGCATTTCCCCAATCTGTCGGGCAGAGAGCCCAAAGCTGACCCCAGAGGCCCAGCCCTCGGTTTGGGAGGCCCCCTGGGGAGGCAGGGGATGGGGTCCCCAGCAGAGAGGCTGACCCCAGCTGGGTGGAAGCTGCCAGCCCCCGGGGATGCTCCGGAGCAGGGAGGCTGCGCTCCAGCTGGGCCGGTGCCTGCCAGGGGGGGCGGCGGAGGGTTCACGCTGCGGCCAGCAGACTGGCTGCGTGTTGCAATGTCTGGTGGCGTTTGCAGCATCCTGTCCGTGTGTGCAGCTGGGGTAACCTCAGGCCGGCGGAGGAGCGTGTGTGGCGCGCAGGCCTCGCGGCCTGGAGGCTGCTGGCACCTTGCATCTCATTTACAGCTCCGGGTTCAGCCTCGGGCCAGCGGCGCCCCTGACGTCACGGCGTTTGTTTACCGCTCGGCTGCGCGGAGGAAGCGCGGGCGGTCCTGCGGGTGGAGGGGCACCCCTTCCACCCCCGCCCCAACCGGGCCTCCTCGCTGCCTCCCCCCGCCCCGCTTCACTCAAGCCCCCACCCTTATTCCCAACCCGGCCCTCCTCCCCCTCTCCCCCCACCCCGCCCCAACCGCGCCCCCACCTCCTCCCCATCAGTACCCTGATCCGCACCCCATCCTGGCCCTCCCCACCGCTCCTCCACTCCGCCCTATCTGCACCCCCACCCCTATCCCCAACCTGGCCCTCCTCCCCACCTCCCCTACCTCTTCCCCATCCACGCCCCCCCCCACCCGCACCCCAACCCAGTCCAAACCTGGTTCCCCTCCAACCCTACCCCAGCCTCGCTCCGGACACCTCCCAGACGCCCCTCCTCACCCTCCTCACCTCCGGGACCACAGCCCCGCCCACCCCCTCCACATCTACCTCCCACTCCTCTCCCCTACCCTTTCCCTTCCTTTTCCATCGGCCAAATGGGATCCTGGCCCAGTCTCCACCCAGGACTCCAGCCCAGCTCTGTCCCACCCCCTCCCGGGACCCCCGCGGGCCCCCACCCTCTGCCCGCCCCTGGGCCCACTTTCAGAAAGACTTCCTGGAGCCTCCTGCCAGACCCGTTGAGGTTTCGCCCGGCGGCCCCTCCTGCCACCCCCTCCTGCCACCCCCTCACCCCATCATGTGAGCGCAGACTTGCCGCCCCGCGCGGAGCAGGCTGGCGGCTCGTTAGCGGCCGGGGCAGGGCTGCGAGGGCTGGCGCTTTGTTATTGGAAACTGGTGTGTTTACCAGCGGCGCGCTAGGTGGGTCGCTGGCCTGCCTGGCTGGCATCCAGGCACCCTCTTCCTGGGGAGGCTGCCCTTGCCACCTGGAACTGTTCCCTCGCTCACCGCCACCCCTCCCCCTCACTTTGCTTCAGCCAAGTGTTCTGGAAGTGCAAGGGACCGGGGATGGAAGTCCGGATCTCGCTCTTCCTCCATACCTGGGACTTGCCAAAGCCGACCTTCCCCGGAGAGAGGGGCTCAGGGAAGAACTTCTTCCATTTGCTCAGCCAAACCCTTTGGGGGCCTCTTGGAACCCCTCTTCTGGCAGCCCAGTCCTGCCCCCCTCCTCTTCCACCAGTTCTACACAACCACCCCAGCATTGGCAGGGGGACCCCATCCATCTCATCTGTTGCCGGCCCCTGGACAGCACCTCCTCACCGGCCCCCCTGGGCTGCTCTGGTTCCCACCCTCCTTCCAAACCCCCAGTCCAGCAGTCAGAACTACTTCCGAAATCCAAGCCAGAGGCTGTCCTCTCTCTGGTCACAACCCTGGGAAGGGCTTCGGTTCTCACTGGCAATAGAATTCACAGCCCCCCACACCCCTCCCAGCTACGGTCCCCAACTTCATGTCTCCCACCCAGCTCTGCCCCTGGACCTCCCCCAACACCCTGAGCTCATTCCCACCCCAGGGCCTTTGCACTGGTTGTTCCCTCTGCCTGGAAGTTTCTTTCCCCAGATGTCTGCATTGTTCCCTCCTTTGCTTCCCTGAAGTCTGCCCTAACGTTACCCTACCAGAGAGGGTCTCCCTGTCCCCCGCTTCCTACCCCACGATCATTCCATCCAGCCCCCCTACAAAGCTTCCTGTTCCTCCCATGCAATTTTGCCTCCTTTATATATCACACAGTCAGTTGTTCCTATGTTCATTGTCCCCATCTTCCCCCTACACGCGGGGAAGCAAATGCCAGGAGAGCAGGATGAACTTATGTCCTGCTGTTTTCTAGGGCTTCCAACACTGCCTGGCGTGTAGTCACCACTCAGTAATCCCCGCGAATGTGTGAGTGAGTGAGTGAGTGAGGACGGGGAGCAGAGAAGAAGCTTGGCTTTGGGGTCCAGGCTGAAGCATTGCTTCGAAACTTCTGGTAGTGCAGGCTGCATCAGTTCCTTGGCCTGTCTGAGCTTCATCCATGCACGGCGTGGACGTGGTCCCATTTCTCAGGCCGGTACTACTGAAGACGTACACCGTGTTATAAATGGCCTGTAACCGCCGGCTCTCCCCTCCCCACTTCTCGGCTCCTGCACCTCAAAATTAGGTGGTGTTCTCCACCGGGACGTCCACAGGGAGGAACTGAGGCATAGGTCATGGGGCTTCAGCTAGCAACTCTGGCCCGAGTTTTCGCACCCCCGGGTTTTGCCAAGTGCGGTCTAAGGGTAGACAGAAAGTGGTGCAGCTCTCGGGCCAGGCTCATCCATCAGCCCTGAGTGTCTGGCTGGAGGTGAGACGTTGTTAGGCTCTTCCGGAGAGTCAGCCCTCGAGGTAGTTTCCCTGGAGGGTTTTCCCAGTGGTCCTGGAACCAGAGAGATTCCCAAGAACCACACCCTGTCATGAGAAGGGGACTCGGCCCCATCGTCACGCTTGGTTTCCAAACGGTTGCTGAAGACGTGGCTCTTGGCAGGTGGGAAGTATGAGGTTTTTGGGGGCGGAAGGTGCCTTCTACCCTCAGGGACATAAGACTTCCGTCATGGAGGGACATGAGTGCCCCACGGACTGGGAGAGATCTGGAAAGTAAAAAGCAAGGACGTGCACAAGGCTGTTTATGGCATCTTTATTCATAACTGCCAAAACTTGCCCCCGAGATGCCCTCCAGTAGGTGAAGGGATAAATAAACCAAAACAGTCAAAAACCTAAAACTGCTCTAAAAAAACTCAACCTCCAGTGGCCCCATATTATCTATGGATCAGACGCATATTCTTGGTCCCAGTGGTCAAGGGCAGTGTGTAATCGGACTCTACTTCAACCCGTCCCTGCTGCCACCCTCTCCTGCGGGCTCCACTCCACCAGCCCCAAGGTGACCTAGACTCCTTCGTTCATTTCTCCAGGACCACACTTCTGTGGCTGCCTCCTGGAAGGAGTCTCCTCTTTTCTCTGTGTGTCTCTCTTCTGTCTCTTATTTATAAGGACACCTGTCATTGGATTTTAGGGTCCACCCTAATCCAGGGTGATCTCATCTCAAGATCCTTAACTTAATTAATTACATGTGCAAAGACCCTTTTTCCAAACGCATGGGTATCGGGGATCAGAATGGGACTACCTTCTTGGGGGACACAAGTCACACTGATACCCATCCGCAGGGCAGCTGTAAGCAACCTTCTCGAGTGCCTGGAACGGGCACAGTACCCTTTCTTAGACCTGTCAGAGGACTAGGTGAGAGACTGCCGCGGGGGTCCCCGCATGACGCTCGTCGTGATCCCCTTGGCGCCCGAGGGCGAGTTCCAGGCGGCTCGTTGGAGGGAGGAAGTCCGTCCAGCTCTAGGCTGTGGTCAGGGACTCGAGGGAGGGGGACAGTGCTGCCTAATCGCTTTTGAGGAGCTCCGTAATAGTCGTCTCCAGCAGCGAGCCGGTGGTAGCCAGAACCTTCTCGGCAGGCCCGGACAGGGAAGGAAGGCAGCGCGAGCCTGTCCTGCCGGTCACTCGGCCAGCTCGGCAGTGCAGGAATGGGAACGGGGGCCTCTAGACCGAGTCCCTAGCAAAGAGGCCTGGTGCTTTGGCCACCTCTGACCCGCTGGGGTCAGGCGGCCGTGGTGGGACACGGATAAGGAACCTAAGGGCAAGGTACAGACAGGAATGTGTGGAGTGTGGAAACGGGGCTCCTGGAAGGGAAGGCGGAAAGATGAGAAAGTCCAAAAACGTCTCGAGGAGGTATCCCATCATTGTCACCGATTTTCTTTTCACTGTCATTGATTTTGAAGCGTTGTGTTTGGAAGAAGGGCTGGTCGGTGGTTGTGGGGGGCGGGGGGGACCGGCTGGACTCCCGATGGGCGGGAGCTAGAGGCAGCCGACTCGGGTTCGTTCCTAGAGAAGAAGCTTCTGTCCCGGGGAAGAAAGGGCTAAGGATCCAGAGCGCTAGCATTCACACTTTATTTTATTTTTAGCAACAGAATCTTTGTAGAAACTGCTCTTCTAGAAGACTAATCAAAGTGCCCAACTGGGGCGCCCGGGTGGCTCAGTCAGTGAAGCGTCTGCCTCTGGCTCAGGTTAGGATCCCGGGGTCCTGGGATCGAGTCCCACGTCGGGCTCCTTGCTCAGCAGAGAGCCTGCTCCTCCCTCTTGCTCTGACTCTCCTCCCCGCTCGTGCTCTCACTCACTCTCTCAAATGAATAAATTACAAAAATCTTAAAAAAAAAAAAAAAGAAGAAGAAGTCGCTGTTCTTGGGGCGCCTGGGCGGTGCAGTCAGTAAGCCCCCAGCCGACTCTTGGTTTCCGCTCGAGTCCTGATCTCAGGGTGGTGGAGTTCAGCACCGTGTTGGGCTCCGCACTCAGCAGGGAGTCTGCTTAAGACTCTCTCCTTGCCAAAAATGTGCCCCTGCTCTGGATGGCCCTCAGGGAGGGGCTGGGACCCTGTCTACCGAGCCTCCCACCCCTCAACAGCCCTCACTAGATTCCACAGGGTTCCCAGAGCTCAGCATGAAAACCTCTCCGGGGAAATCTTCCTACAGGGCGCCCTGCAGCCCCCTCGGAGAGGCTGGACAGTTTTGACGATGGTCTCTACCTTCGTGGGCCCGGGGTGTGAACAAAGAAGGGTCTTCTAAGTCAGGTGGAAGGATGGAAATGGAGAGGTCTCTACGATCCTGCGGTTCTGCCCCAGTTCGGGCTGTGGCGAGAAGCAAGGCAGCCGAGCCCCGGTTGGGGTCTTCCAAGCAACTGTGACCCCAATGACTACAGTTTTATGGGGGGAGAGTGGGATCGTCTGCGAGCAGGGGGCGGGGCTATTTCTGTTCTTGGATTAATAAGAAGAATAGCCAGCATTTACCGTGTCCTTTCTGCATCCTCCAAGCCACCCTTTGAAATTAATGACCTTGATTTACAGAGAGGCTCCGTGCGTTTGCCAAGGTCATGGGACTCCCCAGTGGTAGATCGGAGAACTGAGCCCAGCCAGTCTGGCTCCGGAGCTAGTTCTAGGCCACTCTGCTCAAAACGTAGGGGATCTGTTTTTGGAAATGGACAGGACTCTGAAAGAGGGGAAAACTCAAAATTTAAGTCACTCTGGAGAGTACGCATTCGCGCGCTCAGCCTCACCTGCCCACTCCCCGCACTCCGCTCATCTACCCTTTCCTGGGCACGCTGAATTTTGGTGTTTGCTCGTTCTCATCTGTCCACAAGGCTGGATTCTGATTAATGTCCTCCCACTGGAGGTGCTCAGGGTGGAGGAGAGCTGTGCACCCTCCAAATCGTGACCCTCCCCCGCCACCTGCCTCCCTGCCATGGTTTGCGGTCTCTGGGGGGGTATTTTCTTCCTTCTGAGAAGCCAACTCAGCACTACTTTGCTCCAAGACATGGAGCCCATGAGATAGGAACTCTTCTGCTGAATGCCTTCCCGGGGACTTGGATCTTTCCGGGGCCGCCAATTATAAACAGATGCTCCTCCTGGGACTCACCCAGAGACCACCCAGCTCATGTCACTGCGGTGGGGGGCAGGGGGCGGTCTGTGCTCTGCAGCTGAGCTCCAACAAGGAATGCCAAGTCCAGGCCCTCACGCGAGCCCCTTTGGGCCAAGAAGGCCAGGCTGGGTGGAGTAGAGTCACTCACTATTCTCTGGTCAGCAGACTTTTCTGGAGACCTCCC
>CM052900.1:158146326-158169315 GCA_028534135.1 Potos flavus | reverse complement strand
AGGAAGGAAGGAAGGAAGAGAGGGAGGGAGGGAGGGAGGAAGGAAGAGAGGGAGGGAGGGAGGGAGGGAGAAAGGGAGGAAGGGTGAGGTGTCTACACCTAGGGTTCTGTGATAAGGATAAAATGGGACCCGGCATGCAACACTGCATATGTATACAGTAAGAGCCCAATAATTGCTGCTATAATGATATAGGTTTGTGAAGCAGCATAAAGTCATAGAGAAGTGAAAATGCGAAATTACCCAACAGCTACTTTCCTTGCTTTTTGCAACACGGCACACAGTGATAGATTTGCCTTCCAAATTATCGGCATCAGCTTCTTCCCCAAATGAGGATGACGTGGAGGGTCCTCGCGGGGATCGAAGGAGTCGGCCGGCGGGGGCCTTTGTCCCTCAGTCCCCTGCAGCTGTTAGTATTAAGAGTGGTTTGGCGACACCCCCGCGTCTCTGCACTTGCAAAGTCTTGAACCAGTTTTGCCACCTCCCTGAGCCGTACTTTGCTCGTCTGTAAGAGTGGAAATCATATTTCCCTCGGGGTTCATGAGGAGGGGTCACAGTGACACACGGAAGGTTCTGGTGCAAAACCTGGCCCACAGACGCTCAGTAACGAACCTCTGCTCTCCTGTCCTTGCCGTCAGCGAGCATCTCCGAGAACCCATACGTGACTAACCTTCCTCGAAGATCACACTTTCGGTGCGCCCCCGGAATTTCCACCTGCTAGACATGCAAAGAATCGTAGATTCTGTATGTAGGGGAGGTTGGATTAATGACAATTAATGTCCCGTGTTGGCTCCCCCTCCCCGATCACATCTTAGTTTGGCTTCTTTTCATCCGGGCATACAGGAGGTGCTCCATAAATGCATATTGGATGGAAGAGCAGCAGGGGCAATCCGGGGTTTCAGCTGGGCTCCAGGACACAGAAGTAGGTGGGATATCAGCGGACCTCTGGCAGGGTGCCTGTCTCACCTTCTGGCAGTTTCGTCTCCAGCACGTTAAGGAAATGCAAGGTTCCCCAAGCCATGTCCCTACAGTGGTTCCGAGTGTGGGCCCGCACAACCGGGCCAAACTCCAGCTCCGTGTGACCTTGGACAAGTTACTTTAGCTTTTCTGTGCCTTGGTTTCATCTCTAAGAAGGGATTGGTAATGTACCCCCTGCTTCACAGGTTAGGTGAGCCCCGAGATGGGAATCCACTAGCCCGCCTGACAGGTAGTAAGCGCCAGGTGAAGGTTAGTTACCTGTGGATGTGCGGCTGAGCCCCGAGGGCCTGGGGGGGAGCGGAGAGTCATATAAGGATGATTGGTGTTTAACCAACTCCCATTTCTCAAAGGGAAAAAAAAAGAAGAAGAAGAAGAAAAAGCATTGGCTTCCTCCCCAACCATGAAAAAAACTGATGGGCTTTCTGGCAAGATCGAGCCGTCGGGTGGGAGCTGTTGTTTGCAGATCACTATTCATTGATCTTGTTCTGCTCACACAACAGCTGCTTCATAAACGTGGCTGCCTTTGGCCCTCAGTAACCCTGTGAGAGTGCTCTTGTTCCCATTTCACAGACGTGGCAACTGAGGCCCAGAGCAGCGAAGTTACTCGCCCAGGGCCGCACAGACGGAAATTGGCCACGCATGCTGCTTCCGCAAAGTCTGGGCTGCCTCTGCGGGAGTGACGCTCTGCCGGTCCCCGGTGTCCCCACCTCACCCACCAGGGGGGAGAGGAGAAGGGCCCTCCAGCGGCCGTGCTGGCATCCTCTGTCAGGTGCTCCTGCGGGCGCCTTAGTAGGAAGGGCCCCCCTGAACCCACAGAGCTTGGCCCATGCACCCCATCTTCTCTTCCCCCAAGTAGCGAGCAGGACCGTCCCAGGTCGGGGCTGGAAAACCAGGCCGTGTGCTGTGTCCGTAGGGTTCCGGCCTCCGTGAGCGGCCTCAGCACATTCATCTCTGCAGGCCCCCGGTGGCTGCCCTTCTAGATCGCAGCAGGCCTGGGAGCGTCTTGGCTGCCCCTTGGGATAGCAAAGGAAGCCCCTGTGGGGAATGGCGGGGGGTGGGGGGGACATCCACGGGTTCTCTGAGACCAACCCAGCCCATGCTTGGGTCCCAAGAGTCGCCTTTGCTCAAGGTAACATCAGTGACTTACAGTAACATCCGAGTGACTTACCTAAGCCCTAAGTGCTTCTGGGCCCCGAACAGCACGCAAGCCCTTGGTGGGATCACGGTCAGCCTTGGGCCTACAGGCCCGCGAGGGCGAGGACAGAGCTTTGGCCTGGGGCTCCTGCTGGCCTGGCTTGAGTCCTTAGGCCCCCCTCCCCAATCTCCCCAAAGCCTCAGCTTCCTTCTCTATAAATTGGAGCAAATGGCTCTTGCGCATTTTGCACAGGCCTGGCACTTAGGGAGTGTCATCGCCGTGTGGGTCTCAGGTCACAGGCCTCGGGGCAGGCGCGAGAAAGCTCCCCGGCGTTTGCGTATTCAGTCGTTCATTTACCAACCGCTTGGAAAGCGCTCTGTCCATGTTCGGAAGGCCCGGTCAGTGAATCAGTGGATCGGCGAGGGAAGCAGCAAGCTGGGCAGAGCAGGACAGTCCCGCAGGCCCCGGCCTCCAGATAGGACGAGCAGGGCACATTTGGGGAACAGCAGATTGTTCCCTGTCCATCTGTTCAGCGAGCATTGATTGAGCGCCCACTATGTACCAGACTCTGCACAGAGGGGCTCAAACAGAGAGCAAGACCGACCAGACCTCTGCCCATGTGGAACTCAGTCTGAGGGGGGAGACAGGCCACGAACAAGGAAACAAGTGGACAGGCAAGGCCATTCCAGAGGTGGCCACTGCAGTCAAGGGAATTAGCAGGGGGAGGAGAGCGGAGGCCACCCCGAGTGGACGGGCCGAGAGCCTTCTCCGGTGGGACCGCTGGTAAAAGGCCCTGAGCGGGTAAAGAGCTTAAGTGGCAAGAACAGAAAGGTTGGCCCAGATTGCTGGAGCAGAGTGACAAGCGAGACGGGTCGGGTGGTGGGTGAGCGGGGCCCACAAGGAGCAGGCCTGTGGAGGGCACTGGGAGCCCTGGGAAGGGCTGGGCCGGGCAGCCGCAGGATCAGAGTGACATTTTATTTTATCTATTATTTATTTGACAGAGAGAGAGAGAGAGAGAGAGAGAGAGAGAGAGCTCACAAGCAGGGGGAGCAGCAGAGGGAGAGGGAGAAGCAGGCTCTCTGCTGAGCAGGGAGCCTGATCCAGGGCTTGATCCCAGGACCCCGGGATCATGACCTGAGCCGAAGGCAGACGCCCAACTGACTGAGCCACCTGGGCACCCCCAGAGTGACATTTTAAAGGATCCCTGGGAAGCATTTTGGAGAATGGGTCCCAGGGGATGGGCTAGAAGATCTCCATTCGCAAGAGGAGACTCACTGGGAAGAAAAGGAAGGGGAGACTCCCAGCACTACTGGGGATAGCAGGTGGGGGGGCGGGCAGAGCCTTCCAAAGGGGACTCGAGTCTCCCAAACAGCAGACGCCAGAGGGATGGGCCAGATTTGTTAGCCACGGACGCAGCCAGCAGAAGTGCTGGCTTCTCTAGCGGAATCCCCTATCACTTCTTCCTGCATCAGGTTCCCCAACCTCTTTCCGCCGCTGAAGCCGGAGACGGTGGCCCGGAGGACGGTGGAAGCCGTGCAGCTGAATCAGGCCCTCCTCCTCCTTCCGTGGACCATGCATGCCCTCATCATCTTGAAAAGGTAAGGGGGATGGTGGGGGGGGACGACAGGGGCAGATGCTCGGGGGCAGACTCCTGCTGGCCATTCCCCTTCTCCCGGAGAACCCTGGTGGGGAGGAGGCGGCAGGCAGGAGAAAGGACATGTGTGATCGATTAGTCATGTCTGCCGTGGGCGCGAAAGCGAACACAGGCGGCCTGTGTGCCGGGGATTTCCTACACTTAGGATGGGGGCGCCATTCTGAAACTTGTGGGTCTCGAGACTCCTTTACAATCTTAAAAATTAGAGGAAACCAAAGCCCTTTTTTTTTTAATGTGAGTTGTCTCTATTATTAGTTACCATATGAAAGATTAAAACAAAAAGTTTTACAAGATTTATGTATTTGTTTATATTTAAAATTCTCATTTATAAACAGCAGTAATAAATCCATGTCCATCCCTTGTTCACATAAATATGATATTTTTATAAAAAGGGTATTTTCCACTAAAAAGAAAAAATAGTAGGAAGAATGGCATTGTTTTGCATTTTTGCAAAGTTCTTTATTGCCTGACTTAATTGGAGACAACTGGACGCCTAGATCTGCTTCTGATTTTCATCGGTTACGAAGTCACGTGTCACATCGCCTCCGGAAAACTCTGCTGCATGCGGGAGAGAGGCGTGCAGAGGCAAAACCGTCTTCGTGTTATTACAAAAACAGTTTGACCTCTGAAGAGGTTTCAGGTGTCCCCCAAGGGTTCCTGGGTCACACTTTGAGAACCACTGTCCCGGAGACTAGTACTTGGCCCCAATGTTCAGGAAGTTCAATCTAATGGGGGAACATAGGGATCTCAATGTTTGGGATTCCCAGAAATGCTCCAGGGCTGGTCAGATGGGATGTACCAGGAGGTCAGCTTTAAAGAGGAGATCATCCTCCTTCAGAATCGGTCCAGCATCCCATTTCCTAGAACTCTCTAGACTCTGAGCAGCACACCCTGCCCCTCCCAGTCCTGCCCTGAAGGGGCCATTCCAGGAGCCCAGCTAAACCTGGTGCTTCAGGAAGAGCCTGGACACTGGAGCCCCGTGGCCGTGGACTCCTAGCTCCTCCGGGCCTCGTCTCCCGCCCCCAGCGCCCAGCCGACTGGACCCCTCTGACGTGAAGGAAGGACCCAAGGGCCTTCGAGGCCCAGGAAACTGGTTCCCCTCTGGCTGTGTGTCTACAGCTGAGAAGTTGCTCCAACTGCAGGCACGGGGACCTCCTCACGGAGGGGACACATCAGTCAGTCCAAACTCAAAGCTCTTTCAGACACACCAAGTAGGGGGCAGGGGCAGGGGGCTCCTGGGGGCATTTGGGCCACATCTTTGCGTCCCTTAGTCCGTCCTGACCGTTGCTCTGAGATGCTCTTTGCTGCCTCTGTGACCCCTAGGAGAGTCGAGACTGCCATCCTCCACTGCAGGGAGCTTCTCAGCAGCCTTTCTGAACATTCTAGAAAAAAGCTGCTTTGTCTAGAACATGTCAGTGTTTTCCCCAGTAAGCCCCTAGCCTACATTCCCTCTTCTGCCCCGCACTACTTTTCCACAGGAAGCAGAGGCCACCCCCTTCCCCAGCCCCTGCACGACACCCCCTTTTCACAGTCCCCGAGAAAAATCTTTACAAGCTCAACTCTAGTGCCACGCATGCCCCAGGGAGCCTTCTAGATTGCTCTGGGTGGAAGTGAGCCCTTCCGATCCTGCCCTGAGAGCGGGCTGGGGCCCTTCGATTTGATTTAACAAACGGACTGAGGGGCTCTCTATGCCGAGCCCTGCCTGTGGGGTTGGATCAGAGACGAGTTTCTCCGAGGCCCGCATGGGCCTGACAAGCAAACAGCAAGGACATGGCAGGGCCTGCTGGGGAAGCGCAGGGACTGTGGGGGAGCCCAAGGACAGGCCTGGGGGTGAGTCTGGGAAGTTTCTCTGAGGAAGCAGCAGGGCCTAACTCCTCTGTCCCACGCAGCAAATATTTTTTGAGTAAGTGGCACATGGAGTTAATTGATCAGACACCTACTGGCCCCAAAATGCTAAGAATGTGGCTTTGAAAGTTTGTTTCTACCACCCACCTTCACCTTAGAAACACTGTTCATCTACTCACTTGAAAGCCCTTCTCCATGGGGAGTAGCCATGTTCTACTACATGTCAAAGCCATTGTTCTACTGTGTGGTCCTCTGTGGCCATCGGTGACGTGGCCGCTGGTGTCCCCATTGACCATCTTCCTTCCTCCCTCCCCTCCCCCCCAGCATACTCCCACAGGCTGCACTGGAGGAGATCCACAAATTCTCAGGAACCTACACCTGCATGAACACTTTCAAAGGGCGGACATAAAGACCAGACGCAGAGACACGCTCACGAGCCACGGAACCTGAGGGGGCCACGGTACTGGGCACACACCCACGCGCCTGTCCCTTGGCACACTTCTTCTGCTGCGTGAGCAGGACTGCTCCTGGCCCCAGGAAGAATCCCGGTGCCCTCCCCCCGGCCAGCCCCAGGACCTTTGCACAGGACTGATGGGCATAACTCTGACCCCCATGGGGAGGTGAGAAACCAGCCAGCAGCCACCTTGACACTTTCATACATTTCTAATTCTGTAGAGTTTATTGTTAAATTGCTTCTCGAGTCTAACCGGCCTTAGCAGCGTGCATAGACTGTTTCCAGGAGGGTCTGTACCCAGATGCTCTTTTCTTTCCGAAATCCACCCATCCTCAGCTTGTGCAAACTGGTTGAATGGCAGGAATGAGAAATAAAGAGATGGTTTTTGCGAGTTCCTTTGCTGAAATCCCTGACCCCTCGTCCTTGGCAGTGGGGAGGGGACCGATCCCCACCACAAAACCCCATCCTTTAAGAAACGGTCGGTCTGTTCGGGGTCCCCAGCTGCCAGGAATGGAGCTGGCGAGAAGAGGGCAGAGATGGCGAGAGAGATTGGGGCCCATGCCTGGGGTGCGTGGTTCCTTGCCGCCTCTGCCAGGCCCCTCCCAACAGCCACGGGTTGGGGGCACTTGACCTCGCCATCCACAGCCTGAATGAACTTGTCTGCGGGGAGCCACCCTCTGCCCTGCCACTGGCCCCACCAGCCGCAAAGCGACCAGCTCAGGAGAGCAGAACGAGTCCTTAGTGAGCCCCACTGAGCAGCGGGTCAGTCTACTGGGCACGACTGGGTACCGAGAGAAAATGTCGCCGAGGAGCCAAAACTCTGAAGACCACCAGCATCAGTGGTCCCCCGCTAAGAGGCTGCTAGGGGCCCCTGAGCCAGATTTGACGGCAGGAGCTAGAAGGGAAATAGAAAGCAAGGAGGAGGTCTGGAATGGCACAGCGGACACAGGCTCAGTCACCAGGGAGGATTACGGCCGAGGAGACCTGGGGAGAGATGCCCAGGGTTCCTCTGTTGTGTGTTTGTCCCCAGCTGCAGCAAGCTCCTCAACCTGACCCTGGGCAGGGGGACAGGGGGACGGCGGCCTCTGGCCATACGGCTCTTGCAGGTGGGTGGCCAGTAGGGGAGGGGGATGGGCAGCGGCTCCCCAGGGGTGAAGGAGAAGGTCACAGGCCGAGAGTTCAAGGCAGGAGCTTGCATACAGCAGCCCTTATACACAGTTCACATGAGCGGAAGCCTGATCTCAAGGTCCAGACGACCACCAGTCAGGTCTGCGTGCAGAAATGCCAAGTCGTGATTACATCCACTGTTTATGGAGCACCTGCCCAGTGGCCACCAAGTCAAGGGCATCACATTTTAACTGTTACATTATCCACCGCACCTAGCAGCAGCTCCTGGGAACCCCTTCCCACAGCCACGAGGCACGCCAGCCAGGGGGTGACCCCAGGTCTCCATGACTTCCGACAAGGGAGGCTTGTCTTCGAATTGCCCCCCGTCGGCCAAGAGTGGCGGTGGCTCTGCTCTGTGTCCTCTTCACGCTGGGAGCCTGGCTGAGCGAGGAGCCTCCATCTGGGCCCATGTCTTGGGGCAGAGGTAGACACGCCTGAAGGTTTCTGCCCGGAAACAAGGCACGTCACTTTGGCTCACATTTCATTGGCCAGAGCAGGTCATGTGGTCCAGCCTGCCACGGCGGCCCCTGGACATCCACTCCCCGTGGAAGTGTGGTCCGTCGTTCTGAACTATAGTGTGATCTGCCACACACCGCAGAAGTTGTCCCTGAGAACATGAAGAAGAATCGAAATGGCGGAGGATGGAGGGAAGCAGACGGATGCTGCCCTGGGGTGTGGCGGCCTCTCCGTGTGCACGCTAGGCTCTGAGCGGAGCCCCAAAGAAGCACTGACCAATTTGTCGGGGTGGTATTCGAAAGATGGTCTGGCAGGTGAGCAAAGAGGCTCAGAGCAAGGAACTGGCTTGCCCAGGTTCCGAGGGCTTGTAACACCGGAGGCAGAATTCGAACCTCACTGCAGCAAATGACTCGTCACCTGCATTTTGGTCCTTGAGATATGTGTCCCCAAAGTGTGGGGCGGGGGTGGGGAAGAAAGCTTCTAATGGCTTCCTCCTGGCGCCCTGGCCGGCCCGGTGAGGGTGGGCCTGGAACATCCGTGTTCACACGTATCAGTCACCCCATTGTAGCGCGGCTGGATGACATGGGGTCCGGGGGCTGGGCCTGCCCCGCTGCTGTCACTGGAGCGTGTCACTGGCTCTCACAGGAGGTGGGTTGCAGGTGGGGGCACATCTTTGTGGGCAGGGGTAAATCAGGAAGAAGGGGAGATCCTGTCCGCTGAGCCCCGACTTTTCTGATCGTCCTTTAGCGGCAGGAAGATTTCTGTGGTCCAGGCCAACCGTTTGGAGCGGATTTGACTCCTAAGGTTTCCATGAAATTCAGCATTTGGCCTGCAGGCCAGGAACACAGCGAGGACCCCAGGGGTCTGAGTGGACTCGGGAGAGACAAGGGCCGGCCAGCCCTCCCCAGGGCCCATTGCCTTGGCCGCAGTGGGACCTCACATCTTCCCAGAGCCCCAGGGCTTTCTCCTGACAGCCAGGCAGGGCCTGGTCCTACCCCTTCCTGTCCCTCTCCACTGGGACACTTTCAGTCTTTCTCTGGATCTCTTCCCAGAGGAACCAGGGAAAAAGTCTTGGGCCGATTCCCAGGAGGCCCTAGCCTGGTCCCTCCCCGGGATGGTCTGGGTGCTTGGAAAGCCTTGAGAGTGAGGGAGGAGAGCTAATTCTGTCCCCGAGCTTAGCCAAGGGAAAGAGAGTGACAAACCCTGAACGCTGGCTCCCTGACCCCCCGAGGGGCAGGACAGGGCATGCTGACCCTGCAGAGAAGGCTTGGGCCCTGGGAAACGACCCGGTTGCCATGCCAGGGGGCTCCTCCAAAGAGAACCCGATCGGAGGTGGGCACCAAGCCCAGGGAGGCGCCAGACCCGAGCCCATTCCGGCAGGGTTCCAGGGACCAGGCTATCTGGCCTGGCAAGTGGCCAAGGGTTGAATTCCGTGGCCCCAGCCCCGCTCCCAGGGCCGGAACGCTGTGAGAAGTGGGGTTTCTTCTTCTCGGGCCAAACTAATGGCCAGGAGGGACCAGAGAAACGACAGGGCTCAGCCCAACCCGCGTTTCCCCACGAAAGCCCCTCTGACGGGGCAGACAGCCCATGCCCCCGGGGATGTCCCAGTCTGATGGGGGACAAAACAAGGAGCCAGGTCACGAACAGGTAAAGCCCGCTGTCGGAGTGCTGAGCAGCGCAGAGGGAAGGAAGCAACTGCAGGCAGGGGCCGGGGGCCGGGGGCTCCTTCCCACCGCAGTGCTTCGGGACGTCTCCCTCGGAGGGGGCGTCTCGGATTTTCAGGAAGGGCCTTGTAAGGGGGGATCACTCATAAGAGCCCAGAGGCCTATGGTTGTGAAGAGAACGTCGATACAGAGACACCCCTCACTTCGGGCAAAGCAGGGGGTGACGACCGTGTCTCTCGGCACAGCAGGAAGGCCTGGAACCGCCCGTGGGCGCCCCAGCCAACCCGTTCCCCTTCCACAGGGCTCCCGTCCTGGGTTCCGATTTACTGATTTCCCTGGGGTCTGATCTGCATTTGTTACCACGCGTCTCCTCATTAGCTGTGGGCCGCGTGCTGTGGCTCAGAGCCTGGGCCTGCTGTCGCCTCACATGTCCCCCTCCCCCTGAGGCCCTCAGCTTCCAGGAACCCCGCGGACCCCCAAGCACCCTGCTTCTCCCAGCCCATTGTGGCCCGGAGGCTCCCCTCGAGGCAGGAGGCCCCCAGAGGACTCCAGACTCTGGAGTTCCACTGGCTCTTCCGTGTCCTGTGTGTGAGGTCACCCCTCGTCTCCTGGAGAAAGGACGAGATGTTCCTGCCCTCCGGCCTCCTGGGCAGAGATGAGTGTCCAGCGCAGAAACTCAAGGGCATGAAGTGATGCCGGCAGCTCCCACAGCTCCCAGCCAGGACCCAAGTGCCCCTCAGGCCACCTGGCCTCACCATCTTGGCCTGGCCTGGCCAGCCCTGTGACAGCAGCATCCTTCCCGGCGGGCTATCGTTCCCTGGAGGCTGGGGTGGGACGAAGCTGGAGCTCAGGAGGCCTGGGTGGCAGGTGCAGGGGCTGGGGGAGGCCTTCGGGGAGGGCAGAGCAAAGAGGTCCCACCGGGAGGTGCTTCCTTCCTGGGGGGTGGGGGGTGGGCTGCTGTCTCCCAGAAGGGGGTGGGGTGGGGGGATGACATTTCTCTGGCCCTCCCACCATGGTTGACTCAGGGCAGGTCCTTTGCCCCCAAGTGTCTCTGTGGCTTGGGAAGAAAATAAGCACAGATGTCCCCCAGGCAGGCATCGCCAGGAGGGGCGCGGTGGCCATGGTCCTGCTGGCGAGCTGCTCTCGGCATGCGGGTCCCCTCAGGTGGACGGCAGGCTCCGAGGAAGGGCCGCCACCCCACACTCGCTGCCTGGGGGAAGCCGGGGCAGGGCAGCCCAGCGGCCAACGCACAGCTGTGCGACCCGGGGGGTCACCCACCGCCCTGGATAGAAGCAGCTGGGAGGGAATATCTCTGCAGGGCCCCGAAGCCTAGACGCCAGGTCGCTAAGGTCACCCGGGTCGCGCCTGCATAGCCCCCTCTTCAGCGCGCACCAGCCCGCCCCGGAGGGGGCCTCGGGGAGGCACGCACCTGACCCCGGCGGCCTGGGCCGCCCCACCTCAGCCTCTCCCCTCCTTCCTTCAGCGCCTGTCTCGCGGGACGGGAGGTGGGCTCGTGCCACGATTCCCGCTCCGCGTGCGCGGCCCACGCGCTCCAAGGGCGCAATGCGGGGCGCTGGCATAGTCCCGGGACCTTGTAACCCCCGCAGACATCTTCGGGATCATGCGCGCGGGGTGTGCTCTCTCGTGTCTGGCTTCTTTCCCTCAGCAAATGTGTTCAGGGCCCACCCTGCCCGTGGTCGAGGGTAATCGGGCCTTTGCACGGCTGAATAATCCCCCGCCGTGTGTGACCACCACCGTCTGTTCACCGGGTCCGCACCCCGGGAGGGCGTTCCCGGCCGTTACTGTCTTCTTGCTCCTTGGGTCCGTCTGGGTCCCTTCCCCGGGACAGCGGACGCCCCGTGAGCCGCAGGGCAGGTCCACATTCGCTCGTCCTCCCCCTTTCTCCTCCCCTCCCGCCCCGGGGGGAGCCCGTGGCTCCCACGCGGCCCCATCCGACAGAGCCTTTGTCAGAGACGGCAACCGCCACGGTGGGCTCCCCGCTTCACAGCATGCCCCGTTCCCCCGCCCACCTCCCCTTGTACTCCAGATGGGCCCCTGAATCATAAAACCAACATTTACCATGAAACGTTCAGGGTGCCACGCCAGCGTCTCACCAAGGCACCACAGACGTTTGGATGTTTAGGTGGGGACAGTTCTCCCTGGGGACCGTCCTGCAGGATGTTTGGCAGCGTCCCTGGTCCCTACTCACTAGATGCCAGGAGCGCGTTACCATCCTAGTTGTGGCAACCAAGCCATTCCCCAAGTGTCCCCCAAGGGGCTCACTGGCCCCCGGTTGAGAACACACATCACCCTTTTCTTTCCCATCACGAGCTGGAGCAACGGGAGCTGGCACCCGGGGTACCCCCTGGCCGAGAGGCGGAGGCCCAGGGAGGCTGGGCGGCCTGGCCGAGGGGAGGCTAGCTCCAGAAGTGGGTGGAGGGGAAGCGCCCGCCCCGGGGTGCACCCCTGACCCCCAGGCGAGAGCCGGGAACCCAGGAGGCTTCAGGCCCCTCCGGCCTCCCCCGCAGCAGCACACTGGAGTTCCTCCGTCTTTGGACTCAGTTTGAAAACTCCCTCACGCCGCCCTCCTGGCGAGTTCCGCCAACACTGCAGAATTTTCCGGCTTCTTCACCCCCCTTCCCGCCCCCAAATCCTTATCATTCCTTTCATTTTTCAATGTTCACAAGACAAAGGAAATAAGCACTTGGAGGAAGACACAAGCTGTGTTTGTTCCTTAGCTGCTGGCTGCGATGTAACGGGATCCTGCCTGGGGAGGTCACACCGGGGACCATGCGCAGGGCCCTGCAGGGGGCCAGCGGTGGGTAGCCCTGGCGTGTTGACAGAGAGAGGCAAAATGCCCCCACACGCCACAATGGACGCCCCGTGGCAGTGGGCTTCTTGGAGGCCGGGGGTGGGCAGGGGGGTCTGGTCTGGCCCATGTCTTCTCGGAGTCCCTGCTGGCTGAGGGCCAGCTGAGGGCCTGGGGAGCTGACCTAGCCAGGAACCGTGTGCACACAGGGGAGGGGAGAGGCTGGACTCTGGAGCCAGCCACATCTGAATCCTGGCTCTGTGTGCCCGGCCAGGGCCTGTCTCCTCATCTGTACACTCCTCGCTCTGGCCACCACCGAAGAGAATCCCCACCACCCACTTCTCCATCACTTATTCGAGTCCAAGCCTGAGGGAGGATCTGACCGGGGGAGTCGAGATCGCGCGCCTCAGCCGCCAGGAGCGGGGAAAGCACACACGGAACCCCGATGCCTCTGGCTTTCAGTTAGGAGTTCCCTAGGAGCCACCCTGAGCTTCAGACAAGAGCAGATACCCTGCCCGGCAGACGGCCCTGCATGGGACACGGGCAGACTCCCTGTGTGACTACCAGTCCCATCCACAACGACTCTGGCTGAGGCAAAAGGGGGGATTTATGAGTTCACATCATCGGAAAGCCCAATGATAAGTGACTTCAGGTATGGCTGGATCCAGGAGTTTTTAGCAATGTTTCCAGGACCTGGTTCAGGACCCAGTTTCTCTTTCTCTGTTCTTCAGTCCACATCCTCTGGGCCGGCTTCACTCTCAGACATCTTGTCCCAGTGAGGGCAAGGTGCCTGCTCAGCTCCAGCCTCCAACCCTCCCTGATTCAAGGGCAACAGAAAAAAAAGAGACTGGATTTTCCTAGTCAGAGTTAGTTCTGATTGGCTGTGATTGGCTTGATTTGAGGCACGTGCCCACTGTGAGCCAATCACAGGAGCCAGAGGAATGCAATGCTCTGACTGGCCAGACCTGAGCCGTGCGGTCTGCCCTCGCAGCCTGGAAGGGAATCAAGCCCATTGAAACGCAAAGACTGAGAGTTGGAACGGGCTGGGTCCCCAGAAGTCCAGTGGGGTGCCCTGGACAGAAGAAAGGTGAAAGGATGCTGGGTAGCGAAAGCCGCGGTCAGCAGAATGACCACTGGCGGACTCCCGACTTGCCCTGGGCCGAGTCTGATGGGTTGTCCTGAGTTCCCAGACCGGGACTTTGGCCTCTCCTGACTGACAGTTGGCCAGTGTGGTGACAGGAGGTTGGCGGCCCCCTGCTGTCTCCTGGCCCTCCTGACTGGCAGTCAGCAGGCCCCCCGGTGGGCACTTGGCCCGGGCATGCTTGGCATCTGACCAGGCCTCTCTGGCAGTCCTTCGTGGGGCAGCCCCGAGGGGGACAGGGAAGTCTCCTGGGCCTCGCCACTACCCCACTCTGTCTGCCCTCCCTGCACCGCCCCTCCCCAGCGGCGGGTGGAGGGCAAAGGGCGTTTGGGAGGCCGGAGCTAGAGGAACTTTGGGGGCCGGTCGTGGCCTCTGAAAGCCAGGGAACAGTGGTCTGGGAAGGCCGGGATTCAGGAAATGTAAGAATGGGTGCTTGGCTGGCCCCTGACATTCAGCACCCCTCAGCTTCCACCGAGAGTTCCGAAGAGCCCTTCACGGGTCAGGTGCTGGGGCTGAGGGGCAGGGGGAGCGGTGGGGGCCATGAACTTAACGGGCAGGGTTTGCCCTCACTGAGCTTACAGCCCATCGGGGAAGAGGGCCCTGGCTCGTGTGATCAGGACTTAAGTGTGCCAAATTGGTGGGGGTGGCGGTGGCCTTCCAGAGAGGGGACGTGTAAGCTGAGGCCCAGGCCTGCTCCCTCCGGAGGAGCCCAGAGCGAAGGCCCAGCTAGAGGAGTGTCTGAGGCAGGCAAAGAAGGTTGGAGCAGCCCCCCGGGGTTGGGGGGGAGCACGGGGGGTACACCAGCGATGAGCCCCCTGAGCGCTGGAGAAGCAGGGAGGCCAAATCAGAGAGGGCCTGCCGGGCCCTGGTAAGGATCCGGGCCCTTCTCCTGAGGGCGGCGACATGATGGGGCTTGCCTTTTAGAAAGGCCTTTCTGGATGCAGGGAACTGATTGTGGGGAGCAGTGGGGTAATCCCCATGAGAGAGGGGGGTGGGCCACAGCAGGAAGGGGTGGGTAGGTGAGCTCGCTGGAGGAGGCATGGGGGGACTAGGGGCTGCCCCCACACCCGACGGTTAGCCAACAGCCGCCAAGTGACGGGGGCCGCGGGGTCACGTGATTGCACAAATGAGGGGGTCCCGGCTGCCCGCGGCGTCCGCGGGCACACTCACACACCCCTGCACCCCCACCCCCTGTGCCTGTGCACATGTGTACACACCGAGCGAGTGCAGGAAGGGCGCCTGAGATGGGGGGGAGGGCGGGATGGGACGATTCATGCTTTATGCACCTTCTGTTGTCACTGGCGGCTGCCACACGTGGCAGGTTCATCGTTCTGAAAAGAGATTTAATGAATGAAAGGTGAGAACGGGGGAGGGAGCGTGCTGGCTCCGAGCGCCAGCCTGGTGGGTCACGGAGGGCTCGGAGGCATCCGGTGGCCGCTCATCGCAGCCCAGCCCCCTCTGCCAGCCAGGACCGGGGCCACCAAGTGGGTCCTGGAGATCTCACTTGTCAAGGACCAGAGGTGGCTGTCACTGCTGTGGCTGTCCTCTCCCATCCCTCCCCCCATCCATCCCGACCTACTGACCCCCCACCATCTCCCTGCACATGTTGGGAATAAAGGAGGCTCAGATGGGGGGGTCAGCCCCCGGAGATGCCAAGACAGACCAGAGGCCAGGCCAGGGGCCACCCCAGGGCTAGGGAAGGAGGCCGGCCTCTTCTCCACGACCAGCTGGCCCATGCGCCCGGCTCCTGCCCCAGGCCGGGATGACAGATGGCCCCCGAAGGAAAGGTCACTGTCTCCGGAGCCGCAGTTGTGTGCTTGGCGGGGGCGGGCGGGGTGGGGCGTCTTCGGAGCCCTCGCTCGGCCCACGTCTGGCGTTTGGGAGCCTGGACCTCGACAGCAACCGGACTTTATTTTGGTTACTAAGGATGGGAAGGTTCAGGTCATAAATAAGTGCCCGGCCAGGCAGCCAGCCTCTCCCCCAGGGCGGCCCGCGGGCCGAGGCCTCCTCCAGGCCAGCGTGTCCCCCGCCTCTCGGCACAGGGCGGGAGGTCTGGTGGCGGGGCTCGGGAGCCCAGTGGGGAGGCGGGGGAGAGAGGAAGGGGTCTCGGGGCCTGGGTTCAGAGCAAGGTTAGCCAAATAGTGGATAAATTAAGCGAGGGAAACAGACAGCTCCCCTCTCGGTGAACTTTTCACCCAGCTAACCTGCTCCACGCCCACTCGGGTGGCTGTCACCTCTGGGGGGTTGTCACCTGCCTCTTCCCCCAGCCACCACCACTACCACCGGAGGCGAGAGGGTGAGGATGAAGCGCTCGGGCTCCAGGCCCTCGGCCCAGCGAGGAGCTGCTCTCGTCTCATTTAGAAACTTGGGGATTTGCCCCAGGCTGCCCAGCCCGAAGTCTGAGCTCGGGCGCCCCCTGCCCTTCCCTCCCCACACCCAACACCCTCCCGCTGAGAGGGTCGCACGATTCTGGCAGACCCAGCACCTGCCCTCGACAGGGCCAGACGCGATTACGGTGGGGCCAGAGTTGTCATTCCTGAAAATGGCCCTAGAGGTTTAGGGCAGGATCTCTAGCGGGACCCTTCACCCCAGACCTCCTTCTCTTGGCTTGCTTCTGGCCCGAGCCACACCTTACGGGACCAGCTCCATTTATGGAGGCAAGGCGAGGGGCCCTCCCTATGGCCAAGTGGGCTTGAGGGGGTCCCCCACGCAACGTCCGTGGCCCCAGACTCGGTGCCGCAAATAGGCATGGCCCTCGGGCGCCAGAGCCTTCTGTGTGCCAGGCCCCACGGACAGAGACCTCATGGGTCATCAGGCTACAGAGCGTGTCCCAGACCCCAGGGGAGCACCACCAGGAAGGGGGCCAGCAGAAGAGCTGGAGGAGGTCTTGAGGACGGTCCCCTGGCTGTCCCCTCCCACTGTCCTGTTCTCCCATCCAGCCTGGATGCCTAGACGGTGCTGGGGAGAAATGCACGGCCCTGATGGGCAGGTTCATGGGGCCAGGAGACCGGCAGGGGCAGGGGGCTGGACTTGCCGGGTGTCCACTCGATCCCCGGGCACGTCTGGAGGAGGCCCCGCTGGGCCTGGGCCCCGGGACACTGAGTGAGCCGGGCCAGGAGTGGGAGCTGAGCGGACAGGACGGCAGCAGGGGAATGGTCGGACAGACCAGGACACGGACCAGCCCCAAGGGCAAGGGTCGGTCGGTGGCTGGGGTGGTCAGCGAAGGCCTCCTGCAGCACGTGCCCTGGGAGCTGAGGTCAGAATCGTAAGGAGGGGACGCCCCCGTAGAGGGAGCGGTGTGGGGTGAGGCAGAGGGCGGGGCGGGCCCGGAGCACAGGGCTGATGGGCAGCGGCGGAGGCCAGGCCAAGTCCACGACCTTGGATTTGCCCTTGGCCCTTCTGGTAGCCTATCCTTTTGTCGTCTGCTCAGGCAGCAGGTGACAGGGACACCGAGAACCGCGGGGCACTAGGCAGTGACCAGCCCCATGGATGGAGGTGCATGGGTGGTCTGGACGGACCTGAGCCCCCGACCGAGGCCTCCCGAACCTCAGTGGAGGTCCTGCAGGATGGGAACTCAAGGCCGACCTTCCGGGGGCAGGAGGAAGAGGAGAGCTGCCTGGGAGTCGGCGATCCCCCCCCCCGAGAGAGGGTGGCGGGTGGGCGCAGCCAGGCAGGAGGGCGTGAGCACTGGCGATGCTTTTCCGCAGAGAAATGTGGCCGCAGCCCCGAGGGGGACATGAGAACAGCTTGCTTTGGGCCCCGCCGGCAGAAAGGCTGAGCTGAGCTGCCTGTAGGCAGGGCCGGCCGGAGGAGCCCTCATGCTCTGTCACGGCCAACATCGTCTCCCGGACCGAGGCCTCCGAGAAGCTGCCTGCTCCTCCATCGGACGCAGAACCATCCTTCTCATCCAGCAAGTGTTTATCTGGTTTCCGGCCAAATAATGTGGAGCCTCTGGCTCCCCTGGGTTGCTTTTCCAAGAGGAGGCTCTGCGGCACCAATGGAGTCATTCCCTCCCACCTGGGGCTTCTGGGATCAGGAGCAGGGGTGTGGACAGGGCGCTATGGGGGTGGGCCCCGCCGACCTCACCCCATCATTCCAGAGCGGGGCCAACGCAGGCAGAGCACTTGGGCCCGGCGCGGAAAGGACGAGAGCTGGGCTCTCCTACAAAGAGACCCTGACGTCGGGGAACCTCCCTGGACTTCCGTAAACCATCACCTTTCTTGCACTTTCTGGCATGAAATTAGCTCTGCGTTCCCTGGTTATAAAAATAATGTGCACTCATTATTTGTAAAAATTAAAATGCTGTTCAGAGGCATTCAGGGGTCAGCATCGACGTCACGGTTTGAGGGCTGCCTTCCCTGACCGCCCTAGGACAGCCGTGTCTGTCACCGGGCAGGTGACCCAGGCAGATGTGTCGAAGGAGTGAGGGAAGGAAGGAAGGAGGAAGAAAACTAGGGGATCCTTCAAAGAGAGCTGACAACCGTAAGAATGGGGCCATCAGCATTCTGCTCCCCAAGAAACAGGTTCTCCTGCGTGCCGGCCCGTCCGACAGTGGGATTTCCCTGGGGCACGCTGACCTTTCTGCTTCCTGTCTTTCCCACAGTTCCTGGGCCAGGGGCTTCCCGGAGCCCATGGTCCGCCCATGGGCTCGTTGTTCTCAAGTATTTCTTTAGTATTATTAAAAAGATGGTGTCATGTCAAGAAAGAAGAGAATGAAAAAAAAAAAATGAGGGCACTCGCCAATCGCCACGCAAGTACCCTTTCCTTGCCTGTGAATGGCCCTCGGGACTCGGCTCAGCACACACAAAATTTTTCCTTCTGTTTATGATTCTCAATTTTTACTTAACACCCGGATAGATGTTTTCTGTGCATGACCTTCAGGATTCTCACTGTAAAGATCATCTCCGTGGCTTTAGACTCTTCCTTCCTGCACCTTTCCCATCATTCTGGTAAATTCCTTTCCTAATGGGTGTATAGGCTGCGTCGGGGTTTTCTGCCATTGATAATTTGAGGTCACGGATATTTTACCAGCTGTGTGAGTTTGCACCTTTTAAACCTTTTCCTTGGGGTGGATTCCAATGGGGGATACAAGAACCAAGGACACACGTGGTTTTATGGCTTTTATGCTGGGTGTCAGCCCCTTGTTTTTCAAAAGGGTGACGACAATTTGCAATTCCATCAGCAGCAGAGGGTAAGGATGTGAATTTCTCTGCGCGCCTGCCAATGCTGGGTGTGGCCTTAAAAACATTTTTTTTTTTTTTTGCCAACATAGTAAATATAAAACAGTCTTGCAGTGCCTCCTTAATCTGCTCTTTTTAGATCGTAAGTGTAAAGAAACCTTTTACAATGTGGTGATTCAAAGCCAGTGAACTTGACCAGCGAATTTATCTCTGAGCCCCAGACCATCACGTAGAAAAGGGATAATGCCTCCACCTCCTCATGGCCTTATTGTGATCATTTCTTTTTCCTAGTTCAATTTTTTTCTTTTCATTTGCATATTTATAGGAGCATTAGGCCCACACAGCATTTTCAGAGTACCTAAATCAAATCACGCTCTTTGCCCCAAGAGTTTACAACGTATTTTTGTCTTTCTAGTATTTTTCAGAACTGCCCTAAGTGAATCTTTCAAGAGAAGCTTGGATAGACAATAGTAGTTACATTATCTGCAGAACCCAGACAGCTCAGAAATAAATTAACTTTTTCCCAGACACAGCTATTAGGGTTGTGAATATGGAATATAGTTTCCAGTCTTTCACACCAAATGAATGGATGGTATCAGAAATCTGCTTGGTTGGAGAGACTTAATTAAGATGGGAATTCAGGGGTTTTCTTGGGACAAATAAAAGAATTACAGCATTTCAGAGATAGCATAGGGAAAAGTTAGAAACATGTCACAGTCACCAAACTATACATTTGTTGGTTGGATTTTCTTGCAGCACTTCCCGTGATAATTAAATGAGATTTAATTAATAAAAACTCTTAATCAGTGTCTACCACAGGATAAGCACTCAGTGCATGCCACTTCCTTACTCCAATTTCTCTGTATATAAACGATCATTCCCTTTGTTCACATATATTGTACTCATGATTTTTTTCTTATTTATTTTAACGAGCTCTTTATCTATTGTAGCCACTCTTCCTTTACATCATATTTCCTGATATTTTCCTTTGTCCACAAAATTTAGAATATTGGAAAATTTCTGGGGTTTGACATCTGTTCCTTCCCCAGAGCTGTCCTGGGTTGCATTAGAGTCCCCCCTCTCCTTCGGTTGTCCAAGACCCAAGTGGGCAGAAGCCAGAATCTGGAGGTCTACCAGCTGGAGTAAGTTAGTTATCTTGTGTCGGGCTCAGTCGGCTTTCCCTGATGTCATGGTTCCTCCAGGGACTTGGCTCACGGAAGCATGTGGAATCATTCTTCTGAAATGAAAGGACTCAGAATCTCCCCATTCTGGGTAGCTTTTGCTCCCAAACTGGGTTAGTTTTCTTGATTTTTGTGTTGGTGGTTGTTCTCACTTTCTTTCTTCTTCTGAAACAAATTTGCCGCCTTCTATGTGCAAGTCTCGAGTTTGGGGGATATAACGGTAAATAAAACAGATGTGTCCCTGCCCCCACGGAACCCACAGTTTATGGGGAGACACGCATTGGCTAACGGCACATGGTCAGTGAATATTTATTGAGCACCTACTGTGTACCAGCCTGTTTGCTGGGGGCTGGGGACATCCAAGTGAGCAGAGATGGCCCCTGTCTCATGAACCAAATAACCATCATTAACAAATAAATGGAGGGTGCCATTTAATAGGGATGAACTACAAAGGAAGGGGTCATGGAGCTAGAGGACTGCATGACACAGGGATGTGATATATTCTGATGGGGGGGCAGGGGTGTCAGTTAGGGAAGGCTTCCCAGAGGAAGTGACATCTGAAGGCTGGCTGGGAGTTAACCAGAAGCAGTGGGTAAAGTCTTTTTGAGATAGAAGGGATAGCACATCGCAGAACGCCTGGGTGGGAAACAGACTTGTAAGCTTCCGCACAGCTAGATCCAAGGTCTGGTGCAGGGATTCTGGGCTGAAAGGCTGGGTCCCTCCTGGTCCGCCGGGTCAGTGTTTAGGGGGACCCTCTCCTGGTTCAGCCCACCCCCAGGGCCCCATCTACCCTGCCCCACCTCGTCTGACAGCGAGGAGCAGGGAAAGGCCATGTAGAGCCCTACTGTCGCCTGCTACTTCCTCTGACCTTAGCTGGAGCTTGGCCTCCCGCCTTCGGGAGTTCACGGGGAGGTGAAGTCTCCTCCAAGTGGAGGCTGGGTCTTTCCCCTCCAGGGAGGCCTGGGAAGGCCCAGGAAGGCCCCTTCCTCCCCTTCCAGGGCTCACTGGGACCCAAAGAATCATTGGTCCAGCTCTGTCCTCGCCACTTCTCAGCTCTCAGGGCGAAGCCGCAGCGACGCCGCGCCGGTCCTGTCCCGGGCACAGGCTTGGGTGCTGGTGGGAGGCCCCAGGACCGGGGGACCCTGGGGCTGTGTCGGGCCATTGTGACTCCCCTGAGCCCTGAGCCGGAGGGACTTCCTTCAAGGTATAGGGAATGGCTCAGACCTCATCCTCAAGGAGAATGTCCCCCACCTCGAGCGCGTCACGGTTTGCAAAGAGAGCTCTCCAAAAGAGGCTTTGGCTCCTTCCCTCCGCAAGCGCCCAGGAACTATGTCATTGCCTTCCCACCCTTCCTTACCGGGAATTCCAGCCCAGAAGCTGGGGCTTCGGGAACCGCTGCATAGACTTTGAAGCCAGACAACGCTGGGCCGGAATCCTAGATCCGCCTCTACTCTCTGTGGGATCCCAGGCAGATTTTCCTCTCTGGGCTTGTCTCTCCATATGGAAAATGGAGATGCTAGGGACAGCCGGGTAAACTGAGGCCTCACGGGTAGGACCCTGATTCCTACGGGGGGAGGCTCTGCCAACAGGTCTCATGTCATCTGCTCAGGGACCTGGTCCTGGAGCTCTAAGGAGTGGTGGTTGTTACAGACGAGGGCTCTCAGGTTCAGAGAGGTTATGAAACTCACTCCGGGTTGCACAGCAAGTCAAAGGCGCAGCACAGCCAGGAAGGGTGTTTGCTGAGAAGCCCGCCCGGCGTGGGACCCCAAAGCTAGGAGCCGGAGAGGAAGTTTTCTGCGCCAGCTCTTCCTGCAAGTCCAGAATTCCCCAACCTCTCGGCACCGCCCCCCGGAACAGTTTCTCCAGCCCCTTGGGCTCCATCCCCAGGCCTGTATTTGGAAACTTGGCATTGGCATTGGGGGGAGGGCAGTCGGAGTGAACGCGGCCCCTCACAGGGAGCCGCTGTCACTTTCCCCGGGGGGTGGGGTGGGGGTGGAGAGCGGCTTGGCGAGCAGGAGGGGCAGGCTGGCCCCTTTGCTGGGCGCTGACAGGCCAGTGCGGTCACCACACGCTTCAGCTGCCAGCCCGCCGCGGTCACTCAATCCATCACCGAGGGCGGGGGCTCCTGGCCGGCCGCTGGCCTGCAGTGTTGTTCCAGTCTGCACGGAGCTGTGAGATAAACGGGGCATGAACTGGCCCCCCGGCAGGGGGTCAGCCCCCTCTGCCCTCATTAAAGTGCCAATCAAGAAGAGGAATGGAGGCCCGTGGAGTGAGCGCAGCCTCCCGGTGGCCAGTGGCCGAGGGGGCCGGATCGGACTCCCCCGACCAGAGTACAGAGAGTTCCACCCCGCCTGCAAGCTCGCCATTGCAACATCGCCCTTGGTTTTTGGTTTTCCCTGCGATGACAGCGGGCGGGGGATGGGGCAGTGGGCGGCGGGGGAGGGCGCGATGGGGGCGGGGCTGCAAAGTCAAGGCCGCAAATGCTGCTCACGTGGGCGAGCTTGAGTCCCTGTCTGGTTACCTGCTGCCATCTAACAAATCCGCAAAACATAGTGGCTTAAAACAACTACTTTTTTTTTTTTTTTTTTTTTTTTTATCTCTTTTGAATCTGAGGGTCGCCTGGACGCCACGAGGTGAATTTCCTGCTCCGTGGGCCCTCATCTGGGGCTCCTCTGGGCTGGAGGAACTTCCACGTAACTCTCGCATGTACTGGCTGCCTTTGGGGGGACCCCTGGAAAGCTGGGCTCACCCGGCTCGCTGGGCGACTGGGTCTGTCTCTCCAACTCCATGGAGTCTTGGGGTCTCTTCCCCAGGGTAGCCAACTATTATGCCTTAGGGCTCCCAAAAGGACAAGAATGGAAGGTGTTAGGGTTTCTTAAGGTATTGGCCTGGAACAGGCACAGAATAACTTCGGCTGGATCCTAAACTGAGTCATGGCTCAGCCCAGATCCAGCGTGGAGGGGCTTACCCAGGGCAGTGGACCCCGGGAGGCTTGGTCCTTTAAGGCCATCTTTGGGGCCTGGCTACCAGGCACCATGTGATCCCAGGCCGGTGCTTGGCTCAGGAGAGGGGTGGAAAAAGATCTCTTTTGTACTGGGTTCTCTGGAGGCCTGGGAGCCAAGTGGACCAGAAACTTCTTGGTGGGAGGAGGCTGTAATTCTCTCTCTCTAAATATACATATATATTTACATATAATATATAAATAATAACATATAAGATATAAATAATATTAATATATAATATAACAATATATTATAATTATATATTATTTTATAGATAATATATATTATAATAATATATTATAATATATAAATAATATTAACATATA
>CM052900.1:158129077-158145826 GCA_028534135.1 Potos flavus | reverse complement strand
GGGGGGGGGGGGTAGATTTCTAAGGTGGATTGGATGTGGGTCAAAGGTTTTAAGAATGGCTCCAACATGGCTGGTCCACACAATTGGAAGAACAGAATTATCTATTAAGATGGATAAAACCAAGGGAAGAGGCAGGTCTGTGAAGGAAAAAATCATGAGTTCTGTTGTGGACATATTAAGCCTGGGATGCCTTCTAGACCTCCAAGTGGAGATGTCGAAAAGGCAGTTAGGGCTCCAAGTGTGGATTTCAGGGCACACCCCAGGTTGGAGATATAAATCTAAGACTTATGAGTATGTAGATGGTACTTAAAGCTTTGGGACTCAATTAGATAATCAAGGACAGTGTGGCTGGAGAAAGGAAGAGGTCTCATAGTGAGTCCCAAAGCTTTCCAACATTTGGAGGCCAAGAAGGCAAGAAGGAACCAGCCAAGAAAATTTGAGAGGCGCTGTCAGTGAAGTAGAAGGAAAAACCAAGAAACAGTTGGTTTCAGGGAAGCCAACTGTGGAGAAAAAAAAGTGCTTTCAGAATAAGAAAGTGATCAACAGTGAAGAATGCTGCTGATTATTTGAGTTAGATGAGACTTTATTATGAAAATGAGAGTTGTCAAAGTGGAGGTCAATGATAACCTCGAAAAAGGATGGGGTCTTTTTTTTTTTTTTTTTTTTAAGATTTTAAAGTAATCTCTATACCCAACATGGGGCTCGAACTTGTGATCCTGAGATCAAGAGTCTCATGCTCTTTCATCTTAGCCATCCTTCTCCAAGGATGGGGTCTTGAGGATAAAAACTTACAACGAAGAACAGGAGAAATTTCAGGTTCTATCCAGAGCAGAATAGCTGTATCAGACTTATCTGCTTGTCATAAATAACTATAAAATATAATATAATATATACATATATCATATAAATAATATATAAATTTAACATATAAATAACTACAGAACTGGACAAAATATATGAAACAATAGTGATCAGGCATTGAACCACAGTCGATGAAAAGCAATGATCCTTAAGAGAAGGAGAGCACACAAGGCTAAGCTCCACACTCACCTTGCCTTTCTGCCTGGGAGTAATTTTCAAACTGTGGCACAGGGAAGTAGGTTCCAAGCAGAGAGCTAGTCTCACTGGGTGGAGAAAAGAGAGTTCAGAGTTTAGGGCTCCTAAGACAGCTAAAATTTGGGGGGCAGATGACCAAAGAAGAGAGAACCACAGAGATGAGGCAGCAGCAGGATGGAGCCCCAAAATTTTTCATAGAGATTCCCTTTGGGTCTGTAGCTGAATCCTAAGATATGCGTGTGCAGGACAAGACTCCACTGGGCCTAGGAGAAAACCTGCTGGGAGGCTGAAAGCTGAACAGAGATTTCAGAGGTCTCAGTGCTAAAGTGATATTGGAGTTCTGGACCATCCAGAGAGGTGAACTCTTAGTGAATATCCTGAGAATTCCACTAAAAAACCAGGAAGTTTATTGTTTAAAAAGGCTATACCCTACAAGTAAGGGCTTCGCCCTAGGACTCTGGGCAAAACTGAAATACACTCACATTAACGAAGTCTAACATCAGTTCTCAACAAGATCAAGAAAATCCTCCTGTGATTTAACTGCCTACCAGAAAAAATAAAACACCATTCTTCAGAGGATGATCGTAATTAAGAGTCTCCGCAATATAACATTCAAAATGTCGTGCATATAATAAAAAAGTACTAGACATGTAAAGAAGCAGGAAATGTGACCCATAGTCAAGAGAACAGTCAATGGCCCCAAACTTAATATAATCCTTATGTTGGAATTGGTAGAAAAAGACTAAAATATATAAATGTATTGAAGGATTTAATGGAAAAAGTAATCAAAACACTTGTACAAATGGGGAAATTCAGCACAGAAACGAAATATTTTATTTTTTAAATATTTATTTATTTTAGAGAGAGAGTGCATACAGTGGGGAGAGGCAGAGAGAGTCTTAAGCAGACTCTACCCTGAGTGCAGAGCCCGACATGGGGCTCGATCTCATTACCCTGAGATCATGACCCGAGCCAAAACCAAGAGTCAGATGTTCAACCAACTGTGCCACCCAGGCACCTCTGAAATATTTTAAATGGAAATTCTTGAACCGAAAAATACATGAGATGAATAATTCTTTGGAAGCACTTAATAGCATATTGGACATAGCAAAAGAATGAGTTTGGGCTTTCTCAACAGAATCAACCAAATTGAAGCACGCAGAGGAAAAAGGAATAACAAAATAAGATAGGAGAGAGCATCCAAGGACTGTGTGACAATATTGGATGGGCTGATGTATTTGTAGTTCCAAAATGAAAAGAGAAAGAAAATGGGACAGGGAAAATATTTCAAGAGATAATGGCCAGACATTTTCCAAAATGAATGATAGATATCAATCCACAGATTCAAGATACTCAGTACATCCCAAGGAGGGTAAATTTAAAAATACCATACCTAGATCATCATAGTCAAACTACTATAATCCAAAGACCAAAAGAACATTCTTAGGAATCAGCTAAAGTAAAAAAGGACACATCACATTCAAGAGAACAATAATGGCTGACTTCTCATCAGAAACATGGGAAGCTACAAAATAATAAAATGACATCTTTAAAGTGCTGAAAGAAAACTACCAGCGTAAAATTCTTTTTCCAACAAAAATAATCTTCAAAACTCAAGATAAAGAGATTTTCAGGAAAACAAAAACTGAGATAATTTGTTTCAGCAGAACTTCACTACAACAAATACTGAGGATGCTTTCACCAAAAAGGACTGATCCCAGATGGAATCATAGATCTATAAGAAGAAACAAAGAGCATCAGAATGGTAACTATAGTGGGTGTTTAAAAAAATTTATTTAAAAGACTATTGACTAGTTAAAGCAAAAATAATAACAATGTATGATGGTGTTTATAACAAGTGTAGATATAAAATATATAACAACAATAGCACAAAGGAGGAAAGGTGAAAATGAAATTACGCTATTCAAAGTTTTTCATACTATGAGGAGTGGTATGATTATTTCAAGGTAGACTGTGGTAAGTTAAGGATGAGTATTTTAATCTAAAGTAACACTAAAAAATGGGGGGAGGTAGTTTCAAAGCCATGAAGATAATGATGTGTAAATGTGGGTTCGTCAATTATAACAAATGTATCACTCTGGTGTGAGATGTTGATAGTGAGGGAGGTTGAACCGTGTTGGCGACAGGAGGTATATAGGAACTCTGTACTTTTCACTCAATTTTGCTGTGAACCTAAAAGTACTCTTAAAAAAGTTGAGAGAAGATAAAATGTAATTCCAAATTATATTCAATCCAAATTAAGAAAGGAAAGGAAAAGCAAAGGAACAGAGAGAATATGGAACAAATAGAAGACACAGAAAAATAGTAGACTGAACCCAGTCACACCAATAATTATATTAAATGTAAATGGACAAAATACTCAAAGTGAAAAACAGAGGACATTCAATTGGATACAAGAACAAAAAACAACTATATGCTGTTCATTAAATATATGGACATTAAAAGGAAGAAAGAAAAAGGTTGGGGGAAAAAAGTATACAATGAAAACACTAATCAAAAGGGCTATGCTGATATCAGACAAAGAAGAATTTTGGACAAAGACTATTTCTGGAGATAAAGAGGGACACTGCATAATGGAAGAGAGTCAATTTAGCAAAACAACATAATAATTCTAATCGTGCCCCATTGATAGTCTTAATAACATAGCTTCAATTCAGGAGACGAATACTAACAGAACTAAAAGAAATCAACAAATCCACAATAATAATTGGAGATTTTAACATTCCTCTCTGAGATATTGACAGAAAGCAGACATAATGACTCAATACAGCTATGGATTATTTGGAAAAGAGAATGTGAGGAGGTGGAAAGAGAAACCTTAATCTTCTGAGGAACTTTACTTTGAAGAGAGTGGAGACTTGAAGAGAAGCTGGATTAGGGTATGGGATCACGGGTGGATCCAAATGAGAGAAATAACAGCATGTGTGTATTCTGGTGAGGACAGTCCAGGAGGGGTGGGGACTTGTGATGCAGGGCAATGGGTAGACCATTGCAGGTTCAGTATCCTTGAGGAAGCAGGAAGGGATATGGACACAAGGAGAAGAATTGGCCTGAGGGGTCATGTGTCAGAGCATGGAGAAGTAGAGCTTTCCCAAAATGGTGTCAGCTCCAGCCACTGTTGTCACCGGGCCTGATCCCATGACCCCAAGCTCATGACCTGAGCCAAAACCAAGAGATGGACACTCAATGGACTGAGCCACCCAGGCACCCCCGAAAGGTCTTTATCTGCTGATATGGAATAGTAGCCAAGTTGTATTATTAAGCAAACAAAACAAGGAAGTAGTACGCTAAAAATTTTGTAAAAATATAAAAATGAAAAGAGCAAGCAAGGAGCACCTGTGTGGTTCAGTCTGTTGGGCATCTGCCTTCAGCTACGGTCATGATACTGGGGTCCTGGAAATGAGCCTGTTTCTCCCTCTCCCTCTGCTGCAGCTGCAGCTTATGCTCTCTATCCGGCTGTCTCTCTCTCAAATAAATAAATAAAATCTTAAAAAAAAAACAACAAGCAAAGTATACAGGTATATATGTCATTGCCTAGATAGATAAACAGATAGATGATAGGTAGGTAGATAGGAAGGTAAGTAGATGACGAGATAGATACATAGATAGATAGATAGTCTATGTGTATCTTCCTGGAAAAATACATAAGGAACCAGGGAGGGGAGCTGGTTGTGGATGATAAGAGTGGGAGGGAGGAAAAAGATAAGAAAGCATAAATAAAAACAAACACAGATGGCCAAGGACAGTGTGTAACAAACAATATTCACATAGTCTACTTCCTGTTCCTTTTCTAAATACTGCATTTTATCTTCTAAATAGACATGCTTCAGAAATCCCATCAAGAAAATCTGAAGGACTTTTAAACCCAATAATTTGACCATAGACTAGGCTAAGATGAAAAGACATGAGTGGTAGGCAAGTGTCCTGGTCACGTTTACAAAGTACCCACTTTGTGCTTAAGATGGAAGAGCCACCCTCTACCACTGGTTGAGATAGTTTACAGCCTATGGACTCGCTATCCCTGCGTTCAGTCTGTGGACATACTTTCAGCATCATGAATTATTGAATCAAAGCGCTAATATTCACACACATTCTCTGTCATCATCCGTGTGGCCTCCCTTGATATCTAGATGAACAGGACAATGCTGAGGGTCAAAATGTGAGCTGCAAGGTGGTAGGATGCCCCCTTCCCCAATACCTCAGCTTCTCTAACATCACCAGTGTCATCTTCTGGACTAACTGAGTGAAGGGTGCCACGGCTAACTCCTGTGCTGAGGCACGTGGGGACAGGCAGGTGTCAGGGTGCTTTGGGGTCAGACCCGGCCACCGAGGCCCGGCTCTTCCCCTGTCCTGTTCCACGTGCACATCTCCTGCCTCTCTGCTGGGACTTTAAACAGCCTGGGCAGCTGGCCAGAGACCTCGATTTTATTTGCAGAGTTTCCCAATCTGATATTGGTGGTTAGCAAACAAACCAGGCTCCGGGAGCCCAAACAGGAGCGAAACAGAAGGTCTTCTTGCCTCTTCGAATCCTTAGGGGCCTTCAGGGGGGAGATGCTCCCCACATTTCATGACCAATTAGACCTGAACTAACCTTCCCTAAAGCTGACGGGAAGTGTCACCTTGGCACCCTCCTTCCCTCTAGTCTCTCTGCTTCCACAGGGACACCGGAGCCTGTGGGCCTTGCATTCTTTCTGAAGCCTTCTTGACTGTTCCTCACCCTCCTCTCATCCAAATGCGTTCCCACAAAACTCCAAAACTGAACAGATTCACGAGCCTCACAGACCAAGGTTGAATATCTGAGAGCCACCTGTGCCTCATCCAAGAAACTCCCTGAGGACCGAGGACTTCATTCAAGAGGCATGAATCTTCATGGTGGCCCTTCTGGCCACACTCGGGGATCCAGGAGGGCTGGGGATGGAGGAGACGTCCCATGGGACCCTGTCCACCACTGTCCCACTGGTTCGGTCTGTCCAGCACAGGGAAGGGCGCCGTGCCCCTCCACGCCACCTTCAGCCACCCCTCCGCGGTCCAGCCCAAGCGCCATCTTGAGGGGCTTGGGAGAGCCCCGAGCTGTTACAGAAGATTATGTCCACATGGGGAGTCAGGTGGGGTCACAGTCATGGGATGCAGCTAGTTTCTCTCGGTCTAGACCGGGGCAGGTGACATGCTGGCCGAGAGGGCTGAAGGCCGCTCCCAGCTGGGGCCAGGTGCCCATTCTGTGAATAGCATTCTTCGCATCAAGTTCCTGGCCTGTGTTTTCTGAGGACTCAGGAGGCAGCCATCTCCAAAAGCATTTTCTTTGTGTTCCTGTGTAACAGCCAGCCATGATGGTCCTGTCGTCTACTTCTGTTCTGTCCAGTGTGGCAGCCGCCAGCGACCCGTGACTCCTGAAACGTGCCTAGTCTGAATGGAGATGCTCAGGAAGGGTAAAACACACCCCAGATTGGGAAGTCGTAGTGCTAAATATCTCATTAATTACTGTTTACACTAATGACACGCCGAGTAATAATATTTTGGATAAAAGAGTTAAATATATTATTAAAATTAATTTCCAATTTCTTTTTCCTTTTTCTTAAACAGGATACCTAGAAAATCTTAAATAATGTATGTGACTCCCATTACACTTCTATGGGACAATCCGCATCTGCTTGGCGACACCAAGAACTACATTACTCTAAATCTCTTCCTGAATGTGTCCAAGGTAGAGTCATCAAAAGGGAAGGCACCTAAGATCCGGGAGGCAGAGGTGAGCAGTGGCCACCGGGCTTTGAAGGTCATTGTTGGGTCAAGGCTGTTCCAGTTGGTCCTTGCTCTTGCCCTGGAAACCCGCACCTGCCAGCTCCTCCCAGGGGGGTGTGGTCTCACTCCTACGACCCAACCTTGACTCCCTGATAACCCGTGTGGTTCTCATGCCTGTCCCTCCAGAGGCTCTGAGGCCCCCTAACCTAGTTTGAGTAAAAAACCCAGTCCAACCAAACCCAAAACCAAACAAACAAAACCCACAGGAAACAAAACTGAGAACAGAAAACACACTGATTAATGTATCGAAATACAAATGGACGCGTTTCAGAAGCAAGAGGCCTGTTCTTCACCACGAGGCCTTCTGCGCCCCTATTTGTGATTCCATTTCCTTGCATTCCACCCACCCCTAAATTATTCTCTCTCCTTCACTGTCCCTCTTCCCCCCTGTCCACAAGCCCACCCACCGCCCCGCTGTTCTTAAAGCACCTAAAAAGAAAAAGTCCTCCCTCCCTCTTCCTCTCCTACAGTCGAATTTTGGAGACATCTACACTCACCTCTTCACCTTTGGATCCTATTTCGACACCCGCCATTCCCAGAACTGCGGGGCTGACAGTCACCAACGGCCTAGTTTCCACATCCACTGGCCTCTTTTCAGTCGTGTTCAACCTGACCTCAGAGCAGAGCTCGACACCCTTGCCCAGTCTCTCCCTCCTCGGGCCCTTCCCACAGAACCTTCCCCCCACGGCCATCCTCACCTCCTTCCTGACATTCCCTGGCTCCTCATCCTCTCGATCCCTCCATCAGGTCTCCCCAGGGCTCTGAACTTAGCTCCTGTCTCTTGTCACCTTATGCCCTCTCTGAGCAGTGTCGTTTACTCTGTGGTTTATTTATAAAGTATGATCTCCAAAGGGATGACTCCTAAATCCTTATCTTTCCAACATTGCCGACTGGATGATCCATAGGCCGCATGTTCACGGGATCCAAAATGGAACTCACCTCCCAGTTCTCCATGTTCAAGCAGTGTAGTCGACACCCTTCCTGTTGCAAGTGACCTTCATAAGTAGAGGGGCCTTTGAACAGACTTAAAACGCCCAGTGCCTCGAGCGATGGCCTCCGGACCTGGCCTCCCTTCATCTCTTGGGTCAGCCTCTCTCGATTTGGCTTCAGGTGGGGGCAGGCCCTCCTGACATGCTGGTTCCTGACACCTCCAGGTTCAAGTCCAGTGGAAAGAAAGCATCTCTTCCTGGTGACTTCTGCCCAAATCCCTGGATTCACTCTGATTGGACCAAGTGTCCATTCCAGAATCAATCCCTGTATCCAGAGATAGGATTGCACTGGTTGGCAATTGGATTATACGTATAGACAGTCACTAGGAAGAACATTCTCCCTCGGGGATGTTAGGAAGACAGCCAGTTGCTAGGAAGACCGGGTTGTCTGGCTGGCCAGGACTCAGTTCCTGCCTCTGCCTTAGCGGCTGGAGCCCCTCTTGAACTGTGAGGACAGAGAGTGGGTGAGAGATGTTTTTCCAAAAGGAATTTAGGGTCTATTTCTGAGGAAGGGAGAACCGATTTCTGGTCAGACAACAAGGGCAAATGTCCAACCGAAGAAGTACCATGACCTTGTCCTTCCCTTCCTGATCACATATCCCCAAAGTACTGGGTTGGATCTTTTTTGGTATCTGTTGTTTTGTCTGAACTATCTCAGCGGTTCCCTAAGGAGAACTTCTGTCTCTCATCATGCATGTCAGTAGTTTGCTCAGGCCTCCGGCTGAGTCGTGTTCCATCCTTACGTTATCCTCCATATTTTTTTTTATTCATTCACCTGTTGTTGTTTTTTTTTTTTTTAAGATTTATTTGAGGGAGAGAGAGAGAGAGAAAGTGAGAGAGAGCAGGTCAGAGGGAGAAGCATGCGGAGCCCGATGTGGGACTCGATCCCGGAACTCCAGGGTCATGACCTGAGCCGAAGGCAGTTGCTTAACCAACTGAGCCACCCAGGCGCCCATATTCATTCACCCATTGATGGACATTTGAGTTGTCTCCAATTTTTGGTTCTTATGATTAAACATTTGTGTAGAGTCTTTGCATGGACATGTTTTTCATTTCTCTTGGGTAGGCAACTAGTAGAACAGATGCGTCCTGTGGTGAGTGTGTTTAACTGAGAAACTTCGAAGCTCTTTTCCAAACTAGTTTTACTATTTTACATTCCCACCAGCGATGTATGAGAATTCCGTGTGTTCCACACCCTTGCCAATACTTGCTATTGTCAGATGTTGCAACTTTAATAATCTATAGGTGTGTGGTGGTATTTCGCTGTGGTTGTAATCTGCATTTTTTCTGAGCGATACTGCACATTTTTCCTGTGATTTTTGGCCCTCTGTATATTTCTTCTGTGAAGTGTTTGTTGAAATGTTTGCTTATTTTCAATTGGGTTACATGACTCATTGAGTTTATTTGCTAAAAAACTGTTAAGAAATTTTGCATCTGTGTTGAGGGATACTGGTCTTTAGTTTTCTTTTGTTGTAAAACCTCTGGTTTTGGTGTTAGAGCAATAAAATGACTTGGAAATGATTTCTGTTTTCTGAAAAGATTTGTACAGGATTGATATTAATTTTCCCTTAGATGTGTGACTGAATTCACCAAAGAAGCCATCTGGGCCTGGACTTTTCTCTGTGGGAAGGTTTTTAATTACAAATTTCATTTCTTTAATGGATCCAGGGCTATTCAGATTTTGTATTTCTTCTGTCAATTTTGATAATTTGTGTCTTTTAAGAAATGTGTCCATTTTATCTGAGCCGTCAAATTTAAAGGCAAAAAGTTATTCATAATATCCCCTTGTTATCCTTTAAATGTCTATAGGATCTGTAATGATGTCCCTCTTTTCCTTTTTCGGTGTGGAGTATTGTGTATGGGGGGCTGTTACAAATACTAGTAACAAGAACAGAATTGCCATTTAAAATTTCATTGAACTTTTCAAAGATGTCAGTAAACATTAAATAAGTATTAAAGTTCAAAGACGGGCACAACGGCTTAATCTTTTTATGTATATTTTATACTTAATGGTTTGAATTTTGATTATTTTGGTTCTACACCTACATAACAAATGTTTATTTAAATGGCTGTCCGGTAGTAAGTGAATTTTAATTAAATCAACACATTGGCAAGAGGTACGATTTTGGCAACTGATAAGTTAGACCATCGATATAGTGCTCTATTTTCTTTGTATTTCATTTACAAACTAAAATTTGCATTTTCCGCAGAAAGAGGTTACACTTTATGGTCTGCACTCTTTTTCACTGTTTAAAATTTTATGCACAAGTTAAACACTGCGAGTGGTCACATAAAATGACTCAAGTTCTATTGCCTCATCTTACCATCACTGCCTATCATCACTTACTTCACGTAGACTATTCGGACGCAGGCATGGAGTCAAACTGGGGCTGGAGACTTGACCTGTGCCCAGAGCAGGCTTGAACAACAGCGCCAAGTTATTCGAATCTCCTCTCCAACTGAAGGGGGATAGCTGAGTCTGTATGTTGGGAGACCACTACCCAACTGGGTGTCCTCGGAATTCACGTCCACGTGGAATACAAGGTTTATTCCTTGCATTCCTTGTAAAGCAGAAGTACTACCAACATGCCAGTGTGGTGCTTACCTACATGCTACTAAAACTCAATGGAACTTAAGCCCAATAAAGATTTTTAAGGGGAGGAGAATGTTATCATACGTTTTTAGAATTGCCACGTGCATGGCGATAAGAAAAGGCAGACTGGCTTCTAGTCCTAGTGTCATTATTATTTGTTAATTTCTACAGGCACCCAGCAACCACTCTCACATTTGGTATGTCCTTATCGCAGAGAAGGACACTCACTGTCTCCACTCCACTGCCATCCACACCTCCCCCTAATACAGCTCCTGCTCCCATCATTCCAACAAACGTTTCTTGCAGAGAACGTCCTCCATACTGTAGAATCCAACATACGTCTTGAATTTTCAACACCATTCAACCCAACTGATCACATCCACCAGCTTGAAACATTCTCTCCTCCTTTTCTACCGGCATCTCCATGCCCTCTTTCTCAGCCTCCTTTCCTGGCTCCTACTCCTACATTCATCCATTGGACTTTGGAAGTCCCAGGCTTGGTCTAGCCCTTCTCCTCTCACATGCCGCTCTCCCCATCATCTATCGACTCCCATGACGTCAACACTGCTCCCGGGCTAGCCACTCTCTCTGAACTGCCCACCGTCTCCGCTTAAAAGGTCACTGACATCTCAAACCGAATATGCCCATAACCTGCGAAGACATTCATGTATTCATTTAGCGTCCAACACATATTGAACAGTCAATAAATGGACCAGCCATAAACATCCAGCTCTTTCTCCAATGCTCTCCCATCTTGGTAATCACATCGCCAGTTACCCGGTTACTTAAGCTGGAAACCTGGGAACTACCCTCAGTACCCTGTTTCCCCCTAATCCTCTATGTTAGATCCATCCCTCTCTCATCTGCTCTTCCTCAAAAGCATATCCCATCTCTACACTTCGATCCACTGTCCCCACCATTTCTTACCTGGACGAGGGCAGCAGGCTTCCACTCTGGACCCATTCTACCCAGGCTCCATTTCGTAGCCAGAGAGGCTCTTATTTTATCTTTTTATTTTATTTTTTAGAGCGGTATTTGCAGATGCCAGTCTTAGAGCGAAATCCTCTGCTTAAAACCTTTGCCCCTATAGCTTACGAGATCCAGCATGGCCTGGCCCCTGGCCACGTCTCTTCCGCTCCAGCTCATGGCGCTCGAGTCCTCGAATGTGCCGAGCAGCTCCGACGTCCAGGAGTCCACGTGGGCACCCCTCTCTCCTCTGTGTCACTAGTTCTTCTTAGTCCTTCTGGACTCTGGCTCCCTGTCTCTTCCCCAGTGGAGTCTTCCGTGCCCCACCCTGTGAGCCCAGTAGGGCAGTGAGAGTGTCACCCTACTTATCCCATATCCCTGGCACCCAGTCCTGACGTTGAACCCAGGTAGATGCTCACAACAAGGGCGCACAGTGCCTCCCTGTTGTTGGGGGGGGGGGGAGAAACTCAGAAGCTGTGCTGTCCGGACATGCCTAGGAATGGGTCCATCAAACAAAATGGAGTTGCCTTTCTGTAGGCTGGGCCAAACTTCCCAGAAGTCTCCGCGTACCCCCAAAGTTAAGTGCCTTAGGAAAACATGCCCCAAGGGCAGGACATTCCCAGCTAAAGACTTCTCAGCCCCTCTCCCCACACCCCCTCCCTCTGGGGCTCACTTGTTCAGGGCTTCCAAGGGTCAGTTTGGTCTGGATGCATCCATTTCCTCCAAGGCAAAATGCATCCATGCCTTTTTCGTGCTTTTTGAGGCTGCTGGGAATAAGCAGGAGGTGTGAGGTTTTATTACCCCCTGGGAACTATTTACACTGGGCGTGCTGCTTGGGTCAGGGCTGTGGGAGAAGTGGGCGGGCTCCCCGAAGGTGACAAGTGGGTGGGCCCAGCTCCCAAGGGAAGGGCCGCAGCTGTGTAGCACTATTGTTCTGGCATCAAATCCTTGTAAGGTTCCAACTGGATTGCTTGGAGGCAGCTTAATTAAGGCTGCTGTTTTCTTCTTTCTTCTAAGTTTGTTTACTTTATGCACTTTCCAGGGGAGTACGTGTAAGTCAGCACTGGTTTCTCTGGCCACTTGAAGATGTGGGTCAGAGCTCTCTTACACACACAAATAAGTAAGACCATACGGGATTTGATTAATATAGTCTACAAACTCAAACTTCTATCTGTGTAAGTATGGATGTTTGTATGTACGCACTTATCTTTACATACCTCAAAGAACAGATGCTTTTGTTGCCTATGTTCATGGAACATTTCCAAAAATCGGTACTTGGACAAAAAGAAAACTACAGCACGTTTTTTTTTAAATGCAGAAATCTTCAGTTACATTTACTGATTAGAACCCAATAATATTTGAAATAACTAATTTAGCAAAGATAATATTTTTTACTATTTAGAAAAGACATATTCCTAGGTAGCTCTCAGCTCAAAGAAGAAATCTAAAGCACAAGTAAAAACTACACAGAAAACCAGAGAATACTTCACACCCAAACCTGAGTTAAACAGAGCTGTATTCAGGAGAAAATTTATAACCTAAAAATGCCGTTGTTGTTTAAGGAGAAAGGGTGACACAAAACAAAACAAAACAAAACCGAGTACTCATCTTAGAAAGCAAGAAAGGAGCAGTAGAAGAAATCGAAAGAAGCCAGGTAGGGGAAATAAAAGATGAGACCTGTGATGAACAAAATAATAAAAACAAAATAACAAAGAGAAACAAATCCTAAACTGGTTCTTTGAAAAGAACAATAAATAACAAATCCGCAAGATTAGGAAGAAGAAAGAGAAATGACCAGACTCAGGAGGTATTCCAATCATCTGAAGGAGAACAGGAGCAGCTGTCTAGAGACACAAGAAAAACGTTTATCAGAACTGGAGGATCTAAAAAACAAACAAACCAACCAACCCAAAAAAACAAAAAACAAAGCCACCAAACCTCCTGCCAAAATGGGTACGTGAAGAAATGGAAATTGGACGTTCCAATTAGCAGAAGGCACCAGGTAGGGGTGGGGGGGCAGGTGATGATGAGGGGGAGCCATTGAAGGAGAGTCTAGAACCTTCCATCTCACTTTAAAAAAACGAGAGCAGGAAATTCTCAGGTAATTCAAGTATCACAAGCCAGAGAAAATGGTGGGCGTCTCCCTGACCCATTTTATGAAGCCCGCATAATTTTAGTTCTAACCTGTGACCCAGGTATAGAGAGAAAATGACGGAGGCCTCTCACTTTAAAGATGCAAAGACTCAACCTATTAGACCATGGAGCCAGGAAATGTATCAAAAGAATAGCACATTAACACATTCTGAGCAAACGGGGACTTATTCCGGGGAGTAAGGGTGGCGCCCCATCAGGAAATCTATCCACATCGAGTAGGACATTAAAAAAAAAAAAAAAGAGGGGGGTTAAACAGGAAAAACAATGTGGTGCTAAGAATGGGTGCTGGGAGGCCGGCTGTTTGTCATTCAGCAGCCATTGCTGACGAGTCCCTGCAAATGAGAAGAGGTCAGAAGAAAGAGGGGACAGCACCCGGTGCCCATCAGACAGGTCCGCGCCGCGGATGCCCTGCAGCCCGCAGCCCTGCAGACCCAGCGGCAGGTCCAGGCAGTGCCCTGCTGTGCACCCTGGCTGCAGTCAGCTCCCGGGGGGTCTACCGCACGGACACGACGGGGGGGCCCGTGCCCAGAAACGGGAGGATGTTTGTTTACCGTGGCCTTGTTCTGGGGGGTGGGGGACCCAAAGCGAAGCCAGAGCCCATCTGCGCGGAAACGGTCAATCCGACACGGAACCCAGCGTTTGAGAGAGCAGTTCTTACCACCTCGTGGGGAACACGGAGAGGTTGCAAGAGAGTGTCCGGGATTTCGGCGTTCGTGGAAAGAAATGCCGGGAAAGCACGTGTGCGTGGCCTCAGGCGCCGGGAGAAGGCGGGCGCTGCACGACGTTCTCAGAAGGGGAGATGATGCGGGGGCAGAAAGGGGCAAATCGAGCGTGCCTTGCCCCTGCGTTCTTATGGTAACGGGGGTGTGACATCATCTTTTTGGTTTGCGTTTGTATGAAAGAGATCTAAGCTAATTTTAAGTTTGAGCAGGCTTCTCCAGCAGCAAGTTCTTCTTCCTCTGGTGTCCACGGATTGCTGGAATCCTCTCCCCGCCCGAGAAAGGACGCTCGGACCAGTAGCGGCCGGGCAGGACCTGGTCTTCCTGGTGGACGGTGGCGAGCGGAGCGGGGAGGAAGGCAGACGGCACAAGCACACCCTTTCTGCGCCGGGTTTCTCCAAGGCCCAGAGCGCTCGCACGGCGTGTCCTCCACACTGCCCGGGAGCCCCTGAACTATTCTAGCTGCGCGGTCTGCTTTCAGGGCGTTAGCCACAGCACCTAGAGTCTCTCCCCCTTGGACAAGGGCATATTCTCTGGCTGTGGGCTTTGGTTTGGAAAGTGTAGTCCTTCTCCTCTCTGAGCTCTGGGATTTCTGTTTGACATTTGGTTCTGGCTGGCTCTCTTGTCGAGCGCCAGTGGGCCACCGTGGCTGGAACATCTGAATGGGCAGGAGGGGACAGTTCTTGATTAAATCTAATTCTTTGCCTATTCCACGCTAAATCGCGCGGCTGAGTGTGGCTGGAGAAAACCAGAACCAGGCTGCCTGGTCTCACTTTAATGATCCCCAGCCTCGAACGGGCCTTTCATGTTTCCTGGCTGACCTACTGTCCGGGCTCCCTGATCTGCTCGCTTTCCCATGATCTCAAACGTCTATCTTACCCTTTCCCTCCTCTCCTCCAAATCTCCATCACCTCCCGCCCCGTGCTCCCTCTCCGCTGATCTGACAAAGGAGAAGCAATGGAAACAAGGAAACGAGGACCTCCTGAAGTTCCCACCACATCTACCCCTCTTCCTGGCTAGTCTTCCTTCTCACCTTTGACTGCTCTCCTGTATTATGACCCCCGACCCTTCTCGAAGTCCCGGCTGCTTCTCTCCTTCCATTTCTAGCCAGGTTACTCCACAGGGTTGTCGATATTCCTTGTCGCCAATGTCCCCCCCACCCCCCTTCCATTTTCCTCTGGGCTCTAATGCCATCCGGCTTCTCCCCTCTCCACTGCACTGCAGCTGCTCTAGAAGGCTCCAGGGACCTCGATGCTGGAGACCCGGTCTTGCTGGTCCTCATGCGACTTGACTCACCAGCAGCATCTGATACCCTCCCTCCTCTCTGAAAGCTTTCTGGACTCGGCTTCTAGAACCCAAACCCTCTGGGCGTCACGCCTGCGTCTGGGCGCTCCTGCTGTCTCCTGGGTTTCCCCTCTCCACCTGCTCACACTCTAAACTTTGGGGAGCCCCAAGGCTCAGATCGGGGGCTTTTTTTTGCCGGACCCACTCAACTTACTCCTTTGGGGATTTCATCCAGGCTCCACTTGTCATTTGGATGCTGAGCACTCCCAGCGGGAGTCCCCTCTGGCCTAGACTTCTGAGCTCCAGACTCAAGCAGCGTCAAGTAGGCCCCTTTAACTTAACGCATATAGAGAGAGCTCTAACCCTGTTCCCCTCAAAGTCCCCTCTTCTCAGCGAACAGGGCAACCGCCATCCCGCGGAGGCTCAGCCTAGTCGGTCACCTGGGAGGGGGGGGAGGAGCTGCCCGCACCACGCCGCGCGCTGGAGGCTGAAAGGGGAGGCTTTCCGCAAGGTGAGGGCTTGGCCCCCGTAGCGTCCTTGCCCGGAGCGAGGGGGAGAGGCTGCGTGTTACCGGGAACGCTGGAATATGTTTGGCATTCGTCACTGGCAATGGTTCTAGAATCTACGGAACACCAAGACACCAGAAGCGAACAACCCGTCTGGGAAGTCGATAAAGCATTTTATTCCACAGGAAGAAAAAGAACGACTCTGACATGAGAAACAGATGAAAGAGTCTTAACAGATTGGTGACCGTATGGAATCACGTTTACACAGTAGAGAACCAGATATTCTAATTTCAGGTTTTATCAAGCAGCTACTATGGTATTTTGAGGCACAGAGGATGCTTAAAAACAAAGTGGCCCTAGAGCCTTCTGAGCATCTGGGTGAGTCCCGGCCTGGAGAGGGGGGCTGCTCTCCCCCCCTGCCGTCAGTAGGGGTGCAGGGCTGTCTTCCGCGGGCCAGCGCCCCCCGCGGGTGAGGCCGCAGCTCTGGCCGCCCGGCCCTGGGGGTTGGCCAACTGCGCTGGGTCAGAGAATTAGGATGGCTTTTGATTTCTCCTTATCCAATTTCTCCTCATTCAGTTTCTTTTACTTTTCTCAGAGCGAAACTGTGTATTTGAGACAGCATGAAAATCGGGAGAAATTATCATAACAAAGTCTCAGACAGC
>CM052900.1:158105558-158128577 GCA_028534135.1 Potos flavus | reverse complement strand
CCCAGTGCTCCATGCAATACGTGCCCTCCTCAATACCCACCACCAGGCTCGCCCATCCCCCCACCCCCTCCCCTCCAAAACTCTCAGTCCCTTGTTCTGAGTTCACAGTCTCTCATGGTTCTTCACCCCTCCGATTTCCTCCAATTCATCCCTCCCCTCCCTCTCACAATGTCCTCCATGTTTTTCCTTACGCTCCACATGTAAGTGAGACCATATGATAATTGACTTTCTCCGCTGACTTATTTCACTCAACATAATCTCTTCCAGTCCAGTCCATGTTAAAATAAAATTTGGGTATTCATCCTTTCTGATGGAGGCATAATATTCCATTTATATATGGACCATATCTTCTTGATCCATTCATCTGTTGAAGGGCATTTTGGCTCTTTCCACAGTTTGGCGATTGTGGCCATTGCTGCTATGAACATTGGGGTACACGTGGCCCTTCTTTGTACTCCATTTAAGTAAGCTCTACGCCCATCTGCACGACCCTGAGATCAAGAGTCCGTGCTCTACTGACTGAGCCAGACTTACCTTCTTCAGAGGAATTTGGAACAGAAGTAGGAAGAAAGTAGCGAACAGGAGGGCTTGGTCTGATGGTAAAGAAACAAAAACACCCTTCTCGCTGTGACTTATAGGGGCATTAGGTTTACGTAACAGATCTCTGTCGAAAAAGTCTGCAGGTGAACAGCAGCGTGCTCCAATGGCCAGGTGAGGGAGAGGAGGCTTACGGATCGGTGCTGGGCAGGGCAGAGATCGAGTTCGCCTTCTTTCTTGGTGTGTATTTCAGCCTCAGACTGATTAACTTTGGGAGGAAAGCCTTCCTCTCGCACCCCTATGAACCCTGAAAAATCAGCCTCTCGCTGAGCTGGCTCCTGGTCAATCATGGGAGGATAGAAAGTGGCTCTGGCCATGTTTCCCCTGGGAGCAGTGTTTCTCCGGGGGGCCGTCAGGCCTGCCCGATGGCCATCCTATAATCATGGGCTGGAAGGACTCCCCTCAGTAGTCAGACAGGCTCTCTGCAAATGGGGCTGCGAATAGCCATGAGTCTTTCTAATTCTCTAAATTTGGTAGGAGCCTCTGCGAGAGGAGGTTAAGTGGTTTCATAGTTGAAAAGGTCTGCTGCTGTCCAGAGGAGATGAACTCTCTGCAGTGGGGGTCCAGGATCCATCTGTAAAGGACATTGTCTAGGAATGTCTGAAACTGGCTGAGCTTGATTACAAAACCCTGGAAAATATGAGGAATTAAAAGGCACAGCAAAACGAGCCATATGGCCCTTCCTGGGTGCTCTTACTGGATTTACTTCCTGACATTTCGCATTTATACAAGAAGCCTGTATTTCCAGAGCCTGGCGACCCCGCCCAAGCGCTCTCTGCAAAGCTGGTAGGGCAAGGGAGCCCAAAATAGGCCGCTGGCCCTTGAAGGGTTCTTCTGGGGGATTTGGGGTTTTGAGATTTAAGGAAATTGGCTGAGGAGCTGAGATTGGGTTTGAAAGCGGGGGTCGAGACCAGGGACCCAGAGATCCAAAAGCCTAAAGATCTTTTGGAGGGTCGGGAACAGGGGGTTGGGGCTATAGGGAGCTCTGGGAAGGGGGTTTATGTCATATTTGGTTTTTGCTTTTTCTTCTGACTTCTGTTCTTTCATTTCGTGAAGGGATTCCTTAAAGCTAGCCAGCCATGTTTTACTCTTTTTTTTTTTAAGATGTTATTTAATTGAGAGAGATAGAGAGAGAGACAGCACGAGCAGAGGGAGAGGCAGAGAGAGAGGGGGAAGCAGACTCCCCACTGAGCAGGGAGCCAGATGCGGGCTGGATCCCAGGACCCTGGGATCATGACCTGAGCCGAAGGCAGATGCTTAACCAACTGAGCCACCCAGGTGCCCGAGCCGTTAGAGTTTTTGTTTTTGTTTTTTTGTATTTTCCTTTCAATTTGATCTTCCCATAAATACCAATAAGGGAACTGCTTGGAAAAAGAGCTCTCTAAATTTTTTTCAAATATAGAAGTTTTTCTGATTCAAAAGATCTATCCTCTGGCCACTGACAAAGCAGGGTCACCATTAGAATATTTATTCCAATAGCAACTCAATCCAGTAAGTTTCTTTATGGGAAGACCCAGAGGCAACTTTCCAGGCTGAGGCTAAAATCTTTACCAGGGATGCAAGAGGTGTCCCTGGAGAGGGCATAGATGATCTAAAATTTATTTCCAAGAATAGCCAAAGAAAGCAGACACCTTTGTTGCGTAAGCGTTAAGAAGGGCGTGGTGAAGCAGGTGCCTGATCTCACAAGGAGACAGGAGATGCTAGTCTGTGACCCCAGGCAAGGGCTGCTGGAACGAGACTTTCTAGCACTAACAAACAATGAAGGTGGAGAGGACAAAGGCCGGGATGGGCTGGGACCTCTCCGAACTAACTTCCCTGATGCTTGTAACCGCCTGTCTCAGGTCCCCAGTCTATTCGACTGGCCACCAAGGCACAGCCGGGTAAGTGGAACCTCGGGTTGGCAGACACCAGAGAGGACGTTTTCACTGGTCACAAAGCCAAGCTCTTAAGACACAGACCAAGACCAAAGGAAAAATCTCATCTGTATTTTCTTTTTTTTTTTTTTAGAGAGAGGGGGAGAGAGAGAGAGAGCGCAAGCAGAAGGAGAGGGAGAAGCAGACCTCCCGCTGAGCAGGGAACCCAATTCAGGACTCGAACCCAGGACCCTGGATTAGGACCTGAGCTGAAGGCAGACGCTCAACCAACTGAGCCACTCAAGTGTCCGAGGTCAGTTACTTTGTAAACAGTCTCCCAGCTTGGTTCTAGATCATTCTTCGTTGTCTCTTCTTGCCATCCCAGATACTCTGGATGTTTCCCCCAGCTAAAACAGGAAGTTCTTCCCTTATGCTAGCCCGTGCTAAGGGCTTTACGTGCCTGATTCTTAGAACAACTCATCGAAGTGTGTACTTACGCTCTTTCTACAGAGGAAGGAAAGCGAGCACGGAGGGGCTGAATCCACACAGCTGGGAGGCAGGGGTGCCCGTCGGTTTGGCTCTAGAGTCTGAGGGCCAGAGGATGTGGGTCCCAGAAACGGAAACGAACATGAACAAGTACGTAAAACACAGCCAGGGAAGTGAACCTACCACCATCACGGTCCTATAAGTCTGGGGCGAATGCCCTATGGCCCATCTCTGTGGGGGACACACATTTGCGTATGTATTTCAGGACTCGACACCGCTTCTGATGGAACTGCTCTCCCCACATTGGTCCTTCTCTCCTTTTGGGAACCTGCTGGGTTGCTGATAGCTGTTATTGATTGCTGATCTACTAGTCACTTGTTTCTGTTCTAGTACATTTATAAATATAATTTGTTTAATGCTCAGGGTGCCTGGGTGGCTCAGTCGGTCAAGCATCCAACTCTCGATCTCAGCTCAGGTCTTGATCTCAGGGTTGTGAGTTCAAACCCTGCGTTGGGCTCACACGCTGGGTGTGGAAACTCCTAAAAAAAATTCGTTTAATGCTTATAACAACCCAACATAAGAGGCAGGTACAAACCCAATTTACAGATAAAGATGGCGGAGGGGAATAATCTGTCCAACTCTTATATGAGATCGGGAGCTTCTCCAGGGTAGGGCTGGGCGGCTTTATGGGTATGTGACCTATGCCGTCACCCGGGGCTCCACACTAAGAAGGCCCCCCCACTTGGTCTGTTGCCATTTGGAAATCCCTACTCATTTTTGATCAAGGGCCATGCATTTTCAGTTTGCGCTGGGCCACAGGGCAGCAGCGGAGTCTGTGTCTGGCTCCTATGACCTTGCACTGTCTCCACTCTGCACCCAGTGAAGACGGCCAGAAGGCCAGAAACACGGCTTTATTTGCATTGGTAGCCCTCCCCAGCCTGGGGAGTAGGAGCGGGCTGGAATCATCTCATGTCCACAGAGCTTGGCATGGTAGAGGCGAGCAGGAAATGCTTGTTGAACAGATGGCTAATGATCAAGACAAAGAAGGGCCGCCATCCAAGATGGGGGTTTTCCCCCAAGGCTGGCCTGGCAGGAAACAGGCACCTGCCACATTTACCTCTCACCTGCCCCCAGATTCAGACTGGGGAGAAGGGAGAGGGCAGTGATCTGGAAAGGAAGGCCAGCTTCTGTGAAGGGAACAAAGACTTCTGTTGTGGACAGGGGAGGGAGTGCAGCAGGGGAGAGCCTGCTGCTCTCCAGTCACCTAAGTTGCGAGCAACGCCTCCTCCCGGAAGGCAGCCCGGCTTCAGAAAGCTCATCTACTTCCCGGCTTCCAGCACACAGATGCTGCCTTCAGAGGGTACAGAAGCCAACCGGAGAGCCCCCTGATGGTGGAGGCTGGAGAGTCAGCCAGGCCTTCCTCATGTCTTCAAACCCGGGTTGAATGCCACCTCTTCCTAAGAGTCCTCCTAGATTTCTCCAAGGCAGAGGGGTCCCACCCATCCTGTGTGTTCATCGCTCTGGGTTTCTAATGAATTTAAAATGATGGTTTGGGGGCTCCCTTCAGAAGAACTGATGCTCAAGATGGCGAGGACACAGATAATCAACATGGCTACATTTGATTCTGGCAAAAAGATCCTGCAAGTAGGGGTGATTGCAATGTACCCAACCCCTGAGCCCCCAACCTCTCCGTCTCTACAAGCCTCACTTCCTCACCTCTCCTGGGTCTTTGCACGATGTCACTGCCTCAGGGAGGCCTTCCTGGAGGCCCCATTAACCCTGTGACACCACCACTATGACACCAGCCCCATTCTGCAACCCCCTCCCCCCATCTGTCTTCTTTTCCTCGGTAGCACTTTTCATCGGACTTACTATCTTTAAGTTGTTGTCTATTTATGACCCAGATCTCTTGGATAGAAGTCTCTGAGTGCAGGAACTTGTCCTCTGAGATCCCAGCACCTAGAACAGGGCCCAGCCCCTAGCAAGTGTTCAGCAAATATTTATTGGGTGAGTCAGTTCCCACTCTACAATTGAGGGATCTGAGGCTTGGGAAGGTCAAGTCGCCAGGCCAAGGTCATGTGGCTGGTGAGGGGCAGTCAGTCTCTTATGAACCCACGGGAGACCTCAAACGTGGAGTTCCCACATGTCCTAGCGATTCTGCTCGTAAGCACACACCCAACAGAAGTGAAGACATATGTCCGCACACAATGTTGTACGCGAATGTTCAGAGCATTATTTGTAATAACCAAAAAGTGGCCATCAACTCATAAAGGGAAACTGTACTGCGCGGGGAAGGCCCCCTAGGATCCCTGATCCCCCACACTTAGAAGCCTCAGGTTACACTGTCCCCGTGGGACCAGGCATCTTGAGGAACAGGGCCTGGTGGGTGTTGAGCCCCGCCGGGGGCGGGAAGGGGCCCCTCCCCAGGGGCTGACATCTGGGCACCTGCGGGAGTGTTTCTTAAATCCCCGGCTGACAGCCAGACTGGTTCAAATCCCACCGTAGTGAGATGAAAGGTGGCCCCAGCAAGACATGTCCACATCGTAATCTCCAGAGTGTGATCTAATTTGGAGAAAAACATCTTTGCAGATGTGATTAAGCTAAGAATCTAGGTCATTCTAGATTACCCAGATGGGCTCCAAATCCAAAGACAAGGGTCCTTCGAAGAGAAGAGCGGCGGGCAGAGAAGAGGAGAAGCTGTGGAAAGCAGAGGCAGAGGCTGGAGAGAAGCAGCCGCAGGCCAGGGAGCGCCTGAGCTCACCAGAGGCTGGACGAGGCCAGGAGCGGTTCTCCGCTGGAGGCTTCCGACGGAGGGAGCGTGGTCCTGCCCGCACCTTGACTTTCAGCCTTCCAGCCTCTGCAATCCCGAGAGAATGAATTTCTGTTGTTTTAAGCCAAGTTGGTGGCCATTTGGTACAGCAGCTGGGAGATGAATACACCTGCCTCCTCCACTTACCGGCTGCCTTACCTGGCACACATTTCTTAACAATCCTGAGCCTTGGCTTCTGCATTTGGGAAATGGGGCAGTTTCTACATCCCGGGGCATGTAAAGACTTGAAATAATACAGGTAAAGCTCTCAGAGGAATGCCTGGCACCGGCTGTGGGCCTCTCACTCGGTAGCGAGCATGGAAGTTCTATTGCCAAAACTTCCAGCCCCAGCCAGTGCTGTCTCCGGCAGGGGCGCAGAGGGACTTTAGAAGCCCTCATGCCAGCCTCCGTACATGATTTGTCACACCTAAGTCAGGACCCTGGCTCATCAGGGGCGATGGAGGCTGTGTTTATGAAACGGGACTAATGACCCCTTAAGATGCCATTGTTAGCCCCGTGAAAACTATGGCGGGACCTCACGGTGGTCAGAGTGTGCGAATTAGCGGGAATGACCCCAAGGATGTCATCTTTAACACCCATTGAAGGGATGGTAGGATCTCACAAGTGATCGGAACACGGACTCTGGGTTTGACTCCCTGCTCGGCCGCTTCCCTTGCTCTGCGATCCCGGGTAAGTTACTTAACCTCTCGGTGCCTCAGTTTTCTGACCTGTAAAATGGGCACAATGTTCATCATGCTGCTAACCCGCAGTGTTTGTAAAGGCTTAGATTGGCTTTAGAAAATGCTGTGCTGTTGTTAAATACGTATCCAACTCAATAAAGAGGGCATTCCTTTGAATCTGCGATCTACCCAAATTTTCACCGGAGGCAAAGCTGCCTCTTCCCTGCTTGCCCCCACCCTGCCTCCAAAGGGAAGCTCACCCTCAACCCCCACCCCTCAGGAGGGATCTTGGCTGCACATTGCTTAGGATTTTTCCAGCCAACACTTTTGAAGGCTGGGAGAAGTGGGTGAGTGCTTTGGCCCTTACCCTCGTGTGCCTGGGTCTCTCCCTCTGGGGGACACACCCAGCTTTGGGTGTGAGCCCTCCCAGGCCAGGGATGGAAGTGCTGCCTCACCCCCATTTTCTCAAGGGCCCCGCCCCCTGAATTATTAGAATTCTCGGCTGTCTGGGAGTGTCCCCTGGGGCTCTGCTTCCAGAGTTGGCTTGGCTGGGCTGAAATGGAACTCCGTTTTCTCACCCATGATCCTTAACATCATCCCTCAGCCCAGGGTGGAATTCTGAGCCACCATCTTGCTTGGCATCCCCACCAGACTTTGGGGGACACAGAATGAGGTCCCAGCCCAGCTGGGACGCCCTGTCCTAGTGGCACAATGGTGATCTTGGCTGGCGGTGTACAGGGAATTCTGATCTGCCACCCGGAACGCTCTGTATTTCCCCTCTGGAGTCTGTTTTGGGACCTTGGTTCAAAACCCTGCTGTGAGCAGTGGTGCTCCGTGTGTCCCCCAGTTTCTAATTCCAGAAAAGCAGCCACCCATCAGGTCGGGTGCGTTGAGCCAGCTTCAGAGGACATCTCTATGCGGGGCACTGGCCCGGGAGGTAGGGGTGTCTTTGAGGTAAGCTTCCTTCTGTCCACCTGTTCATCCATCCATCTGTCCGTCTCTCCATCAGAGAATAGATGGGCCGAGCCAGTCTACTTCCTGGCTCTGTAAATGAGGGCAAGTTAATTGGGCAACTGGGGCCTCAGTGTCCTTGTCCTTGTACAGTGAGAATGACATCAGTACCTACCTCTTGGGGTGCTTGTGGGCATTAAGCAAATTCATACAGCCATGCCTGGCTAACCTTAGGCGCGAAGCCGCTGTTGGACCGCATTTATTACTGATGTTGATGTTGTTATTATTTTTATTTTTTAAAAAGATTTTATTTATTTATTTATTTGAGAGAGAGGTAGAGAGCAGGGGGAGGAGCAGTGGGAGAGGGACAAACAGACCCCATCTGAGCGTGGAACCCAATGCAGGGCTCGCTCCCACGACTCTGAGAGCGAAATCAAGAGTCGGATGCTTTCAGGCTGAGCCATCCAGGGGCCCCTCTTTTTTTTTTTTTTTAAGTTTTTACATATTTTATTATGATAAAAATAGAGCAGAAATATACACAGGTATTAACTTCACAGAATACCAGTAATAGGAACATTTGAAACTGGGTCGTGCCGAATGGTCACAATTTCTTGGACTGAAATATCTTTTGTCTTAAGTTTTTAATTTCTCCGTGAGCTCTAGCTTACAACTTAACTTTATTAATTTCTCAGGGGTGAAAAAAAAAACTTTCTTTTTTTTTTTTTTTAAAGATTTTATTTATTTATTTGAGAGAGAGAGCACAAGTAGAGAGGAGGGTCAGAGGGGGAAGGGAGAAGCACACTCCTTGCTGAGCAGGGAGCCCGATGCGGGGCTCGATCCCAGGACCTCGGGATCATGACCTGAGCCGAAGGCAGATGCTTAACTGACTGAGCCACCCAGGCACCCTGAAAAAATCTTTAGTAAACCTGATTTCGTTCCCTTGGAATAAGAGGTTGTCAGTCACAGGACAACACTTAAATACAATACCCACAAGAACACACTTTGAAGAAAAAGACACTTCTCTTCCTAATTATTTCTAAGATGAGAAAATTAGGTGCAACACATTTGTTAGAATATGTTACAATAAAAGACATTTTCTTTCTTTCTTTCTTTCTTTTTAGTTTCAGATTAGAAATTTAACTCTTTTTCTAGTCTGCAGCAGATAATTTTTGTGTTTTAAAAAATCGTGAGGCAGCAATATTTTTAGTTAGATGGTTTTTCTTAGTTATAAATTTATAATATGATCATGTTTAGAGTCCAGTTTTTTTGTTTGTCTCTATGTGTTTGCGCTCTTTACTTTTAATTAAGCATCCAAAAATGATTTTTGGAGAGAACAAGACAAACAGTTCTTTGGGGAAATAGTAGTAGAATCACTTTTTCTAGGGAAGATTAAAATAGGAACTTAAACTTTGTTCTGAAAATTTACTTATCCTGAAGGACCAATTTGAAAAAAAAATCTAGATATTCAGGGCACCAGGGTGTCTCAGTTGGTTAGGTGTCTGCCTTTGGCTCGGGTCACAATCCCGGGGTCCAGGGATTGAGCCCTGCGTCGGGCTCCCTGCTCAGTGGGGAGTCTGCTTCTCTCTCTCCCACTCTCCCTGCTCGTGGGCTCTCTCTCTCTCGGTCAAATCAATCAATCAATCAATCAATCAATCAAACAAATCTTCAAAGAAATAAAAGTTAAAAAATCTAGATATTGAAAAATACACCCTTCCATTCTATTACTGATACTTTTTCTCTACTGCTTCATCAAAAGGGAATTCTTAGCTGACGTAATGAACTCCATTTCAGAGTACTTTACCTTGAGGATATTTACAACCCTCTAATTTAATGATAAACCTGTCTCATAATCCCAGGCGTTCTGTTGACATTATTATTACATTGTTACGAACCTGAGTCGAGTTACATACAGCCTCTTACACATAGTAGGAGCTTCTTTACCTTTGGCCGTGATCTTGAGAAACCGATACAACTTTACACTAGAGTCTGTTTCGTATCAGTGTGTTCGCCCCAAATAACTCTTGGCAGGCCGTGTGTTCGGCAGTCCTCAGGAAATGCCACTGATCTATGAGTTGTGTCGTCCCCTGGAGCACCTAGAGTTCCAACCGCAAGCAGCCCCACCAGCTGTGCTCCCCAAACAGCCTGGGCCTCTTCGTCTCCTGCAGCTTCGGAAATTTCAAGAGGACGCAGCCTCATCGCCCTGCTGTCCTCACAGCCCCCTGATGTCCGAGGTCCCACACCCAAGCTGAGTCCACGGTCTTACCGGAACCACACGGGGCAGAGGTCATGGGAAGACAATGGTCTGGGAGTTAAGAACCCCGAGTCTCTGAGCTCTCCTTGTCCTTGTTTGTCCCCTAGGAACCCTCTCTTGGGAGAAAGGAAGAAGGTTAGGTTAAGAAGGTGGACTCAGGATCGAGTGACTCAAAACAAACCCCTGCTTCGGCCCTTCCTCATCCAGGCTTCTCCCCGTTCAGCTCAGTTTGCTCATCTGTCAAATGGGGATAAGAGAATACATACTTCTACTGAAGAGTAAATGAGATGACAGTCCTGAAGTCACAGTGCCTGGCACTTAGTAGGTGCTCAGTGAATAGTACTCTCTGGCACGTTTAACCCCTGCCCTTTCCTCTGCGAATCACAACACGGCAGAGGGTCTCCGCTCTGGATGTGGCTGGCCTCTCCGGATCTAGCTCCTTCCCCTTCCTTTTCTTGGCTTTTCTTCCCCAGGGAGGGAGCCCCACTGTGTCTCAGACACCCTGAGGGAGCTTGCCAGACAGAGCCCCAGCATGTGCTAGTGTTTCCAAGATGGGGCTCCACTCCACACATCTCCCATGCCTCCCACCGCCTGCAACCTGCTAAACCCCTCTGCCGACAGGCTGCAACTTACTCTTTCATCTCGTTGGTTATTTACATCCAGACTCAGGCGGGAAAGCAGGAGGCATATCGACAGGTGCCTGTGTGTGTTGTCTTATTCGATACAATGAGGCACCATTATCCCCACTTTACAGATGATGACACTGACGCACGGGGGGTTAAGTACTTTGCTCAGGGTCTCAGATATGGTTAGAGGATGAGCCTGGTACAAACGCTGGTCGTCTGTCCCCAAAGGTAGCGTTCGTGAGCATCAGGTTATGTGGAGTGACCCCATTGTCCCCCAACAGCACTGTGGGCTGCTGGAAAGATGAGCTGAGAGAATACCCCCCCCCCCCCACTAACTCAGTCCTTGTCATATTAGTAAGCGCTCGCTAGAACTTACACCTGTTGGTATGGCTCTTACTATCCCCTCTCCCCCACTGGGATCACGTACAGGCATTCATCACAGCACCCGCTTGCTGTCGATGCCCTGTCCCCCTCCCCTACTCAGTAGAGACCATAGTAAAACCCCAGAAAACAGGCAGGCACTGGAGACCTGACCGCAATGCAGAAATGCAGATTCTTATTACATTTAGGAAAATCGCAAAATCCTTTCTTGACTAAGAAGGTTATAATCCCGTGGTTATTGTCGAAGGCAATGCCATCAGGGGGAGTCAGTTTACGCACCAGGCTTCCAGGGGAGGGGCTGGGAGGTCAGGGCCGCGTGGCTGTTGGGGTCTGGGCAGGAGAAACCAGCTGAGTGGGGTTAGGGGGCTGGGCACGGCGTGTGTGTGTGTGTCTGTGTGTCTGTGTGTATGGCAGGGCATACATGGTGTGGAAAGGCAATGAGGTGGGTGGATGACGGGAGCCGGGAGCAGTATGACCCTCCCTGTCGTTCTTCTGCACCCCAGCGACATTTCTGAACTAGCAAGATGCTGAAAGTAACTGGGCTTCGCGGGGCAGAAATCGACAGGGCTGAGTCAGACCTAAGTCTAGACGACACGGTGGAATGCAGGCAGGAGCGCCAGAGAGAAGCAGAAGGAAATGTCAGGGAGACAAGAAGCAGGGCTTTGCGCTAGATTGGATGCTGTCCGGAAGGAGGGTGATTCTTAATAAATCTCATTTAGAAGCAGGAGCCTAGGCAGAGGCTAAAGAAGCAGCAGTCACTCATGATAAACTTTTTTGGACATTATATGACGACATAGATAATATCCATATTTTGTCTGTGTTCAGACATGATTACGGAGGGGTCTTGTTTTTGGATTAATCTGTCACCGTTACTGGGTGGACTTGTCTGATGTCGGTGGTCTGTGAAATTGTCTATGTTCATTAGGAAAATACCAAGGACCCGGTGACAGTGCCTGGGGCCGGCTCCTGGACGTCAGGAGCTGCTTTTCTCTTTCTCTGAAGGGAGGGACAGACGCTTGAAGAAATCGAGAGGAGACTCTGGCTTCCACGTGCACTGGAAAGAGGGCGTATAAAGTGTCTAGCGTATGACAAGCATTAACGTGTATGGTATTTTGGTTTCCGCTAAGCAACATATCCAGAGTATCTTGCTGGCTCACGTGTGCCCCCATCCCTGAATGATGCTTGGCACAGAGTCAATGCTCTGTTTAATACCTATCTGTAGACAACAAATAAACGTTTGTTGAATGAATAAGTGAGGGCATTTATTTAACCATTCTTCTACCATTGGGCATTTAGGTTATTTCCTGTTTCTGTTGTAAATTACACAATGGTCTGCACATATTAAGCAGAACACTATGCTGGCCTGCTGCCCCAGTCCCCACCACTCCCTATCGCCTCTGATGCTGAGGTCATGGGTAGTTGCTATATCTCATCATACACACACTGCAGTTTTTCTTAAAGTAAAGAAATATTACTCTGTACCCATGTCTCTATCAAAAATGGAAAGATAAAAGCAGGACCAAGAGAGTTGCTCATTTCTAGAAAAACAGGAGGAAGCAAGTCCTGGGCAAAACTGGTGAGTACTTTGTGGGCAAAGTACACAAATGTGTACACTGTCTTTGTCTTGTACCCAACCCGCCTCGCTCATTGGCATAGTGCCCTTCCTCACCCGCAGGATCTGAGAGAGCACACTTTGTCCCATTTGTGTGAGAACACGTCTGTGTAACCTACACCCAGCTGAAGAAGGCGAACACAGCCAGCACCCAGCGCATACGTACCCTCCAGGCTAACCTTTGCCTTGACTTCTCACACCACGGGCTAGTCCTGCATCCTTGAACTTTACATGCATGGGACCATACTGCTTGCATTCTTTTGTGTAACCACTGTGTTTACAAGGCTCATCTCTGTTGTCATAGTTTATTTCTTTTCATTGCCATGAATATTCCATTGTATGGATATACCGTCTGTCCTCCATTTTACGCGGGATAAACATTTGGGATTCTGATAATTTGGGGCTTATAGCAAGTCATGCCTTTAAGAACATTTTTTATATGTCTTCTCGTGAGCATATGGATACTTTCTGTTAGATACACACTTAGGAGTGGAACTGAGGTCGTTCTAGAACAATTTTTAAAGATTCTGCCAAACCGTTTTCCAAAGTGCTTAAATCTGCTTGAAGCATTTTAACACAGAGCATTCACTTAGTTCTAAGCATTATTAGTGTCCCCATCTTACAGATAAGAAATCTGAGGCTCAGGAGCGCCTGGGTGGCTCAGTCGGTTAAGTGTCTGCCTTTGGCTCAGGTCATGATCCCGGGGTTCTGGGATCGAGTCCCACATCGGGCTCCTTGCTCAGTGGGGAGTCTGCTTCTCCCTCTACCCCTCGCCGCTGCTCATGATCTCTCTCTCTCACATTCTCTCTCTCTCTCAAATAAATAATATCTTTATTAAAAAAAAAAACCTGAGGCTCAGAGAGGTGCGTTAACTTATGTTAGGTCACACGGCTGGTAAAGGCAGGAACTGGACTTCATCACACACCATACTGTTTCTCATGAATTCCAACCCGGTTCCTACAAAATGTAGGGTCTGAGACATAGTGGGTGTTTAGTGAGTGCTTGTTGAATAAATGGGCCAATGAAAGAATGGGTCCCCCAAAGAAAGGGCTGAGGGGGGCTCTTAGTCTACTCTCTGACTCAGCGGTTGACTTACAGGAAACAGAATAGTATGGGTTTAAAGAGCTAGAAGTGCTGCCATTGTTTCTGCTTCAAACTTTTGAAGAATTTTGTGTCTTAAATTACATAGATAATACATCATCATTATGGAGAGATTAGAAAAATTGACAGGCAAAACAAGTCCCTCCACCCAGAGAGTCACTGTGAAGATATAATTAGTTATTTCCATATAAATAAATGCTATTATGTAGGGGAGATCATCAGTCACGATCCTTTGTGATTTCTGCATTTTTAAGCATAGTTAGAAAATTCTTTTCCTCTCCGAAATTGTAAGAGCTCTTCCATGTCTTCTTCTGGTGCTTTTATAATTTTCATTTTAAAAAGTTTGTATTTGCTCCATTTGGATTTTATCATGGGGCACAGCCTACAACATGGGCTCAGGTTTTTTGTTCTTCGTTTTTTCATCTGGCAACCCAAATGGTCCCACATCATTTGTTAAAAAGCCTGTATTTACTCAGATTATTAAGGCTTCGAATATGTCTTAATACCTGGCCTGGCTAGTCTCCTTCTATTGTTTTGCCTCAGAGTTTCCTGGATAAATTTGCTTCTTTATTTTCCATTTCCATTTGAGATTCTGAAGTAGCTTTTGTAAATTTCAGGGGGCTGGGGACGAGATCTAGCAGCATTTTTGCTAGGATGTCATTACATTTTACAGTTCTACCAGGGGAAATTGGCAACTTTGTGATATTGAGTCTTACTATTCAAGAACTTATTGTGCAGTCTTATTCCTGTTTCTCAGTTGTATTTTCAAGTTCTCACTGTAGATTTGTGTATGATGTAAGGAAAGGATATAAATTCACTCTTTTGCATGAGGATATCCAGTTGTCCTGGCACCATTTCTGGGAGAATGGTTATTTTTTTCCCCATTGAGTTTTATTGATAGTCTTGCCAAAAATCAATTGACCATAAATGGGATGGTTTAGTTCTGGACTCTCAGTTCTATTCCATTGATCCATGTATTTATCCTTATTATGTCAGTATCACACAGTCTTTTTTTTTTTTTTTTAAGATTTTATTTATTTATTTGAGAGAGAGTGTGTGATCGAGAGAGAGCACAAGCCGGGGGGGAGAGGCAGAGGGAGAAACAGACTCCCTGCTGAGCAGGGAGCCCGATGTGGAACTCGATCCCATGACCCTGGGATCATGACCTGAGTCGAAGGCAGATGCTCAACTGACTGAGTGACCCAGGTGTCCCCAAACAGTCTTCATTACTATAGTTTTTCATTAAGTTTTGAAATCGGGAAATGTCAGTCCTTTTTCCCAACTGTGTTCTTTTTTTCAAGATTGTTTTTGGTATTCTGGATCCCCTTGTGTTTCTATAGGAAGTTTAGGATCGGCTTGTCAAATTTTGCCAAAAAAAAAAAAAAAAAAAAGATAGTTGGGGGGTGTGCCTGGGTGGCTCAGTTGGTTGAGGGTCTGACTCTTGATTTCAGCTCAGGTCATGATCTTGGGGTCATGAGATCCATGCTGGAGTCTGCTTGGGATTTTCTCTGTCCCTCTAACTCTGTCCCCCACCCCAGCTCTCTCTCTAAAAAAAAAAAAATACAGTTGGGATTTTGATGGGGAATGTATTGAATCTGTAGATCAAGTTGACGAATTTGCCATCTTGATAATATTGTCTTCTTATCATAAACAAGGGGTTGAGTTCATTTAAGTCTTCTCTAATTTCTTTCAAGTGTCTTAGCGTTTTCAGACTACACATTTTGCAATCTTTCATTGAATGTTTTATTCTAATAAAATACTCTAAATATTTTATTCTTTTTGATGCTATTGTGAATGGAACTGTTTTCTTAATTTCATTTTCAGATTATTCATTGCTAGAGTCTAGAAATACAATTTATTTTCATACATTGATCTTGTACCATGCCACCTTGCTGAATTCATTTATTAGCTCTGATAGTCTTTTTAGTGGATGCTGTAGGATTTTTTTTATGTACAAGATAATGTCATATGCAAATAGAAATAGTTTTGCTTCTTTCTTTTCAACCTGGATGCCATTTATCTATTAATCTATCCATTGATCCACCTCCATCTCTCTCTCTCTGTCTCTCTAATTATTTGTTTGTTTGTCTGTTTGTTTTTGCCTAATTGCCCTGACTAGAACCTCCAGTACAATATTGAATAGAAATCACAGTGACTCTCACTGAGAATGGGCTTCCTTGTCCTGTGACTGGTCTTAAAGAGAAAGCATTCTGCCTTTTACCACATGGTAGGCAGAATAATAGCCCCTCAAAGCTGTTCATATCCTAATCCTAGAACCTGCAAATACACATTTTGTATGGCAAAGGGGAATTAAGATCGCGGATTGCTAACCAGTGTAGAATAGGGAGATTGTCCTAGGTTATCTGGGTGAGCCAAATGTAATCACAAGGGTCCTTAAAAGTAGAAGGAGGAAGCAGAGGAGGGAGAACCAGAGAGAAGGCAGTGTGAGATGGAGTTGGCCCAGGGTTTTGTGGCTTTGAAGATGGAAGAAAAGAGTTGTGAGCCAAGGAATGTGGGTGGTCTCTAGAAGCTAGGAAAGGCAAGGAAGCAGATGTTGCTTTAGAGCATCCAGAAGGAATACAGCCCTCCTGACATGTTGATTTTAGCCCAGTGAGATCCATGTTGGACTTCTGACCTCCAGAACAGCATGATAATAAACTTGTTGGTTAATCCACTAAATTTGTGGGGTGCCTGGGTGGCTCAGCTGGTTAAGGGTTTGGCTCTTGATTTGGGCTCAGTTCATTATCTCGGGGTCATGAGATCAAGTCCCCTGTCAGACTCTATGCTGAGTCTGGAGCCTGCTTGGGATTCTCTCTCCTGCTCCCTCTCCTCTTCCCTCTCCTCCCCATACACTGTCTCTCTCAACAAAACAAAACAAAACAAAACAAAACAAAACAAAAGCCACTACATTTGTGATAATTTGTTACAGCAGCAATGGAAACTAATACTCACCATTAAGTACAATGTTAGGCATGGTTTTTTTCATTGATGTCTTTAATCAGGAAGTTCTTTTCTATCTTGAAGTGTTTTTCTTGAGTGTTTTATCTTGAAATGGTTTTGGATTTTGTTAAGTGCTTTTTCAGCATCTACTGAGATGATTACGTGGTTTTTGTCCTGTATTCTATTGACATGGTATAGTATATTAATTGAACTTTACATGTTAAACAAACTTTACTTTATTGAAATAAATCTCACTGAGTAATTTATCCTTTTTATATGTTACTGGATTCAGTGTGTTAGCATTTTATTGAGGACTTTTGTATGTATGTTCGTAGGGTCTGTGGTTCATATTGGCCTATGGTTTTCTTTTCTTTCTTTGTCTTTCATATCAGGGTAATACTGTACTGAGAATGATTTGGGAAGTGTTGTCTCCTCTTCTGTTTTTTAGAAGAGTTTGTAAAGAATGGGAATTAATTATTTAAGTGACAGAATTTCCCAGTGAAGTCATCTCTTTCTGTTGATCACATTTGGAGTTCATTTAGCTTTTTGTATATGTATAATGTTTTTCATCGACTTTAGAAGATTTTCAGCCATTATTTCTTTGAATATTTTCCTGTTCCTTTTCCTCTCTTCTCTCCTTTGGTACCCCCATGATATATATGTCCTACTTTTCTCAAAGGCTCTGTTCATTTTTCTTTGTTCATTGTCTCTCTGTTCTTCTGATTACACAGTCTCTATCAATCTACCTTCAAGTTTGCTCAGGATTTCTTCTGCCAGCTCAGGTCTACTGTTGAGCCCTTCTAGTGAATATTTCATCTTGGTTATTATTCTTTCCAATTCCATATTTTTAGTTTGGTCTTTCAAAAAATATCATTTCTATCCCTTTGTTGGTATTCTCTCTATAAAATATTGCCATCATACCTTCTTTTACTTCTTTAAGCATGATACTCTTTAAAAAAATTTTTTAAATTTAAATTCAATTTAATTAACATACACTGTATTATTAGTTTCAGAGGTAGAATTTAGCATGCTATTCTTTAGCTCTTGGAACATATTTATATAAACAGAGCAATACACTATACCCTGAGTGTATTTTGGTCAGTTTATTAGAAGAAACTGCATCTCAAAATTGTAAAGAAAGGAAAACTCACATATGTACAAAAATAAAATTAAATACATTGAAAGGATAGCATGTATCTGTGAAGATCAAAATTTAAAAAGACTTTTACAAAACTAAACGAAGAAGAAGGAGGAGGAGACAGAGGAGAAGGAGAGAAGGAGAAGGAGAGAAGGAGAAGGAGAGGAGAAGAAGGAGAGGAGGAGAAGGAGAGGAGGAAGAGGAGAAAGGAAGGGAAGAGGAGGAGGAGAAAAGGGGGGAAAATAGAGAATATAATCAGACAGGTGAAGAGAACAGAGCCATAGACTAGATTCTGGCTGTATTTTGGTCCGTTAGAAGAAATTGTAAAGACAGTAAAACATACTTATAATAGCTGCTTTGCAGTTTTTGTTAAGTCTGACATCGGGGTGGTCTCCACGGTATTTTCTGTTGCCTGTGTTTTTCTTCCATATGGATCACACTTTTCCTGTTTCGTAGCATGTCTCATTTTCTGCCGTTGTTGAAACTTAGAGATTATATTGCAGCAAAGCTGGATAGCGATTTCCTCCACTGCTCCTCCCTGAGCTGTTTGCCTATAGTGTCTGCTTGTTTGTTTAGTGACTTGGATGCACTATGGCAGGAAAGTCTATTTCCCTCAGTGTGCAGCTTCTGACAGCACTCCTCAGGGGGCGCAGACCTATTGCACAATCCACTGGGATGACATGGTTTCCATTAGGGTTCTCTTTGGCTTTCTCTGATTTCTCTGTTAAGCTGTCTGCCTCTGTTGGCGTCACCCAGTTCTTAGCCTCCACTGATTGCAGGCTAGTGACTATTATTTTCAATAACTCCCTGGGGCCCATCATTGTTCTACTTGCTTTTGCAGGCCCAGCTCCAGTAGCGTGGGTGGCTTCTCCAGTCCTCCGATCCTGCAGTGTGTGTGGCTTTTGCAGATGGCTCTTCTAGCACCAGCTCCTGCAGTCGCTCTCCCTTCCAGCCCCCTTGGGTAGTTTCATTTCAGAGTGCCTCCAGCAAGACACCACCCTGGGAATAAAGGACTTTCCCTAGGACCCGGCAGAGGGGTGGGGTAGAAGACTGTCAACAAATTTTGGGGGTTTGGGGACAGGATAGATGTCAGCAAGTCCCATTGATACAGCAAAAGAGAAGCTTCTCTGCCAAGTCGGTGAGTCATGCCATGCCTCTCCGACAAGCTCGGCTCTTTGGGGTGAGAGGTGTGCTATCTGAGCCTTAGAGGGAATACTTGTTTCTTGTATCTTTAATTCCTATATACTTTTGAGCTCTCTTTACTTCTTGCTAGCTGATCTCTTGTGACTCACGTACCCTATTATAGTTAATAATTCCTTATGTTAATTTTCTTTACATACTGTAGTGGGGGTGCTGGGTGCTGGCAAAGCCATACATGCTCCAGGAGCCTGCCAGGTGAGCCCCCAGGCACAGGGAGCAGAGCCTCCTCTCCTCAGATGTCTCTCCAGCACCCTTTCCTGACAATGCCTCCTTGCCAACGGACAGAGGAAAAAGACTGAAATTTGCAGGTCCGTTGTTACAAAGCAGACAAAAATTGCATGTGGAGCTGAGAGGCAGTCAATTGAGAATGGGCAAAAACTCGAAGGTCCATCTGCAGCAGAAGGAATAAAAAGTTGTGGTGGATTCATACAATGGAATGCTATGCAGGAATGAGAATGAATGAACTGATCAATATAGACGACGACGTGGAAGATATACCCGTTTATGCAAAAGTCAGAAATCAGCCAACTGAATTTGGCTGTTAAAGGAACAACAGTGGTTACCTTTAGTAGGCATATAATGGGGCAGGGGTGGTGGTGATGGGGAGAAGGGACCGTCTAGATGCTAGAGATGTACTATATCCTGGTATGGGTGCTGGTATTTGGGTGTGTTCACTTTGTGAAAATTCTTTGAGCTGTGTACTTAACGATTTATACAGTCTTACATATGCCTGGGTGTGCATGCATTTATTTATCATAGCTAAATAAGATTTGCTTGAAAAAGAGGTTATTTGCACACCCATGTTCTTTCCAGCGCTATTCAAAATTCTTCATTTAATTATTATCTCCTTCTTTTGGAGGAGAAACTGAGATGCAGAGAACAGGTATAACTTATCTAAGGCCACAGAGCTAGCAAGCCGAAAAGGCAGGATTCAAAGCCAGGTCGGCTGGCATCTGGGTGCGTCCTAGTGACCCTCCGCTACGCTGCCTCCCCCTACTGCCCAGACTGGGGCGTCAATCAACGTGGGGCCGGGGCAGCTAACTGGAATGAGATGTGCTTTGCCCACTGTAACCACCCTCTGGTGAGGAAGGCTGGCTGGGTGTCTTCTATTCTACAGTTGAAAAATCAGGCCACAGAGGTCAGGGCAAGCCTACGAGGAGTCTCCCTTGGATGCCCACGTGCCAGGTGCTGCTTGAGGCTGATCTTGGCCAAGCCTTTGAGAAACCCATCTACCAAGACGCCCACTGATGGGCATGATTGGTTTTCTTGGTGCCGGCATTCTTCAGAGAAGTAGTCCTTCCAGCTCCCATTGGCTCAGTTGAATTTACGTGTAAGAAGCCAGGTCAGGGCACTGTTTCAAGGCTAAGCCCCAAAACAGTGGAAGCCAGGAGACAGCTGGTATAACCAGTCTAGGTTCTCCTAACACAAGTTCTCGGGCTGGCTCCCCAGAGCGATGGCTCCTGGAAGCGGTGGGAACATGCTTATCCCAGGGCTGGTGCTCCTGTCCAGGTTTTTTGTAGGCATCTTCGTCTGGGCTGTCCTTCAGCACATCCTCACAGTAGACATCCCTTCTGCGTTGCAACATCCCACCAAGTTCAGATTTCTGCACTGCATATACCTGTACGTGTTCACTTTGGTGAGTTTGCTCTCAGGCTCTATAATGGGTTGGGGCTCCCTTCCTCTCTCCCCGTACCTTGCCCCTCCTCTCCTCTTCAGACCCCCCCAAGGCAGCCTTTGCCACACTCTCTTTTGTGTCTGTGGCTCTGTTTCCCTTCCTCTTCCCTTCCCTTCCTCTCTCCCTCCTGCCCTCCTTTCCTTCCTTTTAACATCAAACACTGAGCGCCCATCACCGGGCTGCCTTCTGAGGATTCTAAAAGGATTTCAGACCCAGTCCCTTCCTTCGATGGGCTTTCAGCCTGACAGGGAATGAACCGGCTTCAGCCACAGCATCTTTTGACCTTAGCGCCCTTAATTGCCTATAGGTCTTCTCTCCCCTGCGTAGATTGTAGGCACCTTGAAAGCAAGGACTGCCTTATTCACCTTTGCAACCCCGGCCCCAAGCGCAGACCTGCCAACTAGTAGGTGCTTTCCATTTGCTGATCAAGACATAAGTGAATTTCACACAGCATGTCCGAGTGGTCATGCTGGCTAGGCTCTGAGCCGGGACCAGGGATGTGGATAGGCCAGCCCATGCCTAGAACTGCAGCAGATTTGGAAACAAAGATTTGGCATCTGTTGGGAGGCAGGCCACTGGATTTAACCCCAATATCCTAACACTGGGTGACAGCAGCCAAATAGCTCATGCTGCTTACTAGGAGGCAGGGAGGTAGGGGGTAGGAGGTAGGAGGTAGGAAGCGGGGAGGTAGGCAATGTGGCGAGAGGAGGACAGGGGCCTCGGTAAGGAGCCCAGGCTGCCGCATTCCAGCTCTGGCTATGTGATTTGGGGCCATGTACTGAACCTCTCTGTGTCTGCTTCCTCATCTGTGAAAGGGAAACAGCAGTGCCCATCTCATCAGGTTGGTGAAGGAATTAGACGACGTGATTAGGGATCACTATGTTTGGTGAAGAAGCAAAATATGTTTCGGTGCTGCTGGAATGTTCCAGTGTGCATACGGATGACTCTCGGAGGTACGCACAAGTCTACTTCGTAATTACAGAAATGCCACTGGCTCCAAGAGACAGGCGGGGGGTGCAAAGCTCTCGCCCCTCTGATTTATCCTGGCCATGCACTTCGCCTGTCTCAGACCAGCGAATGCTTTCACGTGGAAGCACAGGGTAGTCTGAGACCCAGGAAAGCCCAGATCTTTCCGATCTTCAGTGTTTTCTGCTCAAGAGGAGCTCATAAGTTGCAAGCACCTGCCGAAGACCGCTGCGCGGGGGTTGGTGATGGACCTTAGAAGTCACACAGTCAGTTATTTTGCCAGCAACATGGGCTGATCCAGGACGAGCAGAGGAATTGCAACTGGGGACATCCAAGTTATGGCAGACCACAGAGAAATCCGGAGAGCAGAGGAGAGGAAACCTTTTTTACCGAGAAGTGGAAGGAGTGGGAGCGCTGCTTTTTACGAAAATCCTTCGCAGGAAAGCTGGAGGCCAGGGCTGGGATCGTTTCTCATTGGCTGAGTTGTGGTATCTTCTTATTGGCTGAGCTTGTTGCTAGGTGAGGAGAAGTTCTTCCTCCTGTTGGAGGAGCGAAGCCGGCTTCTATGGGAAGTTGAGCTGAGTCTTCCCACGGGTCTGCAAATGACTGCACCTCCCGAGGGCTCCCCCTGCTGGCCGCCCACTCCATCTTCCCAGAGGTTTCCGTGTCCAGTTTCACAGATCTGAAGACCCTTGTGACATCCCATCCTGGGCCCTCCAGCACTGGCTGGGTGCCCCCGGGACACACTGCCCATCACGGGGTGCTGCTGATGAAGAAAATGATGTCCAAGTGGTTAGGGTTCACTCGGTTCTGGAAGACAAACGAGTACAGGAGGGTAAGAAACTTAAAGAGCAGGAGGAAAAACCTAAAAAGGTTTTATGGCCCGGAACTCAGGTGCCTTCTTTTGGTGTCAGACAACCTTGATCTGAGCCCCAAGTTTCCCACTTGTTAGCTTTGTGGCCTGATGTCTTTGAGCCTCCATTTTTTTTTTCCTTTGAAAAATGAGGATAGCAGGAGATGCTTTTTATAGGTGTGATGAGGGGATTGAATGGGAAAAGCATATCAAGTGAGTGGCACAGTGCTGGGCACTTAGAAAGGGCTCAATGAAAGTAGATTATTGGTAGGATACATGTCAAGTCCCTGAAGGCAAAGACAGAGCATTTCCTGAAATTATTCTGTAATAACTTTGCAGTTGTTATGAATGATTTCATCTTTACTATAAGATTTAAAGAACAATATAACAAATGCTATGGATTTTATTTTAAAGGGGAAATGCTGTCAGAATATTTTGTGAAAGTGTTTCAATGTCTGTCTAAAGTTCTGGACCTCGGGTGTCCCTAAACTATTGATGCTCCCATTTACACTACTACTGATACGTTATTAGAAATTTTATAATATAACTATAATAATGTAGTATTGATGTTATATTGATAATATTTATATACAAGCAATATGTTTATTATAGTTATCTATAAATGATATAGTTATAATATTATAAGTAATAATAAGTGTTACTTTTTCTTCACTTGCCTTTGTCCGAAATTACCAGCTCTGGAAACTATGGACTCACAGTTGGAAAAACCACACCAAACCAAACTAACTTCCTGGCCATAGCTAGTGACCTTTCAGAAGGTCATGCTAAGAAAGGCTTGTCATCACACTGCCTTGTTCAAAATCCCTGAAACATTTACTCTTCTAGATGCTGGAGGCCAAAAGATGAATGTGATGTGATGGCAAGCAAAATGCTGACAAG
>CM052900.1:158044867-158105058 GCA_028534135.1 Potos flavus | reverse complement strand
TTTAGTTCAGATTTGCTTGGCTCCAGAATCCAAGCTCTTTCTAGTTTAGTTGTTTATAACACACGTTCTGCATCTTACGCGTTGGCAGGCAAGGCACTTGACCTTGGTTTGCCTCAGTTTCCCCCATCCATAAAATGGAGCCGATAACTGTGCTTGACTTAGAAGGGTCGCTGAGAGGTTTAATCTGGTTCATAACCATCTGGACCGGTACTGGCATGCTGTAGGTGACTCATAAGTGTCAGCTGTTCTTATTTTATGATTATCATCCCATGTCGTTTTCCTTATGACAAAGACACACACAATGTGAGCTCCTTGGAAGAGATGATCCAAAATGGTTGAAAAACATTTAGTCCATGCAATATAACCTGCAACTATATTTCATGAAATATATTCAGACATTTGTTTATAGTTAGAGTGACCATATTAGTTTAAAAACAGTGGAATTCTATACACATGTGGCAAATGAATGGCTTTGTGCTATTGCCCCCTCCTCCTGCGTCACCAGCAGACGTCCCTAATGGATCCCATTACTTTCTTCTGTTGAACACAAACATGGCTTAAGAATCCATCATAGCCCGTGGGCAATGGCAGCTGTTGACCAAGGTGATGACCCTTTTTGCCATCTGAGGCTGGAGAGCTGAAGAGGAGGGTTGCCAGCCAGTTGCCTAGGACGATTGGCTTTGTTCAATTCACTGACCAACCACTCAGCCCAAACGTGGTTGAGCTTTTTGGCAAATTCCTACCATTATTCAATCGAGGTCTTTTGGGAGGACATTCTGAAAACCAAGCCCTCACTCTGGACACCACCCAGAGCCTGTCCTTCCTGATGAGCCCAGTGTCCATGCGGATGAGACAAATGAGAGCTTGGGAAAACCTCCTCGCAATTATAGGTGACAGGTATCATTTGCAATCTGGATGGGTCCTGACCTCTCCTAAGGTTTCCCTCTTTCTCTTACCTCCAACAGGCGGAAATACTTGAGAAGTTGAGAATTTGCTCCAAGTTCAGATTTCTCCAATTATTGCAAGACTGTGTGAGAATAAAGAAAGATGCTAGAGTTACGGCAACTGACCTGTATTTTGGGACCATACCTGTGAGGCTGTTCCAGCCAAGGCAGCATCCTCTGGCCCCCGGCGAGGCATCATCTTCTTCTCCGGAGGAGGCAGGTTCTTGGGGAGCCTGGGTAGGAAGAACTTCATCTATGTGCACAGCTTTGCCCATCCTTCCCATGAGAACCTTTTTGGAGTAACTCAAAGGAATCAGCGGTTGGAGATTTTTATAGGGAGCCCAGACTAAGGGCTCTGGGCTCACGTCAGCAGATGGTGTGCAAATCTATATAGGAGATGTTCTTTTTTGTACTGTAATAGTCTCGGTCAAGGTGAGGCTAGTGCTGCGTCTCAGTAGGGCTTTCATAGATGGCACTGGGGTATTGATTTCTCTCTTCCCTCACCGCTCAACAGACAGCACTGCCTCGTCCTAGCTGTTCTCCACCCACACTACATCCCACACCATGCATTTCTCCCGGGCTCTGAACCCCACCAGGATCCAAGACCCCATCTTCTCTTGCTTCTCCTGTTGCTTCTCAGTCCATTCCTCACCTGGCAGCCAGAAAGAGCTTTTAAAAAAATACAAGCCAGAGCTTCCAAGTCCTGTGCGAAACCCTGCTTGTGGTTCTCCAGTGCCCTTAGACGGAACCGAGCCTTCGAGCCCTGATAGCTTTGGAGGCCCCTGCCCACCTTTCTGACCCCGTTCCCGGGGTCTCTCGCCTCCCAAAGCAGTTTTCTGCAGCCGCAGCTGCATGGCTCGCCTGTCTGCATTCCAGACCCTCCCGGCTCCTCCTAACTCTGAACCCTTTGCACTTGCTGTTTGGGCCGTCCGCCAAAAGCTGTCTCGCCCCTCCTGGCTTTGCTTCACTGGTGGGCCCTTGTTGGTCCTTCCAGTCCCTTCCCAGAGCCGCCTCCCTGAACACCTTCCCTAAGGAACCGTCCCTTTAAGTCATCCCTTTAAGTTTTCTTCATGGCACTTGTCACCATCTGAATTTATCTGGTTCCTTCGCATGCTTCGTTATTTACGGTCTCTCTTCCGCAACTAAAAATGCAAATTCCAAGCGTGCCGGGAAGACTTGTGTTTTGTTTTCTGCCTCCTCCCCTGTGCCTTGCTTGTGGCTTTACATTTTCGAATGACTCTCTGACTGCATGAATACGGATGGGTGGAGAATCGGGTGAAAGGATGTGGCCAGGAATGAGCACACAGATGGATGGACCAAAGGATGGACGGATGGTTGGACGCCGGCGACGTCGCTGGAGCTAGGGTGTACTGCCACCTGGTGGTGGAAATAACAACAGCCTCATTTGCTGCCAAGATGCTCTCCTTCAGAAGTTCACAATGTCTATCTCCCACCTACAGGCCTCAAGACGGTTCCTCCTTCTCAGAGGCCCCCAGGAGCACCCCATTAGGTGGCTAGGGGCTGTTAGCCTTCCTCTGTGGGCCATAATGTTTTTTCTAAAACTAAAGCCAGGACGCATTCAGCAAGTAATCCCCGAGTATCTACCCGTGTCAGACTCTCTTCCAGGTCCAGGGGACCGAGTGGAGAACAAGAAAGGCCCTCATGGAGCCCTACTCAAATGAGGAGGCCGGGCTGTGAAAGAGAAAATGAACAAGTTAGGGTCATTTCACAGAGTGAGAGCACGAGGAAATGGAATAGAGAATGATTCAGATGCGTCGTTAGTTTTTCCGGAGAAAGCCTCTCCAAAAGAGTAAAATTTGAGCCCAGGCCCAAGCAACTGAGGAGGAGGATCCGGCCCCATAGAGTCTGGGAAACACCCTCTGGGGATCGGGGAGGCAGGGAGTTGCCGGGGGTCTATCTTGAAAGGGGCACCAAGGAACACAGTCTTCCAGATAAATAATGTTTTTATGCACTATTTTTGAAAATTGAATAATCATGCAAAAAAAAAAAAGTCTATGATGAACACAGTAGCAATGTTCATCGAGTGGTGGGATCCGACAGGGCGGTTGAATTGTATGAAGGCCAAGCAGGCCCTTGTCTACTTGAGATTTTCATAGGGCGTTCATCGCGGATCCTGGTGGCATTTACTTGGATTCCCTAAAGCAGTATTTATCTTGGTTGCTGAGCCTTTCAGAGGCCAGGGCAGGTGCCTTCCATGCCTCCCCCCAGTCCCTGCCCTGTTACCTCTAAGCAGAAGGGAGCGCAAGGGCAGGGCCCCGAAACAGGGGCTGGAGGGAAAGAAAGAATGTCCCCGGGTGGCCGAGCAGGGAAGCGGGGAGATGGCGTGGGAAGGGCCAGCAGCCGTCTCCACCCAGGCTGTGCTTTGAAACCCCCACCCCCCTGCCTCGGGGGTGCTTTAGAGTCATTCCCACACCCGGGTCCTGCCCAGGCTGCTGTCTGGCTCAGCGGTGGGGCCCAGACATCAACATTTTTAAAAAGCTCCCAGATGATGCTAATCTGCAAGCAAGGCTGAGGCCTCCTTAGGAGCTGCCCACTCCCCACTCCGATTTGACCCCCCCCATCACCTCCCTCGAACGGTGTCAGTGAAGCCTGCACCCCTCCCCTCAACCCATCACCTCTCTTGGTCAGATCGGTCATTCCCAACCTCCCGGTTGCTGGCCTTGCTGGCGTGATCTGGGAGCTCCTGCTGCTCGTCCCCCCACCCCAGAGACACTGGTTCAGTTGCTTTGGGGGCTCTGTCTGGGCATCAGGACTTGGAAAAACTCCCTAGTACAACTATGCCGAGCCAAGGTGGTCCACCACTGAATTAGAGGCTTCTCTGGTACATATATGGTCTGGCACTGTGCCAAGATGGCCAATGTGCTGTTGAGAACGAACTTGTCCTCTGAGAACCTCAGAGGTACCACTCGGCTAATAGCAATGGCCCATCCATCCATTGCTTATTTCTTAGTAACATATATCTGTATGTACGTGTGTGTAATTATCATTAATATTCTAGGGCAGGCATGCCTCCCTTCCCTGGTGTTGGTTTTGTAGGTTTCAAGTCACCAAGTCTTCCCTGGTCCTCACTCCCCACCCTCCCCCGCCCCCCACCGTAAAAGGAAACGTTGCAGCTGGTGAGCCCCCAAGGTGCATCCGAGCCCCGACATCCAGGAGCCCGGGACAGATGTCAGGTATCTGATATGTGGCCTGGCTTTTTGGTTTTGCCCAGGCAGAGGCAGCCAGAGTCACTGCAGAGGAGGCAAGAGCAGGAACAGAGAGAGATTGTTACACCCAAAGCTGAAAGCTGACATTGCTGGGGGGTCTCCCTGGGGGCCAGGGCGGGGGTGGGGGACTAGGGCCCTGCGGTGGGGGGGGGGGGGCGGGCAGGGGCAACATCCCTAGAAGGCACTCAGGATGACTGCTGCTGTGACCAATTCTACTCTTGCAAACTTCTACCACAACCTGTGCAGTTTGCTGGTCCTGGAGACGGACTCCGTGCTGCTGTTGGTTGGGTGAGTTGCTGGAGAAAGTCAGTGGGTGTCGCCCGGGTGGGAGAAGGCAGGCATGAGCCCGTGGCTGGTTTGTAGAAGAGAGAGAGAGGCCCTAACCCCCAAGAGGCCCTCTTGCACGCGCACTCACGGACCCGGGCACCGCACCGCTCAAAAGGGCAAAAACCCAGAAACAACCCGAACACCCATCAACACAGAGTGCGTGAACAAACGTTGGCAAAAAACAAGTGTGGGCGAGGATGGGAAGAAAAAAAGAACTCTTCCGCACTGTTGGTGGGAATGCACACTGGCGCAGCCACTGTGGAAGATGGTGCGGAGGTTCCTCGAAAAATAAAAAATAGAACTACCCTACGATCTAGTCATCGTACTCCTGGGTATTTACCCGAGGAATAGGAAAACACTAATTTGAAAAGATATATGTGCCCCTGTATTCATTGCAGCATTATCTACAAGAGCCAAATTATGCAAGCAACCTGTGTCCGGCCATAGATGAATGGATAAAGATGTGAGATATATCTATATCTATGTCTATATATCAATGGAATATTAGTCAGCCATAAAAAGAATGACATCTTTTTTAATCTTTAATTTTTTTTTATTTAGTGGTGCATCGCTCACATATAACACCCAGGGCTCATCGCAACAAGTGCCCTCCTTAATACTCATCACCCAGTCTCCCCATCCCCCTACCCACCTCCCTCCCTCAACCCTCGCTGTTCTCTATCATTGAGTCTCTTACGGTTTGCCTCCCTCTCTCTAAAAAGAATGAAATCTTGCCATTTGCGACAACATGGATGGAGCTGGAGAGTAATGCTAAGGGAAATAAGCCAGTCAGAGAAAGAGAAATGCCATATGACTTCAATCATATGTGGAATTTAAGAAGCAAAACAAATGAACAAAGGAAAAAAAAAAAGAGACAGACCAAAAAACAAACTCTTTTTTCCTTTTTTAAAAAAAGTGATTATTTAAATTCCAGTTAGTTAACATACAGTGTACTATGCATTTCAGGTGTATAATACAGTGATTTAACCCCTCCATACGTCACCAGGTGCCCATCACGGCAGGTGCACTCTTTAATTCCCATCCCCTATTTCCCCCATCCCCCCGCCCACCTCCCCTCTGGAAACCATCAGTTTGTTCTCTATAATTAAGGGTCTGTTTCTGTTTGCCTCTCTCTCTTTTTTCACCCTTCGCTCATTTGTTTTGTTTCTTAAATTCCACATATGAGTGAAATCATATGGTTTATTTGTCTTTCTCTGACTGACTTATTTCACTTAGCGTAATACTCTCTAGCTCCATCCATGTCATTGCAAATGGCAAGATTTCATTCCTTTTTAAGACTGAGTAATATTCCACTGTGTATATAGACCACATCTTCTTTACCCGTTCATCAGTAGATGGACATTGGGGCTCTCTTCCAGAGTTTGGCTATTGTTGATACTGCTGCTGTAAACATTGGGGTACATGTACCCCCTTTGAATCTGTATTTTTGTATCCTTTGGGTAAATACTTAGTAAAAAATAAATAAATAAATAAATGCCTAGTAGTGCAATCGATGGATCATAGGGTTGTTCTATTTTTAACTTTTTGAGGAAACTTCAAACTGTTCTCAGGTTGGCTGCACCAGTTCCCATTCCCATTAATACTGGAGCAGGGTTCCCCTTTCTCCACATCCTCGCCAACACCTGTCATTTCTTGTGTTGTTCATTTCAGCCATTCTGACAGGTGTTAGGCAGTATCTCATCATGGTTTTGATTTGTATTTCCTTGATGATGAGTGATGTTGAGCATGTTTTCATGTGTCTGTAAGAATTCTGGATGTCTTCTTTGGAAAAGTGTCTATTCATGTCTTCTGCCCATTTCTTAACTGGATTATTTGTATTTTTGGGTGTTGAGTTTGGTAAGTTCTTTATACATTTTGGATACTAACCCTTTATCAGACACGTCATTTGCAAATATCTTCTTCCATTCCGTAGGCTGCCTTTTAGTTTTGTTGATTGTTTTCTTCGCTATGCAGAAGTTTTTTATCTTGATTAAGTTCCAATAGTTCATTTTTGCTTTTGTTTCCCTTGCCTCCGATGATATGTCTAGTAAGAATTTGCTGTGGCTGAGGCCAAAGAGGTTGCTGCCTGTGCTCTGCTCTGGAATTTTGACGGTTTCCTGTATCACGTCTAGGTCTTCCATCCGTTTTGAACTTATGTTTTTGTATGGTGTATGGAAGTGGTCCAGTTTCATTCTTCTGCATGTGGCTGTCCAGTTTTCCCAACACCATTTGTTGAAGAAACTGTCTTTTTTCCATTGGACATTCTTTCCTGTTTTGTCGAAGATGAGTTGGCCATAGAGTTGTGGGTCCATTTCTGGGTTCTCTATTCTGTTCCATTGATCTATGTGTCAGTTTTTGTGCCAGTACCATACTGTCTTGATGACTACAGCTTTGTAATAGAGTTTGAAGTCCGGAATTTTGATGCCACCAACTTTCCTTTCTTTTTCAAGATTGCTTTCGCTATTCGGGGTCTTTCATGGTTCCACACAAATTTTAGGATTGTTTGTTCTAGCTCTGTGAGAAATGCTATTGGTGTTTTGATATGAATTACATTAACTGTGCAGATTGCTTTGGGTAGTATAGACATTTTAACAATGTTTATTCTTCCAATCCATGAGCATGAAATGCTTTTCCATTTCTTTGTGTCCTCTTCAATTTCTTTCATAAGTGTTCTATAGTTTTCAGAGGACAGATCTTTTACCTCTTTAGTTAGGTTTAGTTAGGTATCTTATTGTTTTTGGTGCAATTGCAAATGAGATTGATTCCTTTTTCTGTTGCTTCGTTATTGGTGTATAGAAATGCAACAGATTTCTGCACATTGATTTTATATCCTGCAACTTTGTCGAATTCATATATTAGTTCTAGCCATTTTTTGGTGGAGTCTTTCAGGTTTTCTACAAGGAATACCATGTCATCTGCAAATAGTGAAAGTTTTACTCCTTCCTTGCCAATTTTGATGCCTTTTATGTCTTTTTGTTGTCTGATTGCTGAGGCTAAGACTTCCAGTACTATGCTAAATAGTAATGGGGAGAGTGGACATTCCTGTCTTGTTTCTGACCATAGAGAAAAGGGGCTCAGTTTCTCCTGATTGAGGATGATATTAGCTGTGGGTCTTTCATAGATGGCCTTTATGATGTTGAGGTATGTTCCCTCTATCCCTATTTTGTTGAGGGTTTTTATCAAGAAAGGATACTGTATTTTGTCAAATGCTTTTTCTGCATCTATTGACAGGACCATATGGTTCTTATCCTTTCTTTTACTAACATTGCATAGCCATTTAAATAAATGAACTGGGAGGACACACCAGAATGTGAATGAATCTTAACAGTATAAAATTAAATGAACAGTTTTTAAAAAAATTACATAAAGCCCGAGACTCTTTTTCATCTAGTTAAAAACAAAATCAAAATATTTGTAAGGAATATGTATAGACATTATAAAACTATGTAAAAAGGAAAGAAAATGGATGCTGGATACAGGATTCAAGGTAACTGTTCCCTCAGATGGGGAAGGCAGTGAGATGAGATGCTGGTGGGCATAGTGCAGGGTTGGCTGAAGGTTATGGTCAAGGTCTTGGCTGTTGTTTGGGGTGATGATTCTGCATGTGTTTATCGTGTTGTTAAAACAACTAACTAATTAAGTGCAGGGATAAATGCCAGGAGTGTCTCAAGACACAAGAAGACACTGGGCAACCGTTTCAAGAAGGCAAGTGAGAGAGGGGTGCCTGGGTGGCTCAGTGGGTTAAAGCCTCTGCCTTCAGCTCAGGTCATGATCTCAGGGTCCTGGGATCGAGCCCCATGTTGGACTCTCTGCTCAGCGGGGAACCCGCTTCCCCCTCTCTCTCTGGCTGCCTCTCTGCCTACTTGTGATCTCTCTCTCTGTCAAATAAATAAAATCTTAAAAAAAAAAAAAAAGAAAAGAAAAAGAAGGCAAGTGAGGGAAACTAAAAACTGCTCTTTTAGATTCAACCTCTACACTCCAGGCCTCTCAACTCTTGGCTGTCCCCAGGCTGAGTAGACAATGCCTCTGTGTGTCTTAAAGCAATTTCCTGAGCATCTCTGGTCTTCTTGATGAGATTGAGGAAGGCAGCGACTTTCCAGTACTCGACATACTTCCTGTTTACCGGTTTAGCATTGCGTCTAAAATCCCATTGATACGACTTTCTGTCAGATTCTATATCTGAGAAGACCTTTGTGGTAATGAAAATACTCCCTGAACACATAAAAGTGTTACTGAACACCTGTATGAATACCTTGCAGGAAATTGCTTAGGATACTATTATTCTGGATAGTTGAAAAGACGCAGGGGGCGCCTAGGTGGCACAATCCGTTAAGCATCCAACTCTTGATTTCGGCTTAGGTCATGATCTCAGGATTGTGAGACTGAGCCCCACGTCGGGCTCCGTGCTGAGCGTGGAACCTGCTTAAGATTCTCCTTCTCCCTCTGCCTCTTCCACCATTGCTCTCCTGCTCTTTCTCTCTCTCCCAAAGGATTTCTTTCCTTCTCATGGCCGAATAATATTTTACTGTAGTGTACACATCTAGAAGTTCATTTCAAAGTCCTTTCTCTTCGCCCTTGAATTCCCAAGAAGAGACACACTCTGGGGGTTTCCTCAGAGCAGGCTTTTGGATGCTCCCCTTACCCAGAACAGTGTCTGTTTCCTGCCTGGTCGCCTTTCCTACACCTTCACCCTCAGGGCGCCTCCCAACCCGCTCCCTCTTTCCCCAAACCCTGAAGAGAAGGCAGCTCCTTGAGTCATTGGGTAAGAACAAACCTTGGCCATTAGATTTCTGAAGAAAAAAAAAATTCTTCCTGAAAGAAACTTCCCCTTCATTTGAGCTTTATTTCCCTCCGCCCTTCTTCTCTAGACAGCCAGTGGGACGAACGACAACTTCCTTTGCCTTTCCTGGCATTACTGGTTGTTTTGTTTCCACTTCAAATAGCTTTCGAGTTGCATAATCTTGTGTGGGGTGTCTGCATCTCCCGGCAGCAGACAGAGCTCAGCGCTGGAGGCAAGAATCCCTGCCTCGAAGACTAAGGGGAGGTTCTTCATATCCTCATCTCCAAAAAAGGGGGATAAAAATCCCTACCTCTGAGGGCCATTCTGGGGATTTAGTCAGAGATAGTCTTGCAAGGAGGAGTCGAGGACACAGTTAAAATGGCTCCCCAAGAGCTGTCCACACTGCTATGCTTTTGTTCCTTGCTTGCTTCTCAGGTACCGTAAGCTTCCGGATCACCATTACCTCAGCATTTACCAAGACTGCCTGAACGCCTCCATTCACTTCCTGAAGGCCCTGAAAAGCTACCGGGTGGACCCGTCCCGGGTTGTGATCTGTGGAGACAGCACTGGCGGAGGGTATGTGGCTTGTGTCACCCAGGCCCTGGTGGGCAGATCGGATCTTCCCCAGATCAGGACCCAGGTCTTGATTTATCCAGTTACTCAGGCCATCAATTTTCAGCTGCCATCCTACTGGCAGAATCGAAATGTCCCGTTCCTCTCCCGGAAATTCATGATGACATTTATGTTCAAATATATGGTTATCGACTTTCACTGGTGGGATGCCATCTTGGACGGTGCTTTCATACCCCCGGAAGTCTGGAGCAAGTACCAGAAGTGGCTCAGTGCAGACAACATACCCGCCAGATTCAGAAAGCCAGGCTACTGACCTCTGTTTCCTGGCCCTTTTAATGAGGCTGCCTACCTGGAAAACAAACATCTTTTGGATATAGCAAATGCCCCTCTGCTAGGGGATGATGAGACCATTGCTCAGCTTCCCGCAGCCTTCCTGTGAGCTGTGAGCACGACATCCTCCGGGATGACACCTTGCTCTATATGAAGCGCTTGGAGGACCGGGGGGTCCCTGTGACGTGGTATCATGTGGAAGATGGCTTTCATGGGTCCTTGATGTTTTTTGATAAGAAGCTTTTCTCTTTCCCACGCTCCCTGAAAATTGCAAACGCTGTCATCAGTTATATAAAGAGCATATAGTAACCCTGGGGTGCTGTGTCCTTTGGTGACTTCTCTTTTGCTGATTAAGGAGATGCTAGGTCAATGCTAGGTCAATGCTCGGCCCACGTGAGAAGGATAAGGACGCTCAGAACAGTCTTGCTTCGTATCTAAGAAAATCCAAAATGTCGCTCTTTCTTTCCGGCACCAACAACTGTTAATCCTGGATCTAGCAACACTCACCAACATTCTCATTCAGGTGAAATAAATATCAAAGGGAGGAAAAAAAGGTCTTTAAAAATTTCTCAAAGCCCTAACACACAACTTCTGTGCAGAGTAAATGCCAACAGTTGGTCATCCTGTCCCTGGTGAGTCTGTACTCAGGACCCCAAAGCATGGCTTGGGGCCATGTTGCCTGTTGGAGGAGGGGGCACCTAATTGTTCTTGGGGTCAGAGGTCACCAGCCAAATTCCAACAGACTAGTTCCAGATCAGTCTCCAGCCAGAGAAATGCTGTCGCAGTACAACTCTTGCTCAAGTCAGCCACCCATCAGCTGGACTAAAGGCAGGTTTCAGGGGAGGTGATTGGAAAAAGAGATGGGAAAGAGGGAAGAGGGAAGCCATGTGGGAAAGAGTGGGCTCTGGGGGGCTGTGGATGTTGTCTGGGTGCACATCTTTCATCTGAATTCCAAAATCAGATCCCTGGCTACCAAGAGTCAGGCTCTCAGGGCTGAGGCTGTCTCGGGAACCTCTGGATGCCATCTGAATATGCAAACTGCATTCTCAAAGACAGACACCTTACTACACACTCTTTATTTGGTGATCTTATGTATCATTTCCACTTTTACAAAGAACCTTGCCCTAGGGGTGCCTGGCCAGCTCCGTTAGTAGAGCCTGTGACTCTGGATCTCAGGGCTGTGAGTTCGAGCCCCATGTTGTGTGTAGAGATTATTTTTAAAAAATAAAATCTTAAAAAAAAAATTCTTGTCCTTCCTTAGCCCATACCACGTTCTCTGCTCACAGGGAAAGGGAAGAGAATCTTGATACTGCATGCCAGCACAGTCCACATTCGTTTTTACATGGGCGCATGTTTGTTAGCCACCTCTGTAATAACACTGAGCCTCACCGCTGCCTAGATCCACCCAAGTGCTAGAGTTAGAGGCTTTCCCTTCTCTTCAACCATAGCCTCTCTTGGTACAAAGGGCCTTATCTATGATCAGTGGAGGAGAGGGTCTTACAGGTGTCTTAGATCCTTGCAAAGGAGGCAAGTATCTACACAAGCAGTTTGGATTGGGCTTTTTAGGACACCGGTAAGCATCATGATTCATGTGTTATACGCATGCCGCTTTGATGGAAGAGTGTGTCAATTATCCATTGGGTGACAACATTACAGTAAACTTAATGGCTTAAAATAATACACATTTATTATTTCACAGGTTCTGTGGATCAGGAGTCTGAGAACAGCTTACCTGTAATTACAAGCAATCACCTATAATCGAGGTATGGGGCTGTAGTCTCATCTGAGTCTTGACTAGGGAAAAGTCTACTTCCAAACTCACGTAACTGGCAGCATTCAGTTTCTTGAGGTTGTAGACTGAGGGCTTCAGTTCTTTGCCAGCCGGAAGTCACCCCCATACTCTAGAAGCTACTCACAGTTTCTTGCCATATGAGATACCCAAATGACGGCTTGCTTCCTTCAAGTGACTAAGGGAGAGATAGAGTCCAGCAAGATGGCCACTAAAATCTAAAGTGTTTATAAACATGTAATCATATATATGTCATCACCTTTGCCATATTCTGTTAGTAACAAATGGCAGGTCTTGCCCATACAAGGGGATCATACAAGTGTGTGAATGCCAGGGCATGGAGATCATGGGGACCACCATAGTCTGTTCACCACCAAAGGTCTCATCAGAAGGTTATTAATTAAAAAAAACAATGGTGGAGACAAATGAAAATGAAAACACAATGGTCCACAATCTTTGGGATACAGCAAAAGCTGTTCTGAGAGGGAAGTTTATAGCAATACAGGACTACCTCAAGAAGCAAGAAAAATCTCAAAAACCCTAACCTTATACCTAAAGGAGCTAGAAAAAGAAGAAATAAAACCCCAAATCAGTAGAAGGAAGGAAATGATAAAGATTAGAGCAGAGATAAATAAAATAGAACCCCCCCCAAAAAAAAAAAACCAGTAGAACAGATCAATGGAATCAGGAGCTGGTTCTTTGAAAAAAATCAACAAAATTGATAAACATTTAGCCAGACTCAGAGAAAGAGAGAGAGAAAGTGAGAGAGAGAGAGAAAACTCAAACAAAATAAAAAATGAAAGAGGGGAAATAATGACAGACACTATAGAAATACAAAGAATTGTAAGAGAATGTTATGAAAAATTTTATGCCAACAAATTGAACAGTGTAGAAAAAATAAATAAAATCTTAGAAACACAAATCAAGAAGAAAAAGGAAATTTGAACAAACCAGTTACCAGCAATGAAATTGAATCATCATCAAAAAACTCCCAACAAACAAAAGTCCAGGATCGGACAGCTTTATAGGTGAATTCTACCAACATTTAAAGAAGAGTTAATACCTGTTCTTCTCAAACTATTCCAAAAAAAGAAAAGGAAGGAAAACTTTCAAATTCATCCTATGAGGTCAGCATTTCCCTGATAACAAAACCAGATAAAGACATGACAAAAAAAGGGAACTACAAGCCAATATCTCTGATGAGCACAGGTGCAAAAATCCTTAACAAAATATTAACAAGCCAAATCCAACAATATATTAAAAAAATCATTCACCACGTTCAAATGAGGTTTATCAGTGGAAGTGTGGCTCAATATTCACAAATCAATTAATGCGAGACTTCACATCAATGAGAGAAAAAATAAAAACCATATAATCATTTCAATATATGCAGATATATAACATTTGGCAAAGTAAAACGCCCATTCATGATAAAAACACTCAGCAAAGTAGGTCTAGAGGGGATGTAACTCAACATAATAAAAAACCCACATATATGAAAAACCCACAGCTAACATCATAGTCAATGGTGAAGAACTGAAAGGTTTTTTTCCCTGAAATCAGGAATAAGACAGAGATGTCCACTCTCACCAGTTTTGTTGAACTTTTATTCAACATAGTACTGGAAGTCCTAGCCACTGCAATCAGACAAGAAAAAGGAATAAAAGGCATCCAAACTAGTAAGGAAGAAGTAAAACTTTCACTATCTACAAATGACATGATTCTATATATAGACAACACTAAAGACTCCACCAAAAAACTACTAGAATTGAGAAATGAATTCAGTTGGGTCACAGAATGCAAAATCCATGTACAGAAATCCTTTGCATATCTATACCCTAATAATGAAGCAGCAGAAAGAGAAACTAAGAAAACAATCCCATTTATAATTGTACCAAAAATAATAAAATACCTGGGAATGAACTTACTCAAGGAGGTGAAAGATCAGTGCTCTGAAAACTATAAAATACTGATGAAAGAAATTGAAGATGACACAAACAAATGGAAAGACATTCCATGCTCATGTATTGGAAGGACAAACATTGTTAAAATGTCCATATACCCAAAACAATCTACACATTCAATGCAATCTCTATCAAAATACCAACAGCATTTTTCATAGAACTAGAACAAATAATCCTAAATCCCTGACTAGCCAAAGCAATCTTGAAAAAGAAAAGCAAAGCTGGAGGTACCACAATTTTGGACTTGAAGTAATATTACAAAGCTGTAGTAATTAAAACAGTGTGATACTGGCACAAAACTAGATACATTGATCAACAGAACAGAATAGAAAATCCAGAAATAAACCCACAGTTAATCTTTGACAAAGCAGGAAAGAATATCCAATGGGAAAAAGACAGTCTCTTCAACAAATGGTGTTTGGAAAACCAGACAGCTACATGGGAAAGAATGAAACTGGACCACTTTCTTTCACCATACCCAAAAATAAACTCAAAATGGATTAAAGACCTAAATATGAGACCTGAAACCATAAAAATCCTAGAAAAGAGCACAGGCACTAATTTCTCTGACATTGGCCATAGCAACATTTTTCTAGATATGTCTCATGAAGCACGGGAAATAAAAGCAAAAATAAAACTCTTGGGACTTCATCAAAATAAAAAGCTTCTGCACAGCATAGGAAACAGTCAACAAAATTTAAAGGCCACCTACTGAATGGGAGAAGATATTTTCAAATGACATATCTGATAAAGGGTTCTATCCAAAATATATAAAGAACATATACAACTCAACACCAAAAAGCCAAATAATCCAATTAAAAAGTGGGCAGAAGACACGAACAGACATTTCTCTAAAGAAGGCATCCAGATGGCCAACAGATACATGAAAAGATGTTTAACATCACTCATCATCAGAGAAATGCAAATCAAAAGCTCAATGTGACATCACACACATGGCTAAAATAAAAAATATGAGAAACAACAGGTGTTGGTGAGGATGTGGAGGAAAGGGAAGCCTCTTGAACTGTTGGTGGGAATGCAAACTAATGCAGCCACTCTGGAAAACGGTAAGGGGTTTCCTCAAAAAAAAAAACCCTAAAAATAGAGCTACCATATGATCCAGGAGTCATATGTACTACTGGCTATTTCCCAGAATACGAAAAAATTTCATATTTACAAGAATAGCAAAACACTAATTCAAAAGGATATATGCACCCTTATGTTTATAGCAGCATTATTTATAATAGCCAAATTATAGATGTAACCCAAACGTCCATAGACAGATGAATGGATAAAGAAGAGGTGGTGTAGGGGCGCCTGGGTGGCTCAGTGGGTTAAAGCCGCTGCCTTCAGCTCAAGTCATGATCTCAGGGTCCTGGGATCGAGCCCCGCATCGGGCTCTCTGCTCAGCGGGGAGCCTGCTTCCCCCTCTCTCTCTGCCTGCCTCTCTGCCTACTTGTGATCTCTCTCTCTCTGTCAAATAAATAAATAAAAATCTTTAAATAAAAAAAAAAGAAGAGGTGGTGTATAATGGAATTATTCAGCCGTATTATTTAGCCATAAAAAAAGAATGAAATCTTGCCATTTGCAACAACGTGAATGGATCTAGAGAGTATAGTGCTAAGTGAACTAAGGCAGAGAAAGACAAATACCATATGATTTCACTCATCTGTGGAATTTAAGAGACAAAACAAATGAATAAAGTGGGAAAAAGGAAAACAGACTTAACAATAGAGAACAAACTGATGGTCACCAGAGGGGAGGTGGGTGGAGGGATGGGGGAAATTAGTGGAGGGGATTGAAAACACACTTACCTTGATCGGAGGTTGGTTATGCAGATTCCTCTGGTGGCCTCTGGGCTGATGAGGGTCTAGGCTTGTCTCCTGCTGTCCTTCCTGGTGTGAGAGACGGGAGGGGAAAGACCTGCACAAGGGGAATTTATATCCTACATTTAGGCAAATGGGGGAGAGCCGAGATCTGTTTTGGGGTCACTGTTTCTCAGTTGGCTTCAGCTCACAGAAACCCTTGTGCCAAAATTGCCCATTTGGGGACGGCAACTTCCAATCCCCTACAGTAGTCTTCACACATTTTTTTCTCACTTCATTTCCCCAGTCTGGTCCTATTATCATTCCTCTTCGTCAGATGAAGCAATTCGTCCAAAGTCAACAGCTAGTTGGGGGTAGAGCCGGGACTCGAACCCAGGCATTCCAGCTGTGGGGTATCTGCTGACAAACGTCATGCTAAACTGCCTTTTCATACCAAACTGGAGGCAAGGTAGGTTCCGTGTCCTTAGACGGGGCACAGGATGTGGATCCATGTTGAGTGACGTCCTGCGTGGTAGGGTCCGAGGCACCATGATGCAGCGCGGCCGTTCTCAACAGCGGCAGGGGTGTGTGCGATTTTGGCCCCCAGGGGACATTTGGCCATGTCCGGAGACATTTTTGGTCAGGACTACCGAGGAGGCCCTACGGGCACCTAGTAAGTAGAGGCCAGGTTGCTGCTAAACATCGGACAGTGCGCTGGATGGCCCCCACGAGAATGAGTTATCTGGCCCCAAATGTCAAGAGCACCCAGTTGGGAGCACCCTAAGTAACAGAAGGAGGTCGTATGGATTTTGTTTTGAGGTCAGGCAGACTGGTGGGCTTCACGTCCCCTTTCTCCTGGATGCCCTTGAGCTCTAATGAGTCTCAGCTTCCTCCGCGGAAAATGCCCACCTGGAAAGCTCATTACAGAAAGGAAAGGAAATGATGTAAGTGGCCTGCGCACGGCAGCTGGGCGGGTGGGTGACAGCCTTTCGTCCCGGCCTGCACAGCGGGTAGTGGCTCACGAAGGTTGTGAGGGGCAAGGGAACGGAGACATTCCATCTAAGAAGGAGGGACGCCAAGCCAGCTACAAAAAGTGAAGGTACATTTCAGTATTTGTTAGTTCCCTTGTTCAAAACCTGCCTTAAAAGTTGAGGCAGCTGGGGGACAAGGGAGAGATGGGCGGACCATAAATCCACCAGCGGCCAGCTGGGTGACTCGGAACAAGTTTCTTATAACCACTCTGGACCTCGGCGTTCTCACCTTTCTGTTTTTGAACTTTCTGCCTTGATAGAGCCGAAGTTGGAGCTGATTTCGTTTTGCTGCTCACTTTTCGGCTCTGTGAAGGGTCCCTTTCTGGGGTTTGTCCCACGTTCGTGTTTACCAGCCTATTTGTTTACATTCATCTCATTAGTCTTTTATTCAGTGAACGTTGACCAGGCACCTGTCCTACGCAGGGCACTCTGCTGAGGGCAAGGCATGGAGAGAGGGTCCTCTAGAAACGAGCGCCAGGAGGGCCGAGGCCCTGCTGGCCCCATCCCGGGACAACCCTCTGTTCTCAGGACAACCTGTGAAAGGAGACAAAAAAATGAGCCACCTGCCAGCATTCTTAAATAAATGTAAAGATGTGCGTCTTCTAAGTGGAGGACGGTGCTATATTCGGGCTTTGCGAGGTTTTCATGGTAGGAAAACGGTAGAGTTCTAGATCATTCGATAAGCATGGGTCGAGCCCACACTCTGAGTCAGGCCCTGCTCGAGGTTCTGGGAACACGGTGGTGAATGAAAATGACAAAAGTCTCCTATGGTGCTTACTTGCTAGCGGGTAGGTGGGTAACCAGTGAACGCCCTCACCTGCCCACTGGACAGTGCAGGGCGAAGTGGGGTGCAGCGGAGAAGAGTAAGCAGACAGGGGGATAGCCCAGGAGGGCCTTGGTGAGAGGGGACACTTGGAACAATTGTCCTAGGACATGAGGGAGTGACGTGCACGAGTCTCTTGGGGGAAGGGTGGTCCAGGGGCATGTGTGTTTGGGGGACGGCAGAGGCCGGCGTGGTTAGGACAGAATGAGCTGGGGACAGGGAAGGCTGGGGTGGGGAATCAGGTGGGGCCCTGAGGGTGCTCAAAAGTCTTTGGTGCTTCCTTGAGTGAGATGGGAAGCCACGTGGAAGGGCCGCAGGTAGATACACACCCACTATGGTCAGCCTCCCGTGCATCGAGCCACCTTTGGACCACCTGTTTGCAGACGGTCAGCCTCCCATGCATCGAGCCACCTTTGAGCCCCCTGTTTGCAGAATAACCGATTAAGCTCCTTTATTCAATCCCAGCCACAGCTGGTAGTAGAGCTAATCAGCTAATTTCTGTAAAACATTAGTGGCCAACAGGATCCAGTGACAGCTTTTCACCTGCAAAAATCAAAAGTCACCATGACCGCGGGCTTAACCTGGTGCCCTGTATCCTTGAGCATCGCCTCTGTCACACCTGCAAGTGTCGTGCCGAGTTCTCCCCAGGCACATGGCAGATGCTCAAGAAATCATGGGAAAGGTAACTAGTCTTTGCAGACTGCCTTCGATGGCAATTTCCACAAATCAATCTATTTAATTCGCCTAGAAACTCTTTGAGCTACATTTAATTGCTTCCTTTGTTGATGGAGTAACTGAGATGAAGGTACAACTGGTTTAGGTAAAACCACACGGCTTCAGGAAGGAGTGGGAGTTGAGTACAGGTCTTCCAGCTTGCAAGGTCTATGCTGCAAGGGGCCTGGGTCAAGGGCGAATTCAGGGTCAGCCATTTGGCTTTGCTGTAGACAAGGAATGAAGGAAGGGGTGGTGGAGTCCATGAAAGTCATCATGTGTCCCTGGGCCTAGAGGAGAGTGGCTTCCACAAATATTTGTTGAATGAATGGAAAAAGAAAAAATGAGGACACCCAAGTGCTTTGGAAGTGAGGTGCTGGGTTGTCAGAAATGAGTTATGAGCCCCCGCAGAAGCAAGACTAACTGGGCCAAGGTTTATTTGTAGAGAGGCTGGGGAGTGGGGGGATTCTGTCCAATGAGAAGGAATCACTCCCTCTTCTTTCTTGTTCACATCCACCCTCCCTCTTAGAGCTTTATGAGCAGCTTCCGTCGATCCATCTTCCAGACAGGAATTTGGATCCCATCCAAAATGGCAGTTTTGTCTGTGAAAAAAACCTCATCAAAAGAGGCAGCAAGTCTGGGCAGTACCAGCTGGGTGGAAAGAATTGCTTCATCCTGAAGCCAATTAGGTAGCCTCTCCTTCCCCATCTCACATAGCGGCATATTTTTGAGAAGTTGGAAATTTGCTTGATGGCCAGATTTGTCTGTTTTGTCCATGGCAGGGTGAAAAAAAAAAAAAAGACCCCAAACCATACCCATGAGGCTGTTTCAGCCCCAAGTAGGGTCCCCCAGCCACACCAAGGCGGCAGGGTATTCAGGATCCTGGCGAAGGGGCTTTCTTACCCCGCTTCGTAGAGGAAGGGTCTCATTGGCTGACACATAGTAGCTACTCAACAAGTATTTATCAGATGGATAAATGAATGAATGAATGAATGAATGAATGAAGGGTATCTTCTTCCAGCTTATCCTCTCTACCCTCCACTGAGTCAATTCCAGTAGTGCCTTACTGTTTGCTTAGGTCATTCAGAATTACTTACCAACAGGCTCCGAATTCTTTATCTGCAATTCTAATACCCAGACAGCTAGGAAAAATGAGAATTTTTTCATAACTTGTGTGGCGACCCAATCTGACCTGAGCTCATTGGTTGGCATGTTTGGATTTAAATTGGGATGAGGATATGTATTACCCTTAGGTATTCCACTTACGTGAATGTTCATAGGTTTGCTGCAGAAATATTAACGTGTATAATAATGGAATTATTTTCCTGCGTCCTGCCAGGATGATATATACTATCCAGTTTATGTACCATAGATGCCATCTTGTTCTAGCTATGAAATGATTGGACACCCATAGAAAATCACAACAAGATATCACTGGACTCCCATCGGGTTGACTAAAATACAAAATAGCAATAGCCTCAAATGCTGGCGAGGATGCAGAGACACTGGCTTCCTCATTCCTTGCTTGTGGAAATGTAACATGGTACAGCCACTCCGGGATGTCCAGCAATAGAGGTCACTTATGGACAGCCATAAAAACCTGAACTCGCTGAGCAGAGTCAACACTCATGATCTCAGTTTTGGATCTTTCTTTCTTCATCTCCACCAGCAATTAACATTGTTTCTTTTAAATTCTCATGAACTCAGGGGCGCCTGGGTGGCTCCCTTGGGTGAGCGTCTGACTCCTGATTTCAGCCCAGGTCAGGATCTCGGGGTAATGAAATTGTGCCCTGGGTAGGGCTTCATGCTGGACGTGAAGCCTGCTTAAGATTCTCTTCTCCCTCTGCCCTTCCCCCAACGCTTGCACGCACACACACTCTCTCTCTCAAATAAATAAATAAATCTTTAAAAAAAAATCTCATGAGCTTATTAACCTTGATTTTAGCAACCATGCTTCAAGCGCCTCCAGCAAAGGAAGGGCTGTGTCTTAGGAGGAGCACCTTTCCCCTTTCCCAGTTGCTGGTCCCCCATCGGTCCCCATCATAACCATCATGGGGCAGATGTAAATTCCCCTCCCTCACTGACCAACGCCATGGAGCCCACCGAAGTTGTGAATCTTCTCCTGTAAGAGAAAGCTTCGACCATGTTCTATTTAGATGCGTATGCAAGGAGCTCATAGATAGAAAACAGATGTAAGTTTTTTGTTTTTGTTTTTTAGGGGAGGGGCAGAGGGAGAGAAAGAGAGAGAGAATCTTAAGCAGACTCCACACTGAGTATGGAGCCCAACTCGGGGCCGATCTCACGACACTGAGATCATGACCTAAGCTGAAATCAAGAGTCTGATGCTTAACTAACTGAGCCACCCAGGTGCCCCCAGAAGTAAGCTTTAATGTGAGAATGAAACCATTTATTTTTGCCCCATTTTCAACCATACAATAACTATTTATGGAATGTCTGTGGTGTGTCAGGTACTATCCTGGCTCTGGGGTATAGGACTAAGTAAACCCAGACTGGGTCTATTGGCTATCCTTTTTTAGATGTTTACCATGAGCCATGTGGTTATTTGTCCAAGGGGTGGGACTCCGTACTACTGTCACAGGTGAGTAAGAAAGAGTGTGCGCTGGGTGAGATGCAGATGGGCAAATGGGGCTGGGGAGGGAGGAAGGAGCTCAGAACTCCTTGGCTTGTGGGGACTCCCCTCCTGGTAGGTCCCGGACGGTTATTGCAAGTGAAGCCGTCAGGAGTCGGGGATAAATTCTCAAGGTTTGGGGTTGGACATCTGAGTACCTGGAGGGGTCTCCTTGACCAGACACTTGAATGCCATGGACTACGTGGCAATGGTTTCAGTTTGCAGTCAGTGGCTGCACTTGACCTAACTACAAATCCTTTTTTCTCTCTCTTTTTTTTTTTAAGATTTTATTTATTTATTTGAGAGAAAGAGCAAGAGAGCAGCAGAGGGAGAGGGAGAAGCAGGCTCCCCACTGAGCAGGGAGACTGACGCAGAACTTGATCCCAGGACCTTGAGATCATGACCTGAGCCGAAGGCAGAATCTTAACCACCTGAGCCACCCAGGCGCTCCCGATCTACAAATCCCTTGTCAATTCGGTCCCAGGAATGGACTTGTCTTCCTTGACAACACCTAGTGCCGTGAAGACATTTGCTTCCTCAAACCTGCCACTTCATGAACTTGGACACTGTCATTTTGCTCCTCAGATTTGACTAGCTCACCTGGGACTCATGTGGAGTTTTGGGGTGCGTGTTGCCACTGTCCCTTTGCTCTGATTTCATGCCAATTACTTTTCTTTTTTAGCGCAAGACAAGTGGTTTTCCTGATGTTCCTCCATCCTTGTGCATTTTGAAGAAAGACTCCTTTGTTAAGTCTGAGCCAGAAACATGCAATTTGTTGGCACTAATCACTAGACCTCCATCATGGGAAGTAGATGGATGGTTCTGGGAGTCTAATTTAGGATGAGAAGGGTTACAAAGGAGGAAAGTCCAGAGTAGTCTCTTGCTATGTGATCTCGGGGAAAGTAATTACTCTCCAAGTCTCACTTTCTTTTTTGGTCATTGGGTCTTTTTTTTCTTTTCTTTTCTTTTCTTTTCTTTTCTTTTCTTTTCTTTTCTTTTCTTTTCTTTTCTTTTCTTTTCTTTTCTTTTCTTTCTTTCTTTCTTTCTTTCTTTCTTTCTTTCTTTCTTCTTTCTTTCTTTCTTTCTTTCTTTTTTTTTCAACCTTTTGTAGGGCTGTGATATTAAATGAAAAAAACAAACACCAAGGGCTTTGTCTCCTTTCCCCCAACACTATATTATGACCTAATGGATTTCACAGCGGGACCTGACCAGCACAGGTCCAGCTGAAGGCAGAGAGGGCTGGGACTCGGGATTCGGCCAGACAGAAAACGAGCCGAGATAACAGGTGGCTGATTTTGGGGAAGGTGTTTCAGATGAAGGTGAAACCAGACAGGGAGGAGATGAGCAGTCGCATGGAGAGCGATCAGTTCTGGGAGGTCAGCTGGGTCAGGGAGAGGTAGGAAGTGTGCACTGGAGGCCAAGTAGACAAGTAGACAAGTCTAGAAAGCTCAGCTGAGGCAGGGATCAGAGACCCATAATGACCAGGTGCTGGATGTGGGGTTCACGAATCCCCAGGTGGAAGCTGCTTCCTGACATGTTCACGTGGCAGGCACGCACACCCATCCATCCGCCATCTGTCACTCGCACCTGTGGGACCTCAGCTTCTGTTCCTTGTCTCCCCACAGTGAAGGGAGCCATGAAGGCCAAGGACAGAGAAAGAGGGGGTTGGAAGCTAGGTCTACCAAAGGAAACAAAAAGGACTTAGCCCTTGGAAGGTAGAGCAGAGAGAGCACGCGGGGTGCAGGCAAACCACAAATACGAAGGCTTCGAAGAGTGACTCGAGGGGCGGGGGCGGTGATGGTGAGCAGGAAAGAAGACTCATGGCCCCAGCAACGAAGAAGGGACCTCGATGCCATGCCTGTCTTCCCCTCCTGGCTCTGGGCAGGGACTATTCCATCTGGTCGGGCTGCGAGCAGATGGCTGGGGGACAGGTGAGCACTGACTGGCGAGGAGTGGGGATGCAGGAGGCAAGGTGAGAGGGGTAGTTGGTTTATACGTGGTGCTCTTGGGCAAGCCCCCATCGGTTCTAGAGGCCAGCTCGAACTCTGGAGATAGACGCCTGGCTTTGCAATCTTGGCTGCATTGTTTCCTGCTCTGTGACCTTGGCCAAGGCACTTAACCTCTTTGGGACTCAACTTTTGCATCTTTGAAGTGGAGGTAAGGATAGTACTTACCATAGCAAGTGGTCGAGGGGGTCAGATGAGGTCACGTATGTGAAAAACCAGGAGCAATATCTAGCGTGTTGTTTGTGCTCAGTTACGTGTCAGAGTCATTACTGATACCATCATCACGATGTTTTCCTAAAACTTGGACTTGCCCTTGAGTTTATTAGGATCCTTATTTTGATTATGCTACCGAAACCAAACAAGTACCAGAGAAGTCTGAGTTATGCAAGAGTCTCTCTCTCTCTCTCTCTGTTTATTCAAATGAAGGTGGGCAGGACCTCCTGTGGTCCCTGCAATTACTCTTAGCTCCTTGTTCTAGCACTTTCCTGTTGTTGGGGGTCCTCTGTGTCCTCGCCTTCACTGAGGAGGTTCCCCCATCTCCAAATGTTTGTCCTCTCCTCCTCCCTGTCTAGCAGACCACCCACCATAGAGCTGGGACAATAGGGATAAGCTAGTATTTATAGTGTTAAAAATTATAATAATGTTCAAGAAACAAAGCAGAGGATCATCGGAGAAGAGAGGAAAAAATAAAACAGGATGAAACCAGAGAGGGAGACGAGCCATAAGAGACTCTTAATCATAGGAAACAAACTGAGGGCTGCCGGAGGGGAAGGGGATGGTGGGATGGGTTAATTGGGTGATGGACCTTAAGGAAGGCATGTGATGTAATGATCACTGGGTGTTATATAAGACTGATGAATCACAGGCCTGTACATCTGAAACCAACAATACATTATAGGTTAATTAATTGAATTAAAATAGTAAAAAAAAAAAATAAAGCTGTTACAAAATTGAAAAAAATTAGAATAATGTTATATATGGAATGACAACTTCTGAGAGGGATTTGGAACATAATAACAGTCCCCTTTTTAAGTTTAGGACCTTTTTATTAAATGAAAATGAATATGGCACCCTGATGTAAAAACAGAGAAAGGTAGAGCTGTCTGGTCAAAGTCCAGAAAGGAGGTCTATCTACTCAGCCTCTTCCTTGAACCCAGACCAGCTCCAGAGCCCCCTGAAGCATGGTTTATAAGCACCAAAAATGACTCATGTCACTGAGACAAGGCAGAGTTAGCAGAACTCATCTCCATTTCTGTTTATGGAAGATCAAATTTCTTTTCTGTTTAAGTCTTTGGTTCTTGCCTTTGGCTTTTCATTGCAACTGCTTTCTCTACAACCATCCTAATTACTAACTGGCCAAGGGCCTCTGTGCTCTACCCTTAGGAACTCTGTCATCTCGCTCTTTTCCCTCCTTCATGAATGGAAAGAACAGATGCGGCTGGGCCACTTGGTGGCAGCGTACTCCAAACTAAACTTGTGAATTTATTTAACTTGTCATTTAAGCCTAATTACAGGTTTAAATTTCTAAGGAGGATATGTTTTGAAGATTGGTTCTGCAACCTCAGATTAGAAATAAGAGCAGTAAGATGACAGAATGATACATAAGACAGACAAATTTTGGTAAATAAGACAGCGTATGGAGGAAAGAAAGTTTAGCAGATCTTGATGGAGAGAATCCAGGTGACTTTGGGGCAGTATACAAGCATAAAAAAGAAAGCAAAAGGTCGTAGGCAAGTTTCTAACCCACAGTTTTGGTCAAGGCCAGCCACGTGTGCTGTGGGAAATTACCCTGGTGCGATAGTAGCCCCCAATACTAACAAGCAAGGAATTCTGAAGGTCATCGAACAGAAAGGCTCACAGACCAAATTAAGATGGTGTAGACGCAAGGTTCAAATCCATTTAAAACATAGCGAGAAGCAAGGGGAAAGTTAGCTCACAAAGAATAAGGTGCCAGAAAGTAGAAACTTTAGAGCTACTCTTCCCTGGGTAGTGCAGTATTCATATGTCCTCTCTCTGTGCCACATCTGCCTTCCCCTCTGTTGGTGTGGTTAGAAAGACCAGACGGGTCCCAACTGAAGCAAGGTGGCTGGAACCAACATATATTCTTTTTTTTTTTTTTTTAAGATTTTATTCATTTATTTGACAGAGAGAGAGATCACGAGTAGGCAGAGAGGCAGGCAGAGAGAGAGGGGGGAGCAGGCTCCCCGCTGAGCAGAGAGCCCGATGCGGGGCTCGATCCCAGGACCCTGAGATCATGACCTGGGCTGAAGGCAGAGGCTTTAACCCACTGAGCCACCCAGGCGCCCCTGGAACCAACATATATTCTTCAGGGGAGAGACACAGGAGCAGCTAAACCTGGTCACAGCAGTAGCTCACCCATTGATTTGCTGAGTAGCTGTGCATTTCATCTGCATTCTTTGGGAGAGGACATGTAGAGCCAGCATGGGGCCATATTGGGTGTTACCAATGGGTGACCAATTTAAGATGACTTGGCTTGTCAGTCCAGGCGTGGCATGCTCATGACTTTTAGGGAGGAAGCCCATCTGGTGAGCAGAGAGATCTTTAACTTGAAACATTCGTCTCTTGCTGCTGGTGATGACATCATCCACTCGTCCCCAAGAGCTTGTCTTGTGAGTCCCGAGCATGATGTCCTTTGAGATGATACCCTGATGTATAAGAAGAGGCTGAAGGACCAAGGGGTACCAGTGGCCTGGTGCCACACTGAAAGTGGCTTTCACAGAGCCATCAACACTGCGGCATTAGTGGGCTGCCTTCCTTGTGCTGAGATTAGGAATGTTGCTGCTGGTTTCATAATGAATCTGTGAATGGTCCTCCCCTTCACCAAAGCCGAAAATGGAAACTCTCCTTCTATGATGGCAGGTACTTCTCTCCTGCTCTGGTTGGAAGGGGCACAGGCAGACAGTTGCTGGTGATGGAAGATGAAACCAATGGGTCCCACCTCCTTGCAGCCTCTGTGGACAAAAATCCAGAAGATAAAGGAGAAATTGTTATTGTTATCAGCTCAGTTAGAACCCTGCTTCTCACACAGTGGTCCCTGGGCCAGCAGCGTCATCGTTGCCTGGAAGTTTGTTAGAAATGTATGATCTGCACAATGAGGTACAACCTCACACCAGTCAGAATGGCTAAAATGAACAAGACAGGAAACAACAAACATTGGCAAGGATGTAGAGAAAGGGGAATCCTCTTACACTGTTGGCGGGAATGTAAGCTGGTACAGCCACTCTGGAAAACAGTATGGAGTTTCCTGAAGAAGGAACCTCTACGACCCAGCATTTGCACTACTGGATATTTACCCCAAAGATACAAATGTAGTGATCCGAAGGGGCACGTGCACCCCAATGTTTATAGCAGCAAAGTCCACAATAGCCAAACTATGGAAAGAGCCCAGATGTCCATCGACAGACGAATGGATAAAGAAGATGTGGTTCATATATACAAGGGGATATTACTCAGCCATCAGAAAGGATGAATATCTACCATTTACATCAGCATGGATGGAACTGGAGGGTATTATGCTAAGTGAAATAAGTCAGAGAAAGACAATTATCATATGGTTTCACTTATATGTGGAGCATAAGAAATAGCGCAGAGGATCATAGGGGAAGGGAGGGAAAACTGAATGGGAAGAAATCAGAGAGGGAGGCAAAGCATGAGAAACTCTTGACTCTAGGAAATAAATTGAGGGTTGTGGAAAGGGAGGTGGATGGGGGGATGGGTTAGCTGGGGAATGGGCTTTAAGAAGGGCACGTGATGTGATGAGCATTGGTTCAATGATTCACTGATTAATCATTGAACACGCTTACATCAGAAATTAATGATGTACTATTTGTTGGCTAATTGAATTAAAAAAATGCATAATCTGGGGCCCCTTGCAAACCTACTGAATCAGAATTTGCATGTTTAACAAGATTCCTAGGTGATTCATATGCTCATGACAGTTTGAGCCACATTTCCCTAGGGGAAAGAGAAAGACACTGAAGTCAGCTAGCCCTGAGTGAATTCTCACCCTGTACATTCACTGTCCAACTTTGAGCAAGTTCTTTGTCTGCTACCAGCTTCAGTTTTCTTATCTCTAGGAGGGGGAAATAACACTTTCTTCAGATCAGTCTTTTTTATTGTGGTAAAATACACATAACATAAAATATCACCGCTTTAAATTGTGCAATTGAAATTGCAACAATGGGTAATAATCACTACTGTTTAGTTCCAGAACATTTTCATAACCTCTCAAAGGATACCCTGTACATTAAGACATCATTTCCATTCTGTTTCCCCTCCAGTCCCTGGCAACTGCTAATTTTCTTTCTGTCCTGATGAACTTGCTCGTTCTGGTTATTTCATATGAATGGAAGCATCCAATATATAACCTTGTACATCTGGCTTTTTTCAACTTGGTCTTTTTGAAAAAAAAATTTTTGACTGAAAGAAAATAAATCTTGAGAAAAGTGCACAAATTATGAGCTTACAGCTCCATGAGTTTTCACACCGACTGTATTCAGGCAACCATTACCCAGACCAACAAACAGCATTGTGGTGTCCCAGAAGCTTCTCCCGTGCCCTCGTCCTGTCACCATGTCATAGACTGGATTCATTTTGCCTGCTTTGGAACTTTACAAAATGGAATCATAACTGTTCTCTTTCATGTCCGGCCCCTGTTGCTCAACACTGGTGAGATTCATCTCTGTTGTTGTATGTCCTCGTAGCTTGTCGATCCCTTTTGCGCTCTAGCTCCGCATTGTGTAAGCAAGTGATCATGTGTTCATTCCTTCCGCTCTTGATGGGCGTCCGGATCATTTCCAGTTTTTAGCTATCATGAATAATGCCGCCATAACCATTTCTGTCCATGTCTTTTCGCACACATGTTCAACTTCTGTTGGCTCCATCCCTCAGAGTAGAACCTCTGGCTTGGAGGGTACCCATGTGTTCAGAATTAGTGGATGCTTCCCAACTGTCTTCTAGAGCAGTTGTGCCAAGTTATCAGCGGTGTATGAGAGTTTGGGATGCTCCATATTGCTTCTCACACTTCTTGATATCCAATTGTACTTGAGGATATTAGAAGTGGTCCATTGACGAGCTGTCATCTGTTCTGGATTTATACAGCTTCTCTACAATATGAAACAGCACAGAGAACCCAGTAATTGTGTTTCCCAATATGGCTTTACTGCAAAAGGCTTTACTGCCTTTCAAATCTAGAATCGATTATTAGGATCCAAACCCATCAAGGTCCTAACCAGCTTGTGGATTGTATCTACCTAGTACCCAGTGGGAAAACTTCCTTCCTCCGAGTACATGAAACTAACATAGTCTCTCATCTTTGGGAACCACAAAAAGTTTATTTTGTAGTTCAAATATTTTCAATAGAACTATTTTACCTTCAAACACGGGCTCAATGGCTAGCAGTCAAGGAGTCACGAGCTTGACTGGGGAAAGAAATCATGTTGTTATTTTCATGAACCTCTCATTGAAATTTAGATGATCTTTTCTGGCATAAATGTAGACCACAAACCACAGTAATATTGCTTGCACAGGGGACTTCATCACCGATAGAAATGACAAATATTTTCACGTATTTCTGTTGTGGCAAATATTACAAAACATCTTTTATGTTCATCATTATTTTGAAATGTGGCATTCCTAGATCTGCCACTAGATCGTGCTATTTAATGTTTTTTTTTAAGCACTTATATTTCTATATCAGAAATTGAAAAACCATCTCTACAACTCCATTTTATTTTCTTGGTAAAACCTGGTTTGCTTTGCAGTTATTTAAAAGCATTGTTTTTACCAAAAAAAAAAAAAAAAAAATACAAAAAATATTCTGAAAGGGGGTCTGCAGCACAAAAAGATAAAGAATCCTTGCTTTCAGCTGAGAATCAGCCGACAGCCATGAGTGATCAGGAAGGAGTGGAACATTCCCAAGGGTTCCTGTGTGTCCACCGTCAGCCATTCTGTCTAACATTAAGCCATCGTGACCTTAATATAGATTATTAACAAAGCTATTGTGAAGATTCAGGCAGGATTTGTTACTTCAGAGTTTGGAAAGTTGACTTAACCTTTAGCAACTCAAAGCTTGTTTACCTGTCCTTGCGGCAGGAGGGGCTCCTGAAACAGGAGGCGGGTCCCTTCCTTTCCCAGGGGGCTTTCTCAGGAAGCGCCCCATCTCTGCCAGGAAGGCTCTCCCCAGATAGCTGCTTGGAGAGCGTGCACCCTGAACATTTATGAATGAATTAATGCACTTTCTGATGTTGCAGACAAGAATTGCACAGAGAGACGCGTTTTTCCAAATCTGGCGCCATATTGGCGTCACGTGGGGGAGGAGCGGGAGTCTGGTCCAAGTTCAAGCTCACGTGTGGTCCGCTGTCTGGGGCGCAGGCCCTTCCACCTGGCTCCCTGCATCATCGTGCCTGAGTGTCGCCCCTTAGATTTGCCTGCATCGACCTCATGGAGCTTTTGCAACCTCCTTGTGCAGCCGGCCCTTCTGCCCCTGCAGACCCTTAGGTCGGCCTCCCCACAACCATGTCCTTCAAAACCCTCCGCCAGGGACTCAGTTTGGCTCCAGGGACTCCCACCTGCGAGTTTCAGCCCAGGAATGTGATTTCAGGGAAACAACTTTCAGCTCTTTTCCCCCTAAAAAGGTGCACCGCCTCTCCCACCCCCCAGCCCCTCCACTCTCACTGCCTTCCCCTCTACCCTTTGCACCTCGCATGGATTTTCCTAAGGGATTCGGAGCCCTTCCACGTGGCGAGAGATGGGGAAAGAGACAAAGACATCCTTGGTATCCATTTACGGAGCAAGTTCTGAAGGCAGAATCTGTACTAAGGAAGATTATTCTAGTCATTTTTTCATACCTTCCCCCTTCATTCACTTGGAAGCTGGAAAACAAAGTTAAAGATTCCCAATGGTTCTTTTCACAGAGGATTTGTGGTAGCCTACAGCGAGAGCGTGTGCAGGGAAAGCAAAGTAAAATGTGCACAGAAATGGGCACACAGCCGGAAGTTGGAAGACAGAAGGAAGGAAGAGACAGAGATAAGCATGCCCCTTAAAAGGGCCAACAACGTGCCACACTCCAGGCAGGTAAGTATTTGCTTTTTATTGAGATATAATGGACATACAACATTGCATTAGTTTTAGGTGTACGACATAATGATTTGGTATATGTATGCGTGGATATTGCAAAGTGATCACCACAAAAAGTTTAGTCAATATCCACCACCATGCATAGTTACATTTCTTTTTCTTGCGATGCAAATCTAGCAGCTACTCTCTTAGCAACTTTCAACTTATAGTATCGTTCTGGACCAGAGTCCTCATGGCGTGTGACATCCCTCAGAATTGTTTATCTTATAACTAGAAGTTTGCGTCCCTTTTGACCCCCTTCATGCATTTTGCCTGGCCCCACTCCCCACTTCTGTCAAACATCAGGCAAGTAATTCTTAGAGAAATTCTTGAGGAAGGAGATAAATCTACAAGTCTTTTTAGGTGGTGTCCTGGAAAGAAGAGATTTCAGTGGGAGTTATATCGGTGACAGTAAACGGTAGAGCAAAAAGTTCTTGCAGGTGCATTGATTGCTTTTGCGAAAGCAGATCTCACATGCCTATTTCTCAAAGCTAAAGGGAGCCTGAAGGGGTCCGCTGCCCCCCTCAGCTGTGGTGGGCTGAATAACACTCCCCCCGGAGATGTCCATATCCTAATCCCCAGCACCTGCAAATATGTTACCTTCCATGGCAAAAGGGACTTAGCTCGTGTGATGAAGGATTTTGAAGTGGGGAGATTATCCTGGATTATCCAAGTGGGCCCAATGTCATCATAAAGGCCCATAGAAGAGGGAGACAGGAGAGGCCAGCATCAGAAAAGGAGGTGGAGGACGCCTGGGTGGCTCAGCGGGTTAAAGCCTCTGCCTTCGACTCAGGTCGTGATCTCAGGGTCCTGGGATCCAGCCCTTCGTCGGGCTCTCTGCTCAGCAAGGAGCCTGCTTCCCCCTCTCTCTCTGCCTGCCTCTCTGCCTACTTGTGATCTCTCTCTGTGTCAAATAGATAAATAAAACCTTAAAAAAAAAAAAAGAAAAGGAGGTGGGATGACAGAAGTGGAGGTCAGAGTGATGCCAGGAAGGGATCCTGAGCCAAGGAACGCGGGCGCCTTTAGAAGCTGAGAAAGGGAAGGAAATGGGTGTGAGCCTCTAAGAGGCGCTCAGCCCTGCTGACACCTTGGTTTTAGTACTTCTGCCTCCAGAACTGTATGAGAATAAATTGGTATCATTTCAAGCCTCTAAGTTGGTAGTACTCTGTTATGGCAGCAGTGGGAAACGAATGCGTTGTCCTCCTCCCCGCCCCTTCCTCTATGAGTTCAACACTAACTAGAAAACAGAATGGGAGTTGAAGAGCTGGAGGGGAAAATACCCTTGAGCTGGACATTTTCCCTTCACCCCCCCAGGGGGGATCCCTACCTCCTTCCCCTACCTGCTCTGTGCCCCGGGAAGCATGGACCCCACCAATAGTATCCTGCACGGACCCTGCCAATAGCATCCATTGCCCTCTGCTTTCCCGAAGGGCACGGGTGTGAGAGCCTAGGGAGGACGAAGGGTGGCAGGAGTCAGCTCTGCCCTGTGGGATTGCCACACGTAAACCGTGTGCCTCTGTGTGCCTCTGCTCAGGTGACAGGGAGCCCTCTCCATGCAGCCTTGTTCCGAGGGGAGGGAGAACGGAACCCTGATGTTACCAGCTGCTCTATCCTGCGGGGTCTTTGCAGGTTATCCTAAGATGAGGGCCTTAGTCCATTCAAGCTGCTGTAACGAGATTACCATAGACTGGGTGGCGTATAGACAACAGAAATCTATCTCTCGCGGTTCTGAAGGCTGGGAAGTCTAAGATCAAGGTGCTGGCAGATTCCATGTGTGAGAACCCACCTTCTAGTTCATAGACGGCTGTCTTTTCTCTGTGTCCTTACAGCAGCAGGGGCAAGGGGACTCTCTGAGGTCTCTTAGAAGGGCACTAATCCCATTCATGCGGGCCCCACCCTCATGACCTAATCACCTCCCAAAGGACTCCCCTCCAAATACCATCGCACTGGGGATTGGATTGAACGTATGAATTTCAGGGGGACACAGACATTCAGTCTATAGCATGAGTATGCCGTCTGTTTTCTGCTGGGACCCTGATTGATACGTTACCTTTCTTTCTGATAAAGCTGATTCTCAGAGCATGTGGCTTAGCTGTGTGCGCAAGCGTGCTGCCTGATATTAGGAACAGGGACCCAGGCAGCACTGAACATACACACGTGTCTCTCGGGCGACACGTGGCTCCAGAGCCCAGAACGCCCCCTCCCTGCAGCAGATGTCACAGAAAATTGAGCACGTCCAAGTCCTTCTCTTAAGATCTCCATTCACAAAAGCCATTTTCCTCCCCTTGGAGGAGTGAGTGTAGAGAGGGAACATTGAGTTTTATTCTTCTAGAGATCGCCCTACCCAAGGGAAAGGTGCACCCAAATAATTTCTAGATTCTGGCTTTGGGCAAGTAGAATTCAAGGCAGGAAAGATTATGTCATAAAAGAACACCATTCAATGTTGATAAAGGTGCTATTATGGGTTGAATTATGTCCCTCTAAATTCCTATGTTGTGAGTTTTTAATCGTTTAAAACATTTTTAATTTTTAAGTAATCCTTACACCCAACATGGGGCTCAGACTCACAACCCTGAGACCAAGAGTCCCATGTTCTGCTGCCTGAGCCAGCAGGGCGCCCCCTAAATTCATACATTGAATGTAACCCCCAGGACCTCAGAACGTGACCTTATTTGGAAGTAAGGCCTTTGCAGAGATCACTGAAGTGAGGTCATCAGAGTGGGCCCCAATCCAAGACGTCTGGTGTCCTTACCAAAAAGGAAAGCTCTGGCCACAGAGATGTGAGTAAAGGGAAGACGATGTGGAGACACAGGGAGATGACAGCCGTCCACAAGCCAAGGAGAGGGGCCCAGAACAAACCCTTCCTGGATAGCCCGCAGAACAAATCAGCTCTGCACTCACCTTGAACATCCAGCCCCCAGAACTGGGAGACGATAATCTTCTGTCGGCTAAGCCCCCCAGCCTGAGGTCCTTGGTTAGGGTAGCCCCAGCAAACTGATACAGGCGACCTGCACAGTGAATGTATAATCCTGTGCCAAATACCATCGCAGCAAAACACACAAAGGAAAAGACTGCTGGCGATTCCCTAAAGCGCACACAGGAACACCGACACTACAAGGGTTCGGAACAGGGGTGCCTGACCTCGGGCGGGGGGCTCCTCGGCAGTCCGTGGTTAGGCTTCAAGGGGTCTGAACGTCACAATCACCCTAGCGTTTATTTCAGAGGCCAGATGCTGGCACTCGGCACCCTCCTCGTCGTTCTAAACTCTCTCCTGCATCCGGGGCCCAATGCAGGACAATGGCATTTCCTAGGCTCTCTTGCCCAGTTGGCCCAGGAGAATCGGTCCCGTGAGCTTTGGAAGGCAGCTAGAAGCAGGAGTCATTCCTCTCCAGCAGCGACTGAGCACGGGCTCACGAGCACCAGCATGGAAGGCTCCACATTTCACGCACATTTCCAGGTGTCCTCTGCAGAGATCCCGAGATCAGCCAGCAGCTTTGGTTCCCTGTGACACCTGCAGGTCCCTTTTCCCTGAAAGCCTGCCCTCCCTTGACTCTTGCTCCCTCCACCCTCCCAACAGTTTTCACATTCCCTGTATTAAATCCCCCCTTGCTTGGGGGACAAAAGGCTTCATGGCAGAAAGATCCTGTGAATTCACCAAACTCCATTTCGTTTTCACCCTATGCAGGTGGAAGGTTTGCCTTCCCCAGGGTCCCATACATTTGGGTGACGCCATGTGAGTGCGTTCTGGCCAATGGGATGTATTTCCCGGGCTAGTCCATGGGTTCCTCCACGAGTGTACTGCTCGTCAGGCTCCTGGCAAGTTTCAGAGAATCGGTGGAGGTCCTAGGGGATGGAAGGGCGTCAGATGGAAAGAAACGTGGATCCCATAATCACCAAGTGGTGTGGTTGTTCACCAAACATGCAAATGTCTGTGTTGGGAGGGGGAAATAAGTCTTTATTCCCTTAAAATCTGAGATACAGGGGTCATTTGTTAGAGGAGCTAGCATTACTTATCCTAATCTATCCAGGAAATAAAACATGGTTCGGTGTTTGTACGTACGCATTCCCTCATCCTCCCTGTGCTTTTGCATGATTCTCAGGTTAAGTGTTTATAAACCTCAGTGGCAACAGACTCCAATCCCTCTCCTAGTAATCAGTCTATCTGTGTTTTCCATTTCTTGGGTAAATTTCTGGTATTTCTATTTTGACAAAGAAATTCTTCATTTTCAAAACCATCGCCATCTGGTTTCACATACCGTAAAAAGAATGTTTCTAAGCATGATGTGAGAATGGTTGGGAGAGTTCACTGCATAAAAATGATAAACGTCAATGCAGAAAAACAGCATTCACCGAATTAAAAGGCAAATAGAAAAAAGTCCTTAAAAATATTTTAAAAAAATGTTTCGTCGAAGTGTTCTGTTAGTTTCAGGTGTGTAACACGGCAACTCAGCAATTCTACACATGACTCGGTGCTTGCCACGGTGAGTGTCATCCTCATCTGTCACAACGTGATCACTACAAATATCTAAGTCAATGCAAGACGACAAACAAAAATAGCAAAATAGATAAAGGGTATCAACACACAAAATAAATTCCCATGAGTCCATAAAGAAAAAGAACCCAAATAACCAATAAAACATGAAACCATGTTCTACTTCATTTGGGTTCAAAGAGACACACCCTGAAACTACATGGAGGGACGATTATTATCATCCCAGTCTTACAGTCCTGGAAGCCGAGGCTCAGCGAGTGTGAGTGACTCGTTCATGAGGAGAATGCTGGCTTGGGCAGAGCCTAGATTCAAATCCAAGTGTTACTAACACAGGATTTTCATCGTGGGGACTCCTGACCTGTTGGACCAGGTGCCTTCTCATTGTGGGGACTGTGTGTGCCTTGCAGGACGTTAAGCAATATCGCTGAGATCTACCCATGCTAGTCCCAGCCCCCACCCCTCCCCCGGTTGTGACAACCAAAGATGTCTGTAGATGTTGCCAGAGGTCTCCCGGGGGGGTGGTATCGCCCTGTTGAGGACCACTGTTCTGGTCCCACGGTGGGGGAGGTGGGAGAGATGGCAGACATCATCATTCTTACCACGGATGTGAGACTTTGTCATTAGGGGAGATTTCGAACACTGACATCAATCTCTGACCTTACCTGAAAAGCCAGGTAAGCTCAATGTTTCCTGCTTTACGATGAAAAGGACAAAGTTTGTTCATTCCTTCATTCAACAGACATTTGCTGAGCCCCTACGAAGTACCAGGCCCTGATCTAGCCTCTGAGGATAAAGCAAGGAACAAAACAAAAATCGCTGTGCTCACAGAGGTGACATGTCACTGACGATAAAGGAATAAGTGAAGTGTGTGGTATTTGGGGTGATAATAAAGTAGGTAAGTGTCAAAGTAGGTAAGTGTCGGGGTGGGAGGGTGGGGTGGGATGCTCATAGGGATGCCAGTGGGGAGTTATACTTTAAAATAAGGTGGCCAGGCGCAGCCTCACTCAGAAGGTGACATTTGAAGAGAGACTTGCAGTAGGGGAGGGGTTGAGCTCAGTCATCGTCTGGGGGAACAAGGTTGCACAGAGAATAGCAAGTGCAAATGCCCTGGGGCCTCCTTGGCAGACTAAGGAATAATAGCAAGTGTGGCCAGAGTGGAATTGTGGGGGAGGGGTGTCCCCGAGCGCAGTTGGAGGAAATGGTGTTTGCAATGTCATGGGGATGTCTCCAGGGCCATTTCTAGTGGCGGTACCCCAGGGTGTAAGCTGGAAGTTCGGAGCCCTCGTTTCTAGCTGAGTCAGGCTGCATGAGCCTCTCCTGTGCATGGGCGCTGTCCTAGAACTGCGTGCTCACCTGAGTCTGTGACTCACCTGGCCTGGCCAATGCCAGGGAGATGGGGAGGTGGGGAGGGGAGGGCGTGGTATTTAAGTGGAGGAGGCCACCTGGCTGCAGAGCTGTCCTGAGTGGCCCGCACTGAGCACAGCCTCCTCTCTCTCTCCTGTGTTGGGAACAGCACCATGGTTGTCCTGCTCCTGCTTCTCCTCCAGGCGACCTGCGTGTTCTCTCTGGGGGTTGGACTGTGGGTCGTCTGCAGCCATTTCCTCACTGCAGACATCCCTGCCGCCATCGGCCACCCAGTGAAACTGCGGGTCCTGCACTGTGTTTTCCAGCTGTTGGTGACTTGGGTGAGTGGTGTGTGTTATTTGTCCCCTCCTCCTGAGGGTGAAGGAGGGAGTTGGGGAAACACACTTCGGAAGATTCTAGTTGCATCAAGCCTACTATCACAGCCGTGCAGGCTCATATGGAATGTATTAGCCGTCGGGTTCCCAAGCTCTTCGTGGTGTTGCTCGAGCGGCACTGGGCTCGTAGCCGCGGAATGAAAAAAAAATGATTTACTTCCTCTGTTAACGGGAAAAAAAGCCCTGCTCTAGTCCCACGCCCCGGCCTCCCGGCTTACTTTCTTCACAGCGCACGGCGTGATGCCGTGAAGTTAGGGATGAGTTCTTCTGAATTTAGAGCCCCCATTACTAACTACCTGCTAGCTAGAAGGAGCCGATGATAAAGAGATACGCAGCCAATTAGCAAATTAGTACTAATTTAGTAAATGAGCAAAACTACAGAATGTGACTTTGGAGATATATTCTGTTACTTTTGAGAGATGGAAAACTATTTGTGTAATATAGTCAGATGCTGCTCGTTATTTCTGGTGTGTGAATTTAATAAAACAGATATAAACGGGTCATGGGGAGAACTTGTCCAAGTTGCCCATGGGGATTGGTGGTGCTTTTCCAGAGGGAGGATGAGTTGAACACAGAGAAGAAGTGTTGAGTCTCTTACATAATGAAAAGTGATCGCAAGCACCTCTTCTCATGAGGACTCCGTCCTGGAGAAGAACCCCCAGGCTGAAGGTTTCCTACCTTCACGGTCAGCTTTCACAAAACCCAGTGATTTGTTTGTCCTGAGGTTTTCCCGCCCTTGACTCTCATAGTCCGGTAGTCCTGGTTCCCAAATATGGTGACTCAGTTTCCTCATCTGCAAAAGAGGGGGAAATAGCAGTCTAGACTTTGCAGCATGGGCAAATAGCCTTACTGCTATTTGCTGATTTGTTTTTTTTTTTCTACGAAGATGTGTTTCGTGACTCCTATATGCCACCCACCAGTTCCTAGCTCTGGGATCAACGATGGGCGAGAAAAAGGAAGCTCCAAAGACAGTCTGCCTTCAGGATGTGCAAACTGTCGCGACAGTGTCTATGCGGAGGCAGTGAGAAACAAGCAAACTCCCTAGAAATAAATTGATTTAGGCAGCAGCAAGTGATATGGAGAAAGTGGAACAGGGCAGGAGGGGACCGCGCGGCTTCTGAATCCGGGGTTCCCTGAATCCGCAATGGTGACAAAATACAAAGAGTCCCTGAATTTGGGGGGAGGTAAAAACCACTCCATTTTCCCTCGTCTCTAAAGGAAAAGCAGCATTTCCTTCCATTAAGAATAAAGAAGACAAACCACAGTTGTGACGGCAGAACCTGAGGCTTTGTCACCAAGACGCATCCCAGCTATTTTCAGAGCAGATGACATTTCTTGCAGATATTGTGAAAAACTGCGTGCGCGCCTCGTTTCTCTGAAGTTATGAGAGTGTTCCACCGGCCACTAGGTTTTGCTCTTCCGTGTGGGTGTGCTAATAAGGAAGCACGCCCATCACTACTTTGCCTGCGTACTTCCCTATTTTGATAACTGTAATCGAAAAAAAAATTGGTTTCCTTGGTAATCCTACATATTTTATTTCATGTGTCGGAAACATTCTGCCTCAAGGTCCATAGGCATCACTGAAAGTCAGAAGGGCCTTGGCACAGAGCCACTCGAAAGAGGATGCCCGGGGAAGAGCCCGCTTTTTTTTACTTTTACTGCTTGTTATGCCAACTCCCAGACGTAGGAGACAGAATACCATAAAGATGCCCCGTGTTCCCGCCCCTGCCCCCCAGCACTGACTGCTGACTCCCGGCCAATCTTGTTGCCCCTGTGACCCCACCTTTTCCCCCTTCCCATTTCCTAGGAAGCAGATCTTGGGTATTCTATTTTATCCAAAAAGTTTCAGTAGGTAAAAAGACAAAGAACTCCTCACCTTTTATTTATTTTTATTTTATTTGTTTTTACCTTGTATCTTTTTAAAAATGTAAGTTCGATTATTGAACATATAACGGTATTATCGATTTCAGAGGTAGAGGTCCATGATCCATCAGTCTTATATCACACCCAGTGCCCTCCTTAATGTCACCCAACTACTCCATTCCCTCCCCCCCACCCAGCAACCTTCAGTTTGTTTCCTATGATTAAGAGTCTCTTATGGTTTGTCTCCCTCTCTGATTTCGTCTTATTTTTTTTCCCTCCTTTCCCCTACGATCCTCTTGTTTTGTTTCTTAAATTTCGCATATAAGCGAGATCTCATGTAATTCTTTCTCAGATTGACTTATTTCGCTTAGCATATTACCCTCTAGTTCCATCCACGTCGTTGCAAATGGCAGGATTTCGGTTTTTTTGATGGCTGAGTAGTATTCCATTGTATGTACAGACCACATCTTCTTTATCCGTTCATCTGTCGATGGACATCTGGGCTCTTTCCATAGTTTGGCTACTGTGGACACTGCGGCTATAAACATTGGGGTGCAGGTGCCCCTTCGGATCCCTACATTTGTATCTTCACCCCCACCTTTTAAAAAACATAACCGCAATGCCATTATCAGGTCCTAATAGCAACTAACGCTTGGAATGGCCACGTTGGCTAGGCTGGTCTGAGAGGGCCTCTTTGGGAAGAGAGGCCATGGTGGGGGGTGTTCTGGGCTGGAGGGACCCTTGCGGGGTGGCCAGAAGCCTGGTTTCTGGGGCTGGGTGTCAGGTGTCTGGGGAGAGAGGAGGAGGGGGCAGTGTGGGTGGATCGAGGCGGGGTGGCTCTACGGCAGGGTCATGGGGGCACACGCGGTGGAGACTGGGCCGTGGCCCAGTCTGCCCTCCAGCCACCCTGCTGGGGGGCATAGGCGGTGGCAGGACTCCAGTGTGGTGCACACGGAAACCCTTCCCACCTCACTTCCTCTTCTCTCACCAACAGGGGATGATTTTTGAGAAACTGAGAATCTGCTCTATGCCCCAATTTGTCCGTTTCGTGCATGATCTGGTGCCACTCAAGGAGGACCCGGATGTCGTGGTCACCGATCTCCTCTTCGGGACGATCCCTGTGAAGCTGTACCAGCCCAAGGTGTCCTCCTGCACCCCCAGGCCTGGCATCGTGTTCTACCACGGCGGTGGCGCGGTCGTGGGGAGCCTGAGTAAGAGTCCTTCCCTCAGACCCCCTCCTGTAGTAGGAAAGCCTCAGAGCAGAGCCGGCTGGGCACCCGCCTTCCAGCAAGAGGGGGTCTCCCATCGCCTCTCTGGAGTCTGTAAGCCGCTACAGGACACGGCACGTCCAGAGAGGCGGCGCGCCCCAGATCAGGCTGGCGGCAAAGATATGGAATGTTTGGATCTCTTTCTAGAAGTGGAGACTTATATACGGAAAAAAATATATATATATATATGTTTATCTATGTGTGTAATCTATGTATATATATGTATATACAAGAAATTCACACAACATAAAATTGATCACTTTTAAAAAATTTTTTTTAATTTATTTTTTAAAAGATTTTTATTTATTTGACAGAGAGAGAGATCACAAGTAGGCAGAGAGGCAGGCAGAGAGAGAGAAGGGGAAGCAGGCTCCCTGCTGAGCAGAGAGCCCGATGCGGGGCTCGATCCCAGGATCCCGGGATCATGACCTTAACCCATTGAGCCTCCCAGGCGCCCCTTAATCACTTTATTTTTTAAGGTCTTATTTATTTATTTGACAGAGAGAACACGAGCAGGGGGAGGGGGAGGGGCAGAGGCAGTGGGAGAAGTAGACTCCCCGCTGAGCAGGGAGCCTGAAGTGGGACTCGATCCCAGGACCTTGGGATCCTTGTCCAACCCACTGAGCCACCCAGGTGCCCCAAATTAACCCCTTTCAACTGTACAATTCAGTGGTATTTACTACACTCACAGTGTTCTACAATTACCACCCCTATTTAGTTGGAACTAAGGATTTTTTTTAAAAAGCAAAAAAAAAAAAAAAAACAAAAACCCAGAGACACAACCTTTTGTTTCATGCTGGATATTGCTTGAGACAAATTCTGGTACAGATCGGAGAACCAAACATTTGAGGAGAGTTAATGAGAGGAAAAAACCCTCAAAATTGAGACAATTTTATTATCTTAACCTCCCCCACACTGGTGCCCCAAGAATTTGAGGGGAAAAACACTTTTATTTGGTTTCAGCGCTGCTTTCTAAACTGTGGAATGCTAGAGGCCCACGGGTGTAGCCTCGGGAAAATAAGGGATTTCATGCAGCCTGGTTTGGGTTCGGTCTGCGTAATGAATGGCGTTAACAGTCAATGGGTATTAAATAATATTATTAGTAATTAATATTTACACGGCAGGCACTGTAGAGACCCTTCATGTGCCTGATCTCATTAACGCCCGCACAGCCCTGTTGTTATCGTCGTGGCCATTTCATAGGTGTGGCAGTCAAGCCTCAGGGAGGTGGCGCCGCTTGCCCCGGACTATTTCAGCTCGAGCGAAAAGGAGGCAAAGTCAGGATGTGAGCTCCGGTCTGAACCCAGAGCTCACACGCGGAAACGCTGTGCCCTACGGCCAAACAGCATCTCGGATATTTTGAATGGATTGCAGGATCCATGGGGGAGGATCCACGGGACATCTCAGAGGAAGTTGTTCAGACAGGACCTCCAAGGAGAAATTCTAGCAAGTGGGGGAGGAAGGCCTCTCCACAGCTGGAAGAAAGCCTGCAAAACCCCATTAGGATCAACCCCAGCTCTCTGTCCATGGCGGTTGTCAGAGAGAAGGGGCAGCCCGTGGAGAGGGCCACCAAAGGAAGCCACTAACCGTCCTAGTGAATGTTAAAAAACCTTTTATCTTCTAGGAACCCACCATGCCATATGCTGTCATTTGTCCAAGAAGAGTGGCTCGGTGGTTCTAGCAGTTGGGTGAGCACAGGAACGAGGGGGCGGTGCCGGGTGATGGGATGGGAGGCGGGGAGACATAGGGACACTGGGACACCAGGACACCAGGGCAGGGGATGGGCTGGGAGCAGCCCTGAGGGGAGGAAAGGGAAGAGACAGAGAGAGAGGCAGAGAACAGCACTCCTTCCTGTGGGTGGCCTCCGGGGTCCCGTGCAGGCTGTCACCTGGACGCTGTGTGGGGAGGGGTCTTGGTTGAGCAGATCAAGTGCAGGGCTTCCCACACGTGAGACCTGTTGGGTGGAACATACTTCACCAACTGGAACAGCCCTGCCTGTCCCAGACCCTCAGCACCTCCTTCCACACGATGGCACAGTGCCCGGTGTGGTAAACCGGACGAGGGCAAACATTGCAGCGGCATCCCCAAGCGCTCCCGAGAGGGGGGTCCACACCGGTGAGACCTGCCGAAGGAACTGAGAAGGATTAAAAGGCCACTCTCTCCTACCTGATCTTAGAGAGTCAACCTCCCAACCTCAAGGAGGGCTTGATGGACATGGGGCAGGCGAGACTTCCTGCCCCCACCGCCTGACACAACGTCCCACAGGAGCATCTTGGTTCCTCCTGATTAATCTTTCCTGCCACTTCATTTAAATGCACACACCATAAAGAAACACCAGTTGCCGAGGGCTCAGCAGGAATCCATTTCCCAGCTTCCTTGCTGCACAACTAGTTGAGTAAGAGTGAAAAATACAAAAATTGGTCCTGGATAAAGAAGAGGGACACAGAGAAACCACTCGCTTTATAATTCTCAGCTCTGAGACCCTCTCTGCCGTGGGGAAATCTTGATCCCGGTGTTAGCCACGATCCTCATAGCTCTGGTCATGCTGAACCAAGACGTCGCTGATCTAATATACCAGCAAATCTCTGCAAGAAAATTAGTTTATGAATCCAAGGTAGACAAGGTTTTAGAGTTGAAACATTCCTGTCCAGGCATGAACTCAGGACAGCTTAAAAATAGGAGGCATCAGAAGGGAAATGGTTGGCAAAAATCCGTTGATCCCACAGAATCGATATATATTTTTAAAATTTGAAATGGTAACATTTCTCACAACACCCGGATTTCTGGAATCTCCTGAGAAATGGGGAGGTCTAGCATGCTGGGCTGGTGTTCCTGCATGACAGCAACCTGAGTGTGGAGCTCAGGGACTCGCGTGGCTCACCTGCAGGGCAGGAATGGCCCAGAGTGGACACGGCTGACCTGGAGGGGACCCACAGGTTAACTGATGGCCCCTGGTGGTATTTACATCTACAAGATCCTCCCGCAAAACCGTGAGCTTGGCAGAGTTAATTAGAATCGAAACCCGGGCAAACCTAGAGCTGCTCATAAAGGAACATAAGGAGAGCGGACAAGTGTGAGTCAAGGACGCACCGGCAGGTTGGTACGGAAAGATGGGTTTTGTTGGTAATTGCTAAATTGTTGAGGGCTCTCATGGTCATTGCCTGTCCCCCAAAGGGGCATTGAGGCAGAGGGAATAGCAGCCACCACTCACTGAGCCTACACGCCAGACACGGTGGGCACGGTGTCATCATTTCATTCAAGCCTCATACCTTCACTTCACCTGCTCAGGCTTCAGAAAGAGAAGTTCATGGAAGAAATTTGGCCTAAAGGATGCTAGACACAGGTATTTTTGGTTCTGCTAAGGTGCTGGGCGTAAACCGTGTTCTTTGATTCCTTTTTAGATACCGCAAGTTGCCCCAGCATAAGTTCCCCGTGGAGCTAAGAGACTGCATCGCAGCCACGATCCACTTCCTGAAGTCCCTGAATATGTACGGGGTGGATCCAGACCGGGTCGTGCTCTGCGGTGACAGTGTGGGAGGGGGAATGGCAACGGTGATTTGTCAAAGATTTGTGGGCTGTCCAGATCTCCCCAAGATCCGTGCTCAGATCCTGATCTACGCCACTCTCCAAGCTGTGGATTTCCGGCTCCCCTCCTATCAGCAGAACAAGAATGTCCCCATGGCCAGTCGAGACTTCGCCTTCTACTGTTGGTGTGCTTTACTGGACATCAATCCGTCCTGGAAAAGCATTGTCCTCAAAGGTGCCCATTTGCCTGCCGAATTCTGGGAAAAGTATAGAAAGTGGTTGGGTGCGGAAAACATCCCGGAGAGGTTTAAGAAGAGAACCTACCAGCCGATGTCCTCTGAGCCCTTGAATGAGGCTGCCTATCTGGAGACGAGCCTCGCTCTGGATTCAACGAACTCACCCCTGATTGCAGAAGATGAAGTCGTGTCCCAACTCCCCGAGACGTTCATTGTGAGCTGTGAGTTTGACCTTCTCCGGGACGATTCACTGTTGTACAAGAAGCGATTGGAGGACCTAGGAGTCCCAGTGACTTGGCACCACATGGAGGATGGTTTTCATGGAGTGCTTAGCACCTTAGATATGGGCTGTTTGCACTTTCCTTGCTCCACGAGGATTCTGGACGCCATGGTTCATTTTCTAAAGGGGTTGTGACCCTCTTTGCTTCCTGGTAGAGCTACGAGACTATGCATTCCACCACCATCTGGTTCCCCAACGGGGCTCTCTCTTGTGATGTAGGTGATGCTGAGTGGGGCTAGGGAGGGGGTCGAGGTTGCCTTGTCCTTCTTGCTTCAGGTTCCAGAAATGTAGAATGCATGTTTCTGATGTCTGGAGGGAGAGCAGTAGGAGAGACAGGTTTGGGGGGAGGGTGACGGTCTGTTCACGTTCTCCATTGGGAAAATTTGAGCTGACGATCTGCAGCGGTCATCTGAGAGTGAGCGGTCAAGCGAGGGTTGCCTCTGGCTTCCCTGGCTGGTCTAGGCTGTGGGTAGCAGGAGGGTCCACTTGGCTGGCCTTGGAATGAAACAGGGACACATCGTGTGCAATCCCATGGGCTTTCTTCAATCTAGCTCAGAGGATGGGGCTCTGATGTTCCAGACTGCTGGGTGCAGGTGGAGAACCTGCTGTCCCTCTCCTCCTCTGGGTACACAGTGATATTTTTCCCGCTGTTCTCTGCCTCTGAACTCAGAGTTTCAGCTCTCTAGGCTGGAAGAGTTAGGACAGAGTGGATAGGTTTTCTGTAGTGGTTGACACCTAGTGGCAGATGAAGACGGCTCAGAGCCACCTGATGGGGGCGCTCTGGAGCTCTTGGAGTCACAGGGGCGGAAGGGACTGAAGATGTGTTAGCAAAAACTATTTCTGTTTTAAGACACAGAACCAGTTCAAATTGGCCTAAATCAGAGAAAGAATGTGTTGGTAGCTGTGAATTCCAGGGATAAATCAGGTATCGTTTGATCCAGGAATTCAAACGATGCTGGTGAGCTGCCTTCTCTTCTCTCCTCCATTCTGTGCTCTGCTGCATGGACTGCCTCTTCACCTCTGCATATGGTGGCCCTGAGCAGCTCCACACTCACACTGTCCCGAGTCCTGTGCCTCATTCTCAGCCGTCCCAGCAGAAACCACACCATAGCTCAATGGTCCCGTGGGCTTGCTGAGTACCGTGTCCAGTTGCCACAACCTAGGGAATGGAATGCTTGACCAACCAGGCCTAAGTCCCATGTGAGCCTTGGAGTGGAGGACGGGGTCTGTTCCACCGGGAGCTTGGACTGAGCATGAGGGAGGGAGTACTTTCCTCCCATCCACGCTCATTACTCTACAGTAGACATCAGTGGTTGCTCCGCTGGTGGCTATCAGTGCTTCCGCGACTACAGAAGCTAAAGGAACCCTGAATCAGAGCACTCGGAAGTGGCAAGAGATGTCAAGGACCACTAGGCCAGTTGACCACCTGTCCCTGAGGCTATTCCCATGAAAGGGCAGGCCCAGGTTCCCAGGGTGGCCCTACCTGGTCTTCGGGAGGCTCTGCTCCTGGTTGGCTACCAGCTTTTATAGGCCGAGATCCAAGTCTACGGCACAGAGGCCCCCGTGCGTGTCCTTGACTTGCTTTCAGTTGAATGTTTGTGCTGAAACATGGGGCAGAGAGGAATCCCACTTGGTGGCTTCTGGATCCATTCACAGCAGAAGACCAGGAGGTGTCTTTGTTGGAAAGATAGGAACCACTCGCTGAAAGCCCCTGGTTTGGCGGCCACTCGGCTGTTGGGCGGTATTGGATCTGAGGGGCATGGTCTCTTCTAGACTAGGCCTCTGAGTTGAGTCTGGGTAGGCTCCTCTCCTGGAGTGTGGTCTTCACTGTTTCCCCTGCCTCTGGATATAGGTAGAGGGACTGAGCCGACCTTGTGGGAACTTGGGTGGTTAGCTTTTCTACTACGGGGCAGCGAGAAGTGTGGGAGCCACTGGAGGACCAGGCCCAGAGGAGATGAGTTGGTTGCATTTTCAGGGCTGGGAGAACCTCTGGATTTAAACTTCCATCCCCCTGTGATGAGAAAAGAGCTCTTTCGAGTTGCTGCCCAAGCAATTTGCAGCCTGGCAACCCTGCTCACACCCACGGGCATGTAGATAAGAACCTCGAGCTTAGGATTCCCTGCCATAAGTTCCCACTTCACTTTTCCCAGGGCACCTTTTTAAAATAACCACTTGGGGGTCAAGCCCACAAGACGTGGGTGACCTTTGCCCCAACCACCTTACAGCAGCAGGTGCTTGCTACTCTGCTCTCTTTCCTGCTCGCTCGAGACCTGAGACAGAGGACCGCCCTTCCCTCGGTTCATTGCACCCTCCAACACATTTCTGGGATCTGTAAGCAATAAATCTCTTGAGCTTATTACCTTTGTGTGAGTGTATTGAAACTGTACCTTCAATCAAAACGACCCCAGGTCTCCCCTTCCCCAGGGTGGGAGCTAGGATGCTGAGGGAGCTGCCTGCTGATCCCACGTGGGCGCCTTGTGTCTCCTCATTCAGCAGGTCATGATCTGCATATTTTTATTTAATCCACCAGCTATGCACCTCCCCAACACACTCATTTGTTCCTCACATGAATCCTACAAAGTAGGTATTCTTAAATCCATTTTACAGATGAGGAAACAGACGCCCAGAGTCATTAATAATAATGCTCATTTCCTGTCTCTTTCCAGTCAGGCTCAAGGCCACATGGCTGGTCAGGTGCCTGCATTGAACCCCTGATCCATCTGACAACACCCCCTTCCTGCCATGTCCCATGGCCCATTAGCTCTTTCCTTTCCCATCATTTGGAATTAAAATAAAAGACACGACTGAGCCACATGACCTTATTTGAGTCATTTGCCGTCCACCTACGTGTCGGCTGCTGTTTGATCTGAGTCAGGTTGATGGAGCCAAGTACATTTTTGTCCATCTGGTTTCCTTTGCTTTTTTGACTGCAGCTTTCTCAAAGTCCGAATGGCTTTAGAATTGGTCATTGTAGCTGAGAAGCCCAGCTAATATCAGCTCTGGGATGATGGACACCTACATACCATTAAGCCCTGACATTGTGCAAGTGTTTTCTCAGTAAATTCCCAGGACTTTCCTTGAAAAGATCTGCCAGTTAGGCCAAAGCCAGTGCCGTCTGATAAAGGACAATGTGTTGCATCCCAAATTGCTCTCGTTGGTCAGTAGGCAATTGAGGACAAGGTCCTAAGGCAAAGTTGGAAAAATGGGCAAAACTAGTCTCTACTGTTCTTTCCTCCACTTCCCTTGCAGTGTCTTCCTCGGGGTACTCCTCACCCCTGCCCAGGACCTCCCTGCCTTTCTGACCCCAAACCTTGTCTCCTCTCTGCCTGCACCCTCTGCTCCAGGGTGACTGCTGGCTTTCTGTTATCCCCAGGCTACTATAGCCAGTCTAGGTTAGGTTCTGCCGCAATGACAAGTGGCCCTACAGTCTTAGTGGCTTAGGACCACAAAGGTCTATTTCTTGCTCACGTTATACATTACATGGCCTTCACAGCTCGCCTGGAGCTCTGCTCCACATTTCTCTGCTCCAGCATCCCCAGGCTAACGGAGCAGCTTCTCTGTGAAATGTTCTCCAGTCTCATGGCAGAGGAGAAAAGACCACAGCAAATCACACGTGCTCCCCAAGCTTCTGTTGACCTTTCATTGACCAGAGCAAGTCATGCAGCCATGCCTGACGTTGACTCGACAAAGAAGCATCATCCTCCCCAGGCGGCAGATATTTTTTGGATAATATGACAGCTTACCATGCTCGCAATCACAATATTTCCATTCTACCTTCAAAAAATTAATTCTAAATTATATAAGTGATACACAAAGATATTATCTTTTTATTTTTAATTTTTTCGAAAGATATTATTTTTTTATTTTAGAGAGAGAGAGAGTACATGTGAATGGGGGAGGGGGAGAGGGAGAGAGAGAATCTCAAGCAGAGTCTGCGCTGAGCGTGGAGCCAGACGTGGGGCTCGATCACACAGCCCTGAGATCATGACCTGACTGGAAACGAAGAATCGGATGCCTAACCAACTGAGCCACCCAGGAGCCCCGATATTATCTTTTTAAATAAAAACTTCAAATACAATGAAAAGTAGGGGCACCTGGGTGGCTCAGTGGGTTAAAGCCTCTGCCTTTGGCTCAGGTCATGATCTCAGTGTCCTGGGATCGAGCCCCGCATCGGGCTCTCTGCTCAGTGGGAGCCTGCTTCCCCCTCTCTCTCTGCCTGCCTCTCTGCCTACTTGAGATCTCTCTCTCTCTCTCTCTCTCAAATAAATAAAATCTTTAAAAAAAAAAATACTTCAAATACTGGAGATAAGGCTAACGTCCTTTTTGACCAGCCTTCCTTCACTCTATCCCCTCATATCTGGTTGTATCCACTGTTGTCTTGTTGGCAGGGAGTGGTCTTCCAATCTTTTAAAGCCTATTTCTATACTTTTACATACACAGATATGTACCCATGGAAAATATAGAGCCGTATTTTGTGGGATGACTTTGCCATATATTGGTACATAAAAGGTATTATTCTGTGCATGTTGTAACACTTGAGTGTTTTCAGTCAATGCTCTATCTTCGAAATCTAGCCTAGTAAACAACATAGATTTACCTTACTCTTTTTAGCTACTGCATAGTAGTCCCCATTGTGGCTATGTTATAGTTCTTAGCCATTCCCAAGCAGTGGACACATTTGGTCTCTTTCTAGTTTTTCACAGACCAACAAATCCGTAGTGAATGTGTCTGCACACACCCCCTTCTGTACGTGTGATTCTGTGATGGGGTCAAGGAGAACAGTTAACTGGGGATATTTTAAATGTTGGTGGATGCTCCCAAGATGCTTGTCCTGTTTCCCAGCAGATCTCAACTGGGAGGGAAATCACTGGATCATAACCATCGATCCCAAAGGCAAAAAGAAAATGGATTGGCTTGACAACCAGTAGGGTGGGACCGAGTTGGCATGGCATGCCTGTATTTTTAGAAGGAAAGTTCCTTCACTCAAATGAACCTCTACAAGAATCAGTTGAGGAGTCGGGGCAGGTTGTAGCATTATCGGTTCGTCGCCTCCAACGTTGATGCATTCCATAGAAGAAAGCAAATGGTGTCAGAGCCAGCAGATTGTCTCCTCATTTCCACGGTTGCCATGGCTTGCTCTGTTCCCTGGCTAACAAAACTCTGCCCCAACATCATAGCTGGTTGTCTTGCAAATTACTTCACAAAGTTGAATCAGATAAGGCAGTGCTTGGTGTTCAGTTTCAAAGCATTTCTAGTCATAGGAAAAAGCCCTCCTATTTCCCAATTTCGCAAATATGCTCCTCTACGGTAGGGAAAGGAATGCATTTTGTCACTAAAATAAACTTGGTTTAGGCCCGAAGGGAAGAAGGGGTTGAATTTACCCCTTATATGTGACAGGCATCTTATGAAGTGTTTTATAGGTGACATTTCATTGAATTCTCATCGTCTCATGGTATTTACTCCAATTTTCAGATTAGGAAACCAAGGTTGACTTGGGCAATCTTGAAGTTCAAGCCAAGTGTGTGAGTTCCAAGTCTACCACCCACTCCTCTTCTGTTCCGTGCAAAATACCCCGAGGCAGATTGGTCATCTTTACTAAGTGTTTCTAGGCCATGCTGGACCAGGAGGGCAGAAGGCAATCCATGACCTATATCTCAGGTCTCGGCTTAGGTTCTGCTTTCTCTGGAAAGCCAAGCAGGGTTAGGTCCTTCTGTCAGTTTGCAGACCATGCTGTCGTTCCTCTAACATAGTGCTGAGCACACGGTATTGGAATCATACAATAACCCAAAATGCCTGCCCCTAATCTGGATGCAAGTGATCCCTAATTTCTAATGTCCACAGGTGATGAGAGAAACAAATGACAATCATCTCTGCAGGAGGTAATGTCATCTTAGACCTACATTACTTTTGCAAATAATTTTTCAGGTACCAGGTACATGAGAAAAGAAGAGCTAGCAAAAAGAAGTCACAGAAACAACAGCTAAAAAGAAAAAAGAAAAAGAAAGAGGGCGCCTGGCTGGCTCAAAATGTGAATTTTGATCTTGAGTTTGAACCCCACGTTGGGTGTAGAGATTAAATAAAACTTAAAAAAAAAAAAAAGGAGTCACATGCTATAGAATAGTTCTGCTTACTCCGTCTGGGGAGATAAAGTCTGTATCAATATAGTTATACATATAATCTAGATAAATAGAAGAGGGAAATCTGTATGTAGTCTATGAATATAATCTACACATTTAAAATATAATATATAAGTATAATCTAGAAATCTATAGATTTGAAAATTTGGAAGGCAAAGAGTGGCAATTTAAAAATTCAAAAGGTAGAAGGGTGCCTAGGTGGCTCAGTTGGTTGGGCATCCAACTCTTGGTTTTGCCTCAGGTCATGATCTTGGGGTCGGGGGGATCAAACCCTGTGTTGAGCTTGGTGCTCAGCAGGGATTCTGCTTGAGATTGTGTTTCTCCCTCCTCCCCCTCCCCCCTGCACGTTTTCTCTTCGAAATAAATAAATAATTTTTTTTAAGATTCAAAAGGTAGAAAAATAAAAAATTTGGAACTCTAAAATGTGACCTATCTATGAATCACACAGAAATTGTACTTTATTTTTTTTTAAAGATTTTATTATTTATTAGAAAGAGAGCACGTGAGAGAGAAAGAGAGCAAGCACGAGCAGGCGGCAGAGGCAGAGGGAAAAGCAGGCTCCTCGCTGAGCAGGGAGCCCAACACGGGGCTTGATCCCAGGACCCCGGGATCATGACCTAGGCTGAACGCAGATGCTCAACCGACTGAGGCACCCAGCCACCCCTCGAACAGAAATTTTAGAACTGAAAAATGCAACAGATTGAACTAAAAATCCACTGGGTGGGGTTTAAATGCACCCTTGAAGAGAGAGGATATGTGAGCTAGAATACAGGTCAGAAGAAATTCTGATGATTCGCAATTAAGCACAAAGAGACAAAAGGATAGAAAACATAGAGGAGGGGACAAGAGGCATTGAGGATGCAGTGAGAAGGTATAATAAATATGTAATTGGTGTCCTAGAAAGCAAAGAGAAAGAAAGGAGGTAGAAGCAATATTTGTACAGAGTGGCTGAGGACTTCCTAAAATGATTGAAAGATTAAGCATTAAAAAGTAATTTCTAGTTTTCAGTATATTTTCTTATCTTTACATATGTTCTTATATCTTCAGAGCAAAATTTCTTTTTTTTTGGCAAAAATTTCTAAAATATAAAATAATCACACAGTAGAGATGATCAATAATGCCATGTTTGGGCTCTTTGAAAACACTCAAGAAAATTGATAAGCATCTGGTAAGACCAATAAAGAAAAGGGGGAACACAAATAGTAAATGCCAGGAATAAAAAGGGACTTCAGTACAGATCCTAGAGATACTAAGAAGATAATGGGAGGAAATTATGAGCAGCATATGCTAAAAAATTGAGAATTTAGATGCAATGTGTAAATTCCTAGAGAAGCACAATGTACCAAACTAAAAAGAGAAAATCTGATTTGTTTTATCATAAAAGATATTGAATCTGAACTGAAGTCTCCCAACAAAACAAACCAACACAAAATGAATATCTCCTGACCCAGATGCCTTGATTTTCTTAATATTAAGGGGAAAATGATATTAATCCTACATAAACTGGCATAGAGAATATAAAAAGCAGATATACTCCTTCTGTGAGGCTTACTTAGTAATAAAATTCCACAAGGATAGTGGAAGTGAACATTATAGGCTGTGAAAATCTTACTCACGGATATAAATATTTCTAAAAAATATTTAGCAAACTGAATCCATCAGTATATACCGAGGCTAGTATACCATGATCAAGGTGAGTTTATACTAGAATGCAAGCTCCATTTCACATTGGAGAATTTGTTAGTATCACAAACTCAATGTAATTTATCACACTAATACCTTCAGTGAGAGAAACTGTGTGATTATCTTAATAGATGCAAACCTTAAACATTTATTTACGAAAAAACTGTCCGTTCTTTAGTATAGAAGAAAATGTCTTTAACCCAGTAAATGGCATGGACAAAAAATACCTATAAATAATATTATTATTTTAATAAAAATGAAATATAACAAGGCTGGCAAGGATGTGGAGAAATGGGAACCCCTGCTCATTGCTGGTGGGAACGTACACTAGTGTGAACCCTGGAGAAAAGCGTTTTGTGTTGCCAATTCCCTCCCTGGATACTTTGAAACATTGGAAGGGGAAAAAACTGACATACCTGTACACGCATGGTCATAGCAGCACTATCCGCAATAGCCAAAAGGTGGAAACGATCTAAATATCCATCAACAGATGAATGGATAAATACAGTGTGGTCTATATATACAGTGGAATATTACTTAGCCATTATTCATCCAAAAAGGAAGTTCAGAATGAAATTCTGACATGTACTCTACCATGGGATGAACCTTGAAAACATTAGGCTAAGTGAAATAAGCAAGACCAAACCAAACCAAACCAAACCAAAGCCCTGTATGCTTTCATTTCTATGAGGTGTGTGGAACAGGAAAATTCATAGAAATGGAAAGTAGAACAGGGATTACCAGGGCCTGGGGGAAGTAGAAATGGGGAGCTATCGCTTAATGGGTACAGAGTGTCTATTTAGGATGATGATAAAGCTCCAGAGGTATGGAGAGATAGAAACAAACTTACATACTGATGGGGGGGGGGAATATACATGGACAGATTGGACAACAGTTTCGCACTATCTCACAAAGGAGAAGACACGCACACCCTGTGACCCAGCAATTCCCTTTCTGTAGGTATATATCTTAGAGCAGAGCTTTCCCAAGCAAGATCCCTGGAGAGCCTCAAGCTTCCTTCAGGGCACCTGCAAGGGCCAAACTATTTTCTTAGTAATACTGAGATGTTATTTGCCCCTTTTCACCATGTCGATGTTGGTACTGACAGTGCGGATGAAGTGGCGGGTAGAGCAGCTAGTGCCCAGGCAGGAATCAAGGCAGGGGACCAGCGGTGCTGGCAGTCAAGTTCTCCACCACCACACACTCGCAGTAAAATAATTAATGATGATGATGATGATGATGATGATGATGTTAGTTTCACTTAAGGTTGTCCTTGATGAAGAAGTAAAAATTACTAATTTTTTTTAAGGATTGTATTTATTTATTTGACAGAGAGAGACACAGCGAGAGAGGGAACACAAGCAGGGGCAGAGGGAGAGGGAGAAGCAGGCTTCCCGCTGAGCAGGGAGCCCGATGTGGGGCTCGATCCCAGGACCCTGGGATCATGACCTGAGCCGAAGGCAGATGCGTAATGACTGAGCCATCCAAGCGCCCCCAAATTACTAATTTTATTAAATCTTGACCTTTGAGCAGATACCTTTTGAACATGCTGTGTGATGAAACAGAAGGCAGGTGTGAGTAAAAGTCTGCTGTTGCATACCCAAGAATGATATTCTCTTGAAAGAGAGCACTGAAGTTGTAAGCGGAAGTAGATGGGCTTTTTTTTAATTAAATGCCATTTTTACTTGAAGACATGATGGGTAGACAAACTGTGATTATTCAAATTGAACATCTGGCTCATATTTTCTTAGAAATGAATGAAGTACGTCTGACACTTCAGGGGAAACAGTGGACATTAGTTATTGCCGATGACAGAGCTTTGAGCTTTCAAACTAAAACTAGAATTTTGGAAACCTTGTATCTGTCACTGTGAGCTGGTCAACTTCCTAATGTTTAAATGTTTTTCTGATGAGATCACTGGTGGTATTAGCAGATGCAATTTTTACAATATAGAATATGCCAACATTTGGAAGATTCGTAAGGCTCAGTATACCAATGGATTCCAAATGACCACCATGATGTTACAAAATGGCAAATAACTGAAAGATCTACTCACAACACAAGCTCAGCCAGTGGATTTTAATGTAACAGAGCTCAAAGTGACATCTGCATAGTTGCAGATTCCACATGGTAATTAACCAGCAAGAAACTACCACTCATTGAGTTTTCCTTTAGCATCAAAGAATAGCCCCACTGGCTGCAAAGCCTATTAAAATGTTTCTCTCTTCTAACTACATATCGGTATGAGGTTAGATTTTCTCCCTTATGCCAAACAATATATCACAACAGATGGAATTTTTTTAAATCAATACATAATAATCAATATATTTACATTAATCTATTGGGTTTTCCCATCCTGTGGTATAAATATCCCCACCATGAACGATTTTGAGCTCCCAATGTGATTTTACAGAATGTAGAATTGGGAAGAGATGGGCACCAAGGGCTCTCAGGAGCTCTATGACCTGGTTCCAGACCACTAATATAATCCATATTTTATAAAGCCCTCTGGGTCCTCGATAATTTTTAAAAAAGATTTTATTTATTTATTTGGCAGAGAAATAGAGAGAGCACAAGCAAGGGGAGCAGCAGAAGGAGAGGAAGAAGCAGGACCCTCGCTGAGCAGGGAGCCTGATGCGGGGCTCGATCCCAGGACCCCGGGATCATGACCTGAGCCGAAGGCAGATGCTTAACTGACTGAGCCACCCAGGCGCCCCCTCAATAATTTTTAAGAAACTAGAAATGTGAGAACCACTGCCCTCGAGAAATGGCTATGTCTGGGCCCCAGGGAACATGTACAAAAAAGTCATAGCAACCACAGCCCCATGCAACATGAGTGAATCTTAAAAACATTAACTATAGGGGCGCCTGGTTGGCTCCATCAGGTAAGCCTCTGCCTTCAGCTCAGGTCATGATCCCGGGGTCCTGGGATCCAACCCCGAGTCGGGCTCCCTGTTCAGCGGAGAGTCTGCTTCTCCCTCTCCCTCTGCCTCCTCCCCCGTGCATGTGCTCTGTTTCTCTCTCTCTCTCTCAAGTAAATAAAATCTTAAAAAAAATATATTAACTCTATGGAGGAAAAGAGACCAGACTCAAATGAATCCATGCTATACAGTTCCCTTTATATCAACTCCACAAACAGGCAAGGCTAAGCATTAGCTATAGGAATGCATCCTTTGGTGCTCAGCATATTTAAAAAAAAAAAAGAAAGCAAGGAGGTGACAGCTACAGAAGTCAGGTTGGAAAGGGAGGTGCGTGTGTGGCCCTGGGCTGCTGGCAATCCTCTGTTTCTTGACCTCTGTGCTGTTTTGTGGGGGTGTGCTCTCCTGCAATTCATTTATCCGTACATTTATTTTTAATGTACTTGTTCATACTGTGTTACATCTTATAATTAAAAGTTGAAAAAAATGGAATTATACAGAACACATGACTCCCCTCACTTGGATCGAAGGACGTCCCTTCTTCCCGGCTCGAGCCTGCCCAGACGGTCGTCCCTGCCAAATAGAGTTTTGCCAGGCTCTGTGGTGTGTCTTCACGTCCTCTCCCCGCCACATAGTTAGTTTCAAGAGGGAACAAATAGTTCCTTGGAGTTCCTCTCCTTTTGTTTAGAGGCTGTTGGGAAATGCGTTCTCTGAATTGCCTACTTGAACCTTGGAGTTCCTCTCCTTTTGTTTAGAGGCTGTTGGGAAATGCGTTCTCTGAATTGCCTACTTGAACTTGGACATCTTCACTTGTGGCAAGTGAGACTACAGGGTTCTGCTTCTTTAATTTAACCATAGTAGAGACACCATTCTCTGTTAGCATTTTTTAACAGCTACAGAGTATTTCATTACGTGGATGTTCCCCAATTTATGGAACCAGCCCTCCCTTGATAGAGAGGTGGTTCCTAATGTTTTTTGTTTTGTGAATAAACAAAATAATGGCCTTTCTCCCATTGGACCTCAGTCGCGTCCCTCTGTGGGGATGGGACCTTGGTCTAGTTACTGATGTGTTACACCCACAGCTCAGTGCCCACGATGTAGCATGTGCTCAATAAAATGATTGTGGGGCGAATGAAGACCAACTGAATGAACGACATGGTATCAGTTGGAGCACAAAGATAGGATTCTTTGTCGAAACCCTTTGGGCAAAGGGGCAGACAAGCACTGAGTGCAGCCCAGAGGTCTAGGCCTAAATCAGAGTGGATTCAAATCCCAGCTCGTCCACGTGCGTGACGTTAGACAGCTACTTAATCTCTCCTTGCTTCACTGTTCTTGTCTATAAAATGGGCGTAATCGTGGCATCTGTTTCAAAGGGCTGCTGTGAGAATTAAATGAGTAACTACATGAAAATACGTCCACATGAGCCTAGCACATCAGCACTAGAGTAATAGAATTAGTAATAGAATGTGATCATCTCAACTCACCCTCGTTAAAATACCCCAACGGTGATGCCTCTCACAGGGCGACAACACGAAAACAAGATCCTTCTGGCCCTGCGTTTGTGGTGGTTATTGTTGGTTTGATTTGCTTCTATGGGGTCAGTTTTGCTCCTGAAGAATCAGCTTCCCCCTTAAGGAGAGTATTTATATGCACAGCCTATCACCATGGAGACAGTCAACAGTAGGGAATCCAAGATCAGGTCACCTCTCCCTGGAGGCTGAAAGTAGACTCTCAGGCCCATTTATTTTGTGAAATTGGCAGGGTGTCGTCATCTATACCCACTCAGAAACGTAGCTGGGAAGATGGAAAAGATACCCTAAACTCAGCAACTGCGTAACATCTCCCCACCCCCGAAACCTGAAACTGTGTCAAGTCCAAAGGCTCGGGGCAAACACTTACTATGCAGTTTTTGACTGCAGTAAGTCCACAGTCATCCTCTACCCCAAGCTGGAAGGTCGAGACCAAGTATTCAACCCGAGTGCTCACTGGAAACTGGGTGGAAGAGAGGAGGAAGGTAAGCAATGGGAGAAAGTGGACAGAGGGCTTGGGGGATGGCTTGGCAGGCAGAGGTAGGAATAAGGTCATTATTATTTCCAAATTAAAGTTCATACGTGGTTACATCTTAAGAATGTGACATTAGGATCTCTGTGCTCTTCACAGGGGAGTTACATTCAAGCAAGAATCAAGGTCCCCATTATATCTTGAAAATACCACAGCAGAGGTGTCTACATAGTTGAGCCTCAAAGCATTATTTTCAGTGGAGTGTTTCTAGGCATCTGGTGTTCCCTGTCCCTAATTCCCTTGAACCTTGATTTGAAGAACACTTGCTGTCCCTGATCTGGCCCTTCCCAGAGTGTGGTACTTGCCAAGGCAGGCTTGCCACCCCTTGCATTGCTGTCCGGGAATGAGCTGCTGCTCTCTGACACCTGTCCCACAGTCTTGCCCTACCCGTGCATTTCAGATTTTACTTTCAAAACAGAACAAATGGGCTCGTGGTTTCCCCATGTACTTTAAAGGCCAACAGAAAAAAACTTTGCCTCAATTGGCCTACTTGAAATCGGGTATCTACATTTGTGGTGGCAATCGAGACTGAGTCCCTTAGATTTCTGCAAAGACATGGAGATATCCTCATGTCTTCTTGGGAAATGGGCAAGGAAAAGAAGGCGAGATACGATTAGCAGCTTTAGTGTAAGTGTGGGGAAGGTTGGTGGTAACATCTGAGAACTGGAAAAGGCTATTTTTAGGGGGAACATTTGCATTCACCACCCTTCCGGTTAGATGTGGCCTGTGGCCATTGTTAGTTCTCATTGCACTTGGCCTTATTTGGTGGGCAGGTGTGTGTAAGAGAAGGTTCAGGGGCAAGGAGAACTGGCTGAGAAATCCCTCCAGGCTCCTGTAGGCGAGATAGTACCCAACGATACTATGGGCTGGTCCTACACCTAGAAGAGATTGCATAAAGAGAGCAGAGTTGGAGTGATATGAAAAATATGGCAGACTAAGAAGATCCAGCTCCTTACTCTCCCACAGAAACACTTAAGAAACAACTATAGCCTAGCTAGAATAACTACAGAAGAGTTCTGAAAAGCAGTCAAAGGTCTACGGCAAATGCCCAATTTAGAAAGTCACATTCAAAATGGTAGGAAATGCCATCGTACTTTTCCTTGCTCTTTTCTCATTTTCTCCTTAGAACAGCAGGGTAGAGTATAAGAGAAGCAGTGGCTCAGCTCCCAGTTCCTTCCCTTGAACCCAGAGAGAGTGGAGCAACATTTTAATCTGTCTGGAGGCTGCTTGAGGGACTGATCCCCCTGCTTTGCTTAACTCAGAGCTCAGATAGGGAAAAATGTCATAGTTCATATTTCAGGCTAAGAAAAGCTGTTGAAAGCAAGGGTGGTTACAGCAGGTAAAAACTGCTAGGGGCTACAAACCCGTGAAAGTCTGAGGCCAGAGATTGCAGGTGGAGGAATGCAACAGAACATAAAAGGCCTTGAGAAGAAGCAGGGGAGACACTCTTTCAGAAATTAAGGCATTTTAAAGTAGCTGTGTATATAAACTAAATTAAAAAATCACACACACACATGCACACACACACACACAGGCTCAAGCAAGATGAATGCTCAGAAAACTCCTGAGAATTTAAGACTTCATTCACCCTGGAACACGCCCTGTTAGTTAGTGGAGATCTTCCCTTAAATGGACTGGACAAAAACCTTAGAACAACCATCTTGAATATGCATAAAGAGCTAAAAGAAAACATGAACAAAGAACTAAAGGAAATCAGGAAAATAATATTTGAACAAAATGAAAATATCAATAAAAATAGAAATTACAAAAAGAAATCAAACAGAAATAATGGAGTGAAAAATTTAATAACTACATTGAAAAAAATTCACTAGAGGTGTTTGACAGTAGACTTGAGCAGGCAGAAGAAAGAATCAGAAAACTTGAAGGGAAATCATTTGAAATTCTTGAGTCTGAGGAGACAAAATAAGGAATAGAGAAATGAGATCAGAGTCTAAGGACTTACGGGTCACCATCATGCAGACCAGTATACACATTATGGGAGAAAGAAGAGGAAAGGGCAGAAAGAATATTTGAAGAAATAATGCCTGAAAACTTCCTAACTTTGAACACAAGACATGTGTCTACAAATCCAAGAATCTCAGTGAACTCCAAAAGGAAACATCCAAAGAGATTCATGCGAAGACATATTAAACTCAACCTGTTGAAAGTCAAAGACAAAAGAATTTGAAAGCAGCAAAATCAAAACGATACATCACATACAAAGCAACATTTATAAGATTATCGGTAGATTTCTCAGCAGAAATCTTGCAGGCCAAAAGGGGGTGGAGTGATGTATTTAAAGTGCTAAAGAAAAAAGCAAACAAACAAAAAAAACCCGTAACATTTATCCACTGAGAATACTATAGCTAGCAAAACCATCCTTCAAAAATGAAGGAGAAACTAAAGCATCCCCAGATAAATGAAAGCTGAAGGAGTTCATTACCACTAGACCTACCCTACAAGAAATGGAGCGATGTTAGACAGTAACTCAAAGCCATATGAAATGAAGACCTCTGGTAAAGGTAAGCACATGGACACATATAAAAACCACGATTATTGTAATTTTGGTTTGTAAATCCAATGTATTTACAGGATTTAAAAAACAAACACATAAAATAATTATAAATCTCTGTTAATGGGTACAGGATATATCAAGATGAAGTTTATGACATCAGTAACATGAAGTGGGAGATGGCAGGATTGTAATGAAGCAGAGTTTTTATGTATGAGCTCAGTCAAGTTGGTGTCCGTTTAAAATAGGTTGTGAAAAAGATTGTTATAACTTAAGGATGTTTTAGGCAATCCCCATGATAACTACAAAGAAATATCTCTAGAATATACACAAAAGGAAATGAGAAGGAAATAAAAACATGTCACTTAAAATAATCAACTAAACACACGCAAAGGTAGTAATGGAGGAAATGAGGAACCAAAAAATCCTCTAAGAAAACAAGTAACAAAATGGCAAAAGTAAGCCCTCCCCTGACAGTAATTACTTTAAATGTAAATAGATTAACTTTGCAATCAAAAGACATAGATTGGCAAAATGAGGGGGGGGACTCAAAACCTAGGACGCAACTATGTGCCATCTATGAGACTGTCTTTAGATCTAAGGGCATGCATAGATTGAAAAGGAAAGGACAGAAAAAGTTATCCAACCAAAAGAGAGTGGGTGGGCTATACCGATACCATAAAAAAAATAGACTTTAAGTCAAAAATTGGTATAAGATAACCAAAGAAGTAAAGGATCTGTACTCGAGGAACTACAGAACACTCATGAAAGAAATTGAAGAAGACCAAAAAGCTGGAAAAGCATTCCATGCTCATGGATCGGAAGAATAAACATTGTTAAAATGTCTATGCTGCCCAGGGCAATCTATACTTTCAATGCCATCCCCATCAAAATTCCACCGGCATTTTTCAAAGGACTGGAACAAACAATCCTAAAATTTGTATGGAACCAGAAAAGACCCCAAATTGCTAAGGAAATGTTGAAAAAGAAAAACAAAGCCGGGGGCATCACGTTGCCTGGTTTCAAGCTTTACTACAAAGTTCTTATCACCAAGACAGCATGGTCCTGCCACAAAAACAGACACATGGACCAGTGGAACAGAGTAGAGAGCCCAGATATGGACCCGCAACTCTACAGTCAAATAATCTTTGACAAAGCAGGAAAAAATATTCAGTGGAAAAAAGACAGTCTCTTCAATAAATGGTGCTGGGAAAATTGGACAGCTATATGTAGAAGAATGAAACTTGACCATTCTCTTACACCATACACAAAGATAAACTCGAAATGGATAAAAGACCTCAACATGAGGCAGGAATCTATCAAAATCCTAGAGGAGAATACAGGCAGTAACCTCTTCGACATCAGCCACGGCAACTTCTTTCAAGACATATCTCCAAAGGC
>CM052900.1:158009915-158044367 GCA_028534135.1 Potos flavus | reverse complement strand
TTAAGAAATTAAAAATAGAGCTACCCTAAGACCCTGCAATTGCACTACAAGGTGTTTATCCCAAAGATACAGATGTAGTGAAAAGAAGGGCCACATGTACCCCAATGTTCATAGCAGCAGTGGCCACAATCGCCAAACTGTGGAAAGAGCCAAGATGTCCTTCAACAGACGAATGGATAAAGAAGATATGGTCCATATGTACAACGGAATATTATGCCTCCATCAGAAAGGATGAATACCCAACTTTTGTATCAACATGGACAGGACTGGAAGAGATTATGCTGAGTGAAATAAGTCAAGCAGAGAGAGTCAATTATCATAGGGTTTCACTTACGTATGGAGCATAAGGAAAAACACAGAGGACATTGGGAGAAGGAAAGGAAGGGTGAATGGAGGGAAATCGGAGGGAAGGACGGTGGGGGTTGGGTGAGCCTGGTGGTGGGTATTGAGGAGGATACGTATTGCATGGAGCACTGGGTGTGGTGCATGAACAATGAATCTTGGAACACTGAAAAAAAATAAAATTAAATTAAAAATATAAATAAATAAATACCAAGAAGTGCAAAAAAAAAAGGTATAAGAGCCAAAGAAGGACAATATATATTGAAGAAAGGGTCATGAAGAAATAGAAAATCTGAATAGATCTATAATGAGTAAGAAACAAAAACATCTCCAAAATACAAGTCCATGACTAGATGGGTTCCCTGGTGAATTTTACTTAGCATTTGACTACCATAACATAACAAAAGCTATATATGAAAAGCCACAGCTAACATCATACTCAATGGTAAAAGACCAAGAAAACTTTCCCTCTAAGATCAGAAAGAAGACAAGAATGTCTGTTTTGCCAGTTCTATTCAATATAGTATTAAAAGTTCGAGCCAGAGCAATTAGGCAAGAAAACGAAATAAAAAGCATAGAAATTGGAAAGGAAGAAGTAAAATTATCTTATATGTACCAAACCTTAAAGACCACACAACAAACAAAACAAACAAAAAACCCAGAAAAAACCCTGTCAAAACTGATAAATGAATTCAGCAAAGTAGCAAGATACAAAAATGAACATGCAAAAATCAGTTGCATTTCTATACACTAACAATGAACTATCTAAAAGGGGTACTAAAAAAAAAAATCTATTTACAATAGGACCAGAAAGAATAAAATTCTTACGAACAAACTTAACCACTGAGACAAAAGACTTATATAATGAAAACTACAAAGTATTGTCAAAAGAAATAAAACACAATCTCAGTAGATGGAAAGACAGCCTGTGTTCATGGATTGGAAGACACAATATCGCTAAGATGTCAATATCACCAAAACTGGCTACAGAATCAATGCAATCTTTATGATTTTTTTTTGCAGAAATTAAAAAATCCACCCTAAAATTCATTTGGAATCTCAAGAAACTGAATACCTGAAACAATCTTGAAAAGAAAGGAAGTACAAAGTTGGAAGATTCACATTCTCTGACTTTCAAAAATTACTATAAAGCTGCAGTAACCAAATATTGGAATACGGGCCTAAAGGTAGACATATAAACAAATCGAATAAAATGAAGAGTTCAGAAGGAAGCCCTCACATATCTGGTCAAATGATTTCAACAGGGCTGGCAAGATCATTCAATGGCGAAAGGACAGTCTTTTCAACAAAAACTGCATATCCAAATGCGAAAGAAGGAATTTGGACCCTCACCTTACACTACATACAAAAATTAATTCAAAATGGATCAAAAACCTAGATGTAAGACCTAAAACTGTAAAACTCTTAGAAGAAAACATAGGAGAAAAGCTTCATGACATTGAGTTTGGCAATGATTTTTTTTTGTGTGTAGGACACTGAAGTCATAGATAACAAAAGAAAAAAATAGATAAATTGGGCTTTCATCAAAATTGAAGACTTTTATGCATCAAAGAATACTATCAACAGAGTGAAAAGATAACTCGTGGAATGGGATAAAATGTTTGCAAATCTTATGTATGATAAAGGTTAATATCCAAAATATATAAAGAATGCCTACAAGTCAACAACAATAGAAAACAAACAATTAAAAATGGGGGAAAAAACTTGAACAGATATTCCTCCAAGTTATGCAGATGGCCAATAAGCACATGAAAAGATGCCCAACATCACTAGTCATTAGGGAAAGCAAATTAAAATCATAAGATACCGCTTCAGACCCATTAGGATGGCTATGATAAAAAAAAAAAAGAAGAAGAAAGAAAAAGAAAGTAGCAGGTGTTGGTGAGGATGTGGAGAAATTGGAACACTTAGTGGGAATGTAAAATGCGACCTTCTTTGCAGCTGCTTGTAGACAATATGACAGTTGCTAAAAACATTAAACATAGAATGGCCATATGACCCAGCAATTCCATTTCTGGGTTTATACCCAAAAGAACCAAAAGCAGAATTTTGAAGAGAGATATTCATACATTCAAGTTCATAGCAGCATTACTCACAGTAGCCAAAATGTAGAATGAATAAGCCAAATGTAGCGTATGCATGCAATGAAATACTACTCAGCCTTCAAAAGGAAGAAAATTCTTACACATGCTACAGCATAGACAAACCTTGAAGACACTACGCTAAGTGAAATAAGCCAGACATGGAAAGACAAACACTGTATGATTGCACTTGTAATGAAGTCCCTGGAGTAGTCAAATTCCCGGAGACCGAAAACAGAATGGTGGGTGCTGGGGGCGGAGGGAGGGAAATGTTTGATGGGTTCAGAGTTTTACTTTAAGAAGATGAAGAAGGTCTGGGGACAGGTGAGGATGATGGTTGCACAACCATAAAAGTGTACTTAATGCTACTGGACTATATATGCAAAAATGGTCAAAATGGTAAATTTTGTTATGTATACTTTACCACAATAAATTTTAAAAAATGAACCAGGAAACATAATATAATGGGCAGGGGGGAAGAGTGGAACTGGGAAGAGGTAAGGAAAACAAAGAAGAAAAAGAGAGGAAGGAGGCGAGCAGGAGGGGAGGACAGGGAGAAAGAAGACAAAGGGAGCAGGTGCAGACCATGAGAAGTGGTCAGGGGACACAAGTAAGAGCTTCCCTGAGGTGTGGGGTGCCAAGTGCCTGAGCACGGTCCTTTGTCAGCTCTGGAAGGGAGGGGGCGAGGTTAAGCCCGCATCGCGCAGGATGCCCTGGGCTCCATGTTTAGCCTCTCTCTGCCCAGCTTTCCCTAGCCCAGGAGGGGAGGGGATGCTGCGGAAACGTGAGAAGGTACATCACAGATGTTGTCTTGACTATTTCATCTTTTCCAGTTCACCAAAGCCACTGAGAAAACACCTCAGTGCCTTTACAGAAAAGAGTATGTCCCCTTCCCGGACCACAGACCAGACCAGATCTCCAGGTGGTATGGCAAGAGGAGAATTGAGGTAAGAGGGAGTGGGGGCCCCGCACGCTCAGGCCTGGGCTCCCCGCCAACACTCAGGGGCCACCACTGCCAGCTTCTAAGCTCCGTTCCCCCTCGGGGGACACAGGAGCCATCCGGTGAGCACCCTCCCCAACCTGGGGGCTGCCGATGGCCTCCACCTTTATTTACAATCTGCCAAATCTTCTGGATCATTTCCCAGTTCCTCCACACTCTCCTAACAGGACGTAGGCAAAGGGCGTGGGAAACAAACAAACAAACAAACAAACAAGGTAGATACTGAGTTAAGGGGAACATAGTGAGAAATCACATAGGGCCCTCCAAAAGCGAGTAGCGGTGATGCTGGGATGACAGTATTTTGGATCATCTATGCCCCGGCTTCCTGTTCTTTTGTATAAAGAGTCAGGGACCGTTCTGCCCTCTCTCACTCATCGAGTGCCAGCGCGGGCCGGTGTGTTGCAGTTCGCTGGAGAAGGAAGCAGGGCACTGAGACCTCAGGACATGTCCCCGACTCTGACCCCGCCCCCAGCCCCATGCCTGCCTAAACTCAGGGCGGGGGGATAGAGTGAGGGGTGGGCATTGTCAGAACGGGAGCATTTTGGAGCTGGAAGGGACCCAGGAGATTGTTCAGCGCAGCACCCTCGTTTTCAGATAAAAGGTTCTCCCCGGGTGTGGTGAAGGTCTTGTCCGAAACTGAGTAGCTGGCTGGTAAGGGACTAAGCAGGTGGCTGATCTGTAAATCAAGCAAGAGGTCTCCTCGCACCCGTCTTCGCTATCTGCCCGAGTGGACTCCTTGTCTTCTGCCTTTGGGCTCACCTCCGTGTAAACAGCACCGCGCTCTCAGCTCCGTCCCGTCATGCCGGGGTTGCACCGACGTTCCTGAGCACGCTGGCCTCCGCAGCCCGTGCTGGGGCTCTGGGGCTGCTAATCTTTACTGTTAGTGTGCACCGAAGACCCAAATGCATGTTCATGGAAGGAAGTCAAAATAAGAACCCGTGATCTGGGGCTCCTTTTCCCCAATCGTCCATATATATGAGGTACTCAGCCTAGTTCTCCATACTCATTCGTGCCGTCTCTTAAAGACTTCCGGACTCATTACAAGCCCCGACGAGGAGATAACCACACACGCACTTCTATATAATCTGGTTAAGGGGCACCTGGGTGGCTCAGTTGCTTAAGCATCTGACTCTTGATTTTTGGCTCAGGTCATGATCTCGAGGTCATGAGAGCGAGTTCTGAGTTGGGCTCCCCGTGCTTGGCGGGGGCGTCTGCTTGGGGATTCACTCTCTTCCTCTCCCTCTGCCCCTCCCTCTGCTCTCTTGCTTTCAAAAATAATAAATAAATAAATCTTTATATAATCTGATTAAAATTATGAAGCCCCCTGCCAACATATACACAAAATAGAACCGCGCAATCAGATAACGCATCTCCAAGGACTCCGTTCAAATCTCCTGCTTGTGGGCGGGGACCCTGGACATAGCACAGCCCCTTCACAGTTATTTCAACGCATCGGCTCTTCTGGGTATTTCGTCCTGCTTTTCCTCTGAGAACAGCCAGCTCCCATCCCCACATCCCTCTTCCTCCTTCTTAGGCAAAGGCACATCTGCTCTTTCAATGGACTATGTATGGATCGATGGGGTTAGCCTCCGCCGGGGAGGAGCCCCCTTCCTGTGCTTTTCCACTAGGCAGGTATATTCATCACATTTTTTATGTTCTGTGTTTTAGATGGTTTGACATCTTAGGGGCCGTGCTAATCCTGGACAGACTGCCCTCCCAGGACTGGCTAGTTCCTTAGGACGGTAAACAGCTTGCCTGGAAGCCACTGGGATACAAACCGACCGATCCAGAGCCCATACCCCAATTACCTCTTTCATATAATGCTCATGTGCCAAGCCAATATCCCTTTGTCTTAAATCACTCCAGGGCCAGACAGCAATGACCGGAGGCACCTCTTTAGCCCAGAGCCTGCTGAAATCATTCGAACTCTGCAATCCTAAACTTCTCAAACTTGCTTACCCTGCCTCGCCTGTTCCTTCCCTTGGAAACCACACGGAGGTCCTGGGCCATGCTCTCTCCTTCTACGATCCTGGGGGCTCCCCTACATGGTCCTTTGTGGTGCCCCCTCCTCTTGGGAATGGAAAGTAATGAACTTTCCAAATCATTTCTTTCCAAGGCAGTTGCCTCTCTATCTGTCACCTGACTACGCCTGATCAAAACAGAAATCCCAGCATCATCAAGACCGCGGGGCCATGCCCCAAACCAAGAAGAACAGCAAGAAAATCCCTTTCACCTTTCCCTGCTGTGCTACGTTCTCAGCATTTCCCTTGGTTCTTGGGAACCCCTCCAACTTGCTTTCCCTGGCATTGGAAATGTACTCCGGGCACCTGGTGATGCTGATCTTGGGAACCCCCGCTTGATGTCTGTGCCTGTCCCCCTTGTCTCCCTTCGGCATTGTGATCTGCCTTATTTATTACGTGCAGCTGGCATTTCCAGACCAGAGCAGACGCAGACCTCCCTGACTGCTCCAGACAAGAGGACAGGCATGGAAATCCACATTATCCTCCCCTGTAAATCAGCCCAGTCCTCCAAGATCCCCTTCCAGGGCCAAGAGGATTTTCTGTGGAAAGGCACGGATGCAGGCAAACGTCCCAGAGTCAGGAGGACACGGCTTTCTTCTCCTTGTAAATAACTCCCACCGAAGAAATCACTCCCCGAGTTTCCAGCTGAGGGAGCCGAAAATCCTCTGCGGGAGAAGGCAGTTTATGGGGCATTCTCTGACTCTTCCCCTAGTAACTGATTGAAAATACAAGGTGCCTATGTCAGGCTCGGTATTCAACGTCTTTCACTGGCCGTGGAAAGAGGCACTTGGATGGGGGAGCCTAGAGACACATCAGAGGGTGTAATTTCTGATCACAAGGGCAGCAGTGAGAGGGCTCAGACGCTTTCTATCAGACTGGGCGTCCTGCCTTTCATTTTAACGTGTCCCCGTGGCCCATTCTTGGGATGAATCGACGTGGCGCGCACAGGGGCCTCGGACGGAGAACTGACTGCCGCGAAGCTGGGATGCGTGTGTATGAAGGTGAGCTGCGCCGCGGGGGGCCAGACGACTGTGTCTCCCAGGTGGCGGCTCCCAGGGCTCAGGCAGCAGCACTCGCCGTCAGCTCCACACACCTTCCCCGGGGCCATGGGACGCCACGGGGATGCCTTGCTCCGATCGGTGAACACGCCCCGTGTCTGTCCCTCCAGGGCCTCCCCTACAAACACCTGATCACGCACCACCAGGAGCCCTCCCACCGCCACCTGATCAGCACCTACGATGACCACTACAACCGGCACAACTACGACCCGAGCCTGCCCCCACGTCGCTCCTGGAGCGGACACAAGCTGCTGTGGCTCCCGGAGAAATCGGACTTCCCCCTTCTTGGTATTCGTATAATCCGGGATTCCGCCCTATGCTGAAAGACTCACCCGGAGAGCGTTAGAATGACAGCAGAGGGGGAGAATCCTGTTGACCCGTGGGGCTGCTTCTTGCCTCGGAGGTGATGCTGGCTGTGGGGGGACGCCCTCCCCTGTGCACCGCCGGGGACTGGGTTTACCCGGAGCACACCTGGCGGGAGCATGAACTCAGATCCTGCCCTGACGTAGCACCTGGGGGGACACAGGAGTGACGAGCGGGGAGGAATTCCCGCCCTTGGGGAGTGTCATTCCAGCGGGTCCCAGATCAGACACTGTGGATGACTTAAGATCTGGCAAATAAGATCATTCTGGACTGGGATATGTGCCACGAGGCAAAGATACCTAGTGAGGAACGCCAAGTGAGGCAGGTATTTGTGACTCTCCTTTGGGTGGAACGATGAGGGAAGGTCTTTCTGGAAGAGGGAGTGGAGTTGAGAAGGTGGGAGCCATGTAGGAATTGGGGGGAAGAGAATTCCAGAAGAGGAAATAGCGAGTGAGGACACTCCACGGCAGGAAGACCACTTTGGGACTCATGGGCCACCAAAAGGAGTGTGGCTTTTGTCCTTCCAGCAGCAAGAGGACTTTGAAGGGATTTTTGTAGGAGAGCGCCTCGATCTGATTGACATTTCAAGCTACCCTCATCTGCCAGTCCACGCCCCGTTCACCCAGACTCGGTTTCTCTTGCAGCTCCCCCTACGAACTACGGACTCTATGAGCAGCTGCAGCGGAGACGGCTCGCACCCAAGGCTGCCCTGAGGGAGAGCACCTATACCTCGTCCTACCCCAGACCACCGCCGCACGCTTTGTCCCGGCGCGAGCATGCCATCCCCGTCCCTCCCCCTCGTCTGCACCCCGTCCTGCGCTTCTGAGAGCGGCCACGCCACGGGCGATGCGGGCAGAGCCCACCGGAGCCCCTGTGCTGTTGGACCTGCCGGGCAGCAGGTGCTGCGGACACATCCAGACTTTTCGATCCGGCCCCACCGAGGGGCCCCTGGAATCATGGTCTGTGTTTCATGGATCCCACCCCTCCTCCAAACCCTCAGGTTCCTTTCTTTTCCATCTCGCCATTAAAGCTCTTTGACACAATGGAGTGTCTGTCGTGTATGTGCAGAATTCTGCAGAATAGCAGAAGGCCCTCTCCCTCATTTCCCATGAGGGGAAACTGAGGCCCAGAGAGGTAACATGTTCCAGGAAGGAGGGTCTGGTCCATACAGAAGGGGATCTGACCATGAGACCCACTGCAGACCCCCACGGAATCGTAGCATATGATCATGACAGGGCACCCCGCAGGAGCTGGCCGTCGGGGAGGGGTCCGGCACGTCGTCGCCTCCCCAGGGGCGCGCTGAACCCAGGGCTCAGAGGAAGCGAGACACACAGCATTTCCCTCCCACCTCTGAGCTCTCAAATCCTTTTCCGGGTTTGAGGATGGGGAATTTTTCAGCAAGTGTTTCAGAAGGAGGATGGACCCCTGGACAGAAGATCCGGGGCGCTGTCCTGGCTCAGGGACTGGGTGCGGTCCTTGCCCAGGACGGAGCCCCCCGAGGCACGTTCTGCCACCTGACGTGTTGTCCAGCCTCTAGAGGAGCACGGCCAGCCCGTGTCTGCCCAGAATGGCCTTCTCTGCCGTCTGCCACCACCCCGCCTATCCGAGTTCATTACTGCAGGTGGGGTGCTCGGTGTATAGTCCTTGGCTGGACGAACGAATGAACCGTTGTCTCTTTTGGGGCTCCTCTCTGCACCCACGCTGTACCCCATTCACCATGACCCAGTCCTGTTCCACACTCTGAGCCCCCGTCTAGCTGCTTTCCCACATCCCCGCCCCAAGGTGGACCTCCGTCCAGACCCCAACCCATCTTGATGCCCAGAGATCCCTATTCTTCCCAGAACTCAGCAACTCTCACTTCCAAGTCAGAGAAAAGTGAGCCCTGCCCTCCGCCACCCCCCCCCCCAAATCCTCCTGCCAGCGTCAGAAAGAAGGTCACCGCTTTGTTGCTCCATCCCTTGGAACCTGGCCGTCCATCCATGACAGGGCATCAGTAAACTTCTGAGGCCTTGCCAGCCCATCTCACACCTACCACTACAAACAGTTGTTTTTCTGCTTCGGAGCAAAAGAAATGAATGGAAGTATTTTTCCATGGATCTTTTCTTTACGTTTTTGGCACCTGCCACCATATTCTAGCAAATAATCAAGAAAAAAAAGCAAGAAAAAACCTAAGTTAATATTTATTCTGGGTTGAACAAGCAGCTCAACAAAAGCCAGGATCTGGGCACCAATGAGATTATCTCATTGACTCGTCTCTACCACCATCTGTGGTAGGTGCCCCAAGGTAGGGATTATAAATGTCATTTCTGTTTACAGAAACGGGAACAAAGAACAGAGACAATGGAGATTAACCGGCTGGCCCGAGATTGCACAGGGGACGAATCCTAGAGCTGGGATTTGAAGCTAGGTGGGCTGGTCGCAGAGCGTACATGCTTAGCCCTCGTGCAAACCTGTCTCTTCAAGGAAACGAAAGCCTCGAGGCCAGCTGGCCATGTCGGTCTGCTGTGCGCTTGGCTCAGGGACACGTGTGTGTGGTTGGCTGTGATTCTGGTCCAGAAATGATGTGACTCAAAGTAGAGGAAGACTGGTTGGGCTGTCCCTGTCGAGGACACCTGCTGCCTCCAGGCCTCCTCTAGGAGGAGCTCAGCACACCCTGGAGCCAGCACTCACTCCTCCAAGAGCCTGTTCACGGACCCTGTCTCCCCTACCAGAGCCAGAGTTCCCTGAAGTCAGAGCCGGGCACCCCCGAGGCACTGAGTTTCGCGGAAAGAGTGGTGGGCAGGAAGAGGAAGGGAATAAAGGACGCTGGGCCAGGAGGAGAGCTCCAAGCGGTTGCGGGGGGCTGGCACCCCGCTGGCCCTCCTTGCCCCTCCAGCAGCCGCTAGGCCGTCCCATAAACATCCTCTGAGCCACGGTCAAGTAGGGCGCTGACATCCCAGAGCCTTCCATCGGGCAGAGGAGAGGGATCTTAAACAAATACAGGACAGGACAGAGTGATGTGGGGGACAGGAATTCGGGATCTTGGTGGACAGTGTGTCATGAGGGAGATCGGTGGGCATGTACCGAAGGGAAGGGGTCTTGAGAGCAATAATGGGGGCATGGAGACATGATCTAGCAGGGAAGCCTTCCCGAAAGAAGGGGTATTTAGACAGAGGCCAGAACATGGGGTGGGGGGAAGCGAGGGACTAGCCAGGTACAGGGGCAAGTGGGGAGGGCAGAGAGAGTGGTTTAGGTCACAGGAACAGCATGTATGGGGCTCCGTATTGGGAAGGAGCTAGCAGGTTTGTTAAAAGCCTGAAAGATGGTGTATGGGTTTCCTACTGCTGCTGTGACAAATACCACAAACTTAGTGGCTTAAAGGAACACGAGCTTATTCTCCTACAGTTCCGGACGTGCGAAGTCCACAATGGGTTCTCCTGGAGGCTCTAGGGGTGAATGGGTTCCTTGCCTTTTCCTGCTTCGAGGGGACACCTACACTCCTTGACTCGTGACCCCCCTCTCTCTTTCCAGACCAGCAAGCCATGTAGCATCTTCTCTCTCTCCCTCCTTCGAGGACCCTTGCAATTACATGGGGCCCTGGATCATCGAGGATAATCCCTCCATCTCAAATCCTTAGTCACGTCTGCAAAGTTCTTTTGGAATATAAACTAACATATTCAGAGGTTCCAGGAATGAGGATGCGGACATTGGCTTGAGGAGGAGGAGTGCATTATTCATCTGGAGCCCGGATATAAGGCAGGAGTCCTGGGCACTCAGCGTGTGTTCCCCGAGACATATCTAGTCCTTTCTGGACTGGGAAGGTGGAGAGGCAACGGTGGGCGTGAATGAGCCCTAGGACTCTGGCTGGTCACACTCCTTGGTCGGCACTCCTTGGCCTTCCACACACACAGATTAAAAAGTGGCTCTAGGGGCGCCTGGGTAGCTCAGTTGGTTAAGCATCGACTCTTGATTTTGGCTCAGGTCATGATCTCCGAGTCATGGGATGGAGCCCTGTGTCCGGCTCTGTGCTCAGCAGGGTGTCTACTTAAGATTCTCTCTCTCCCCACCCTCTAGAGAGAGAGATTGTATAAACACTACAGTGGCCGGAAGTACTGGAATCGGATTATTAAGAATTTGAAAATCAGGGGCGCCTGGGTGGCTCAGTGGGTTAAGCCTCTGCCTTTGGCTCAGGTCATGATCTCAGGGTCCTGGGATCGAGCCCCGCGTCGGGCTCTCTGCTCAGCAGGGAGCCTGCTTCCTGAACCCTCTCCCTCTGCCTGCCTTTCTGCCTACTTGTGATCTCTCTCTCTGTCAAATAAATAAATATTAAAAAAAAAAAAAAAAGACTTTGAAAATCAGATTGAAACACTGTAACCAGATTAACAAATCAGGCTGCACAGGCTGCAGCAGTGCCCCCAGCGAAACCGGGGCTTGGGAGGAGAATCACCCAATCTTTTCCAAGGACTGGAAAGGAGAGTGAGGGTCTTTTCCCCATATCCCTGCTTCAGCTCGCTTCTCGAGCCTGAGCGGCATCAGCATGGCTGGGCAGGAGTGGGGTTCTTGCCCTCTGAGTGTGTGGATCAGGTGGGGTGTGGGGGGGGCCGAGAAGTCACATTCCTAGCAAGTTCTCAGGTGATGCTGATGCTGCTGGTCTGGGGAACATACCTTGGGAACCACTCCAGGAGGCTGCCGTCTTATTTTATTGGTGATATCTCTTTGGAATAACAGATTCTGCTGTGAAAACAGTATTTATTGCAACCCCCTGACCGGACTTTCTCTATGGTTTCCCAGCAACAGTGGGAGCCTATGTCTCCGGAATGTATTACAAAGTATAAAGTGAGCAGTGCGTTGCCAGGTGCTGGGACAGCATAGTGAAAGGTTTGAGAGCGCTGACTGCTGTGCCTTAGAATTCCAGTTTCACGGCGGACAGGCTGTGTGACCTTGAAGAAGTTACTGCCCCTCTCTGAATCTCTCTTCCTCTAGCAATGGGTACCATAACTATCTCTAATGCAGAGAGCAATACTGAGCCCAGAGCTTGGTACATCATAAATCCTCCATGAATGGTGGCAACTACTGTTCAACAAAAACAAGGTCAAGAAAACATGAGGACAGCTGAGGACATGGAGGGCAGCTGAGACCTGAGACAGAGTTTTACTCTTATGCCCGCCGTTCCCTCCGTTGAGACAGGATGCTTTTTACCTCGGAATCAGGCGCTTTAGGAGCCAAGCCCCAGATGCACCCCCGGTGCTGTCCCACTGGCTGGGACAAGCCTGCCCCCTGCTGGCCGATTTGACACCAATATACAGGCAGCTATGGTTTCAAACGCAGGGTTTCTCAGGGATTGGTACTAACCTCAGATGTGAAAATAATTCAAAACCAGATTTTCTGATTCTTTTTGGAAAACATCTGGCAGCTGGTGGTGAGCCTCGGTGTACCGATGCTTAGAGAATTCAGGCATGAATTTTTTTTAAGTTTTTATTTTAATCGGCTGGTGCTCATCATGAAAAGTGCATTCCTTAATCCCCATCCCCTATTTCCCCCATCCTCCTGCCCACCTGCCCTCTAGTAACCATCAGTGTGTTCTCTATAGTTAAGAGTCTGTTTCTTGCTTTCTCTCTCTCTCTCTTTCTCCCTTCGCTTGTTTGTTTTGTTTCTTAAATTCCACATCTGAGTGAAACCACATGGTATTTGTCTTTCTTTGTCTTATTTCACTTCCCATAATACGCTCTAGCTCCATCCACGTCATTGTAAATGGCAAGATTTCATTCTTTTAAATGGTTGAATAATATTCCACTGTGTATAGAGACCACATCTTCTTTACCCATTCATCAATCGATGGACACCGGGCTGCTTCCATAATTTGGCTATTGTAAATTAATACTGCTACAAACATAGAGGCACATATACCCCTTTGCATTAGTGTTTTTGTATTCTTTGGATTAATACCCAGTAGCACAATAACTAGGTCATAGGGTGTTTCTATTTTTAACTTTTTGAGGAACCTCCATACTGTTTTCCAGAGTAGCTGCCCCAGTTTGCATTCCCACCAACAGTTCGAAAGCGTTCCTTTTTCTGCACATCTGTGCCAACACTTGTTTCTAATGTTGTTTTTTTTTTTTCTTTTTAGCCATTCTGACATGTGTGAGGTGATGTCTCATTGTAGTTGTGATTTGCATTTCCCTGATGATGAGTGATGTTGAGCATCTTTTCATGTGTCTGTTAGCCATCTGGACGTCTTCTTTGGAGAAGAGTCTGTTCATGTCTTCTGCCCACTTTTTAATTGGATTTTTTGGTCTTTTGGTGTTGAGTTGTGTAAATTCTTTATATATTTTGGATATAACCCTTTTTCGGATGTCATTTGCAAATATCTTCTCCCATTTGGTAGGTTGTCTTTCAATTTTGTTGATTGTTTCCTTTGCTGTGCAGAAGCTTTTTATTTTGATGAAGTCCCAAGAGTTTTATTTTTGCTTTTGGTTCCCTTACCCCATAAGACATATCTAGAAAAATGCTGCTATGGCCAATGTCAGAGAAATTACTGCCTGTGCCCTCTACTAGGATTTTTATGGTTTCAGGTCTCATATTTAGGTCTTTAATCCATTTTATTTTGGGGTATTTGAGTTTATTTTTGGGCACGGTGAAAGAAAGTGGTCCAGTTTCATTCTTTTGCATGTAGCTGTCTGGTTTTCCAAACACCATTTGTTGAAGAGACTGTCTTTTTCCCATTAGGTATTCTTTCCTGCTTTGTCAAAGATTAATTGTGGGTTTATTTCTGGATTTTCTATTCTGTTCCATTGATTTATGTGTCTATGTTTGGGTCAGTGCCATACTGTTTTGATTACTACAGCTTTGTAATATTACTTCAAGTCCAGAATTGTGATGCCTCCCTCTCATTTTTTTTCTTTTTCCAGATTGCTTTGGCTATTCAGGGCCTTTTGTGGTTCCATACAAGTTTTAGAATTGTTTGTTCTAGTTCTGTGAAATATGCTGTTAATATTTTGATAGGGATTGCACTGAATGTGTACATTGCTTTGGGTGTATGGGCATTTTAACAATGTTTATTCCTCCAGTCCATGAGCATGGAATGTCTTTCTATTCGTGTCGTCTTCAATTTCTTTCACCAGTATTTTATAGTTTTCAGAGTACAGGTCTTTCATCTTCTTGGTTAGGGTTTTTATTACTTTTGGTGCAATTACAAATGGGATTGATTCTTTAATTTCTCTTTCTGTTGCTTCATTATTAGTGTATAAAAATACAACAGATTTCTGTAGATTGATTTTTTATCCCGTGACTTTACTGAACTCATTTATCAGTTTTAGCAGCTTTTTGGTGGAGTCTTTGGAGTTTTCTATGTAGACTATATAGTCTTTTGGTTTTTCATGTCATATACAAACCGCAAAGGTTTTTACTTCTTCCTACCACGTTGGATGTATTTATTCTTTTTTGTTGTCTGATTGCTGTGACTAGGACTTCCAGTACTATGTTGAATAAAAGTGGTGAGAGTGGACATCTCTGTCTTATTCCTGACCTTAGGGGGGGAAGCTCTCAGTTTTTCCCCATTGAGGATGATTTTAGCTGTGGGTTTTCATATATGACTTTTATTAAGCTGAGATATGTTCCCTCTAAACCTACTTTGTTGAGGGCTTTTATCATGAATGGATGTTGTACTTTGTCAGATGTTTTTTCTGCATCTATTGAAATGATCATATATATGGTTTTTATCCTTTCTCTTATTGATGCGAGGTATCACTCTGACTTGCAAATATTTAACCACACTTGGATCCCAGCAATAAATCCCACTTGATCGTGGTGAATGATTTTTTAAAAATACATGTTGGATTTGGTTGCAAGTATTTTGTTGAGGATTTTTGCATCCATGCTCATCAGAGATATTGGCCTGTAGTTCTCTTTTTTTGTGATTTTTCATCTGGTTTTGGTGTCAGGGTTATACTGGCCTCATAGAATGAATTTGGAAGTTTTTCATCCTTTTCTATTTTTTGGGACTAGTCTGAGAAGAATAGGTATTAACTCTTCTTTAAATGTTTGGAAGAATTTGCCTGTGAAGCCATCCGGCCCTGAACTTTTGTTTGATGGGAGTTTTTTGATTACTGATTCAACTTCTTTATTGGTAACCGATCTACTCAAATTTCTATTTCTTCATGTTTCAGTTTTGGTAGGTTACATGTTTCTAGGAATTTATCCATTTCTTCCAGTTGTCCAATTTGTTAGGTTATAGTTTTTTCATAATATTCTAATTATTTGTATTTCTGTGGTGTTTATTTTTATTTCTCCTCTCTCGTTTGTGACTTTGTATTGGTCCTTTCTCTTTTTCTTTTTGATAAGTCTGGCTAGGGGTTTATCAGTTTTATCAATTTTTTCAAAGAACCAGCTTCTGGTTTCATTGTTTTATTGTTTTTTTAGTTCCTGTATCATTTATTTCTGCTCTAATCTTTATTATTTCCCTTCTTCTGCTGGCTTTCAGCTTTCTTTGTTGTGTCTTTTCCTAACACCTTTGGATGCGAGATTTGGTTGTTCAAGATTTTTCTTCTTTTTTTGTTAAGATTTTATTTATTTACTTGAGAGAGAGAGTGAGAGAGCACAAGATGGGGGAGGGTCAGAGGGAGAAGCAGACTCCCCTGCTGAGCGGAGAGCTTGATGTGGGACTTGATCCTGAGACTCCAGGATCATGACCTGAGCTGAAGGCAGATGCTTAACCGACTGAGGCATTCCAGATTTTTCTTGCTTCGTGAGGTAGCCCTATGTTGCTATATGCTTCCCTCTTAGGACCATTTTTGCGATATCCCAAAAGTTTTGGAGTGTTATGTTTTCATCTGTTTCCATGTACTTTTTTATTTCTTCATTTATTTCCTGGTTGAGCCATTCATCATTTAGTACCATGTTGCTTAATTTCCATGTAACTGTGGTCTTTCCAGATTTTTTCTTGAGGTTGACTTCCAGTTTTGTAGTATTGTGGTTAGAAAAGGTGCATGGTATGATTTCAATCTTTTTGTATTTATTGAGTCCAGGTTTAGGTCTAATATGTGATCTATTTTGGAGACTGTTCCATGTTCACCTGAAAAGATGTGTATTCTGATGTTTAAGGATGGGATATTCTGAAAATATCTGTTAGATCTGTCTAGTCCAGCGGGTCATTCAAAGCCATTGTTTCCTTGTTGGTTTCCTTTTAGATGATCTGTCCATTGCTAAAGTCCCCTGCTATTATTGTATTATTATTAATTAGTTCCTTTATCTTTGTTACTAGCTGTTTTATGTATTTGGGTGCTCCCACGGTGGGGGCAGAGAATTCAGGCACAAATTTGAAGGCACACCTTTGTTGGCCTGCAAGCCTGTGGGGCACACTTCCAGGTCCCAATTCCAGCCAGCTGAGAAACAGGATGTCTCTGAGGTCTCTGGAGAGACTGCGGGGGACTGTGGTTACCTAGTTGTTCTTCCAGACCTGAAACTGACATCGGTTAGGGGCCTTGGCTTTGGAACATGCTGGGGCTGGAATCTCCCTTGCCCCTACAACCCACCACCACCGGGTATAAAATACAAAATCAATGGGAGTCACTTGTAAATCGCTGTTGAATGAGTATAATATGAATGGAATTCTATTGCATATGCTACTCTGTATTTGATTTTATTTTTCATCCAATGATGTAATCGTCTGTGATCTAACATGGCCCGGCCGACTTCTTACTTTTGATACCTGCTCCCTTCCCATTCCTCTCAATCTCAGAAAGTCAAGACCAAGCTCTAGAGGGTCTCTTGACCCCTCGTACCTCACATTTGCACTAAGAAAATCCTGCTGATTCCCTCTCCAGGGCGTCCACAAAGCCGTCCCCACTGTGACTCAAGTGCGAGCCAGGATCCCCCACTGGGAGCTCGAAGAGTCTCCTCCCTGGTGTCTCTACTTCGCTGTTAATTCCCCATGGAACATAGTCCAGCAGCAGTGAGGGGAGGCGACCGGGAAAACGTGCATCAGGTCATCTTACAACCCTACTCACAAACTTCCAGTGATCGCCTAGCCAGCCTCTGCCCTCGGGGTTATGTTCCACCTTCCTAGCCTCCTCTCCCTGGGCTTCCCCCTAGTTCAAGGTGAGGCCACTGCGCTTTCCATGGGACCCTCCACCGCAGCTAACTCTGGGCCCACAGTGCCCCCTGGTGGCCGAGACCCGTCTGGACGAGAGACCAGGGAGGAGGTAGGTGAGCAAGCACCGGGCACTTTAGGTTTGGAAAAGATTTTGGAAGAGCAAAAGCTTAGAAGACCCAGAGCGTTAGTGGGAGACAGGGGAGTCTAACAATCCTGGCTGGGGTGGTGCCTACTCACTGGGTTTTGGAGATGGGGCTGGAACGGGAGAGCAGGTGGCATCAGGATGGGCCGAAAGGTCGCCTCTGGGGCCTCTCGTCAGACCAGTGGCCACGTCTGTGCAGGAGAGAACAGTGGGCTGTGTCTGGGTCAGCTATCAAGGAACTTCCCGGGGACGTGGGCTGAGTCACCTCCCTCCCTCCAGAATGGCTCTCCCACCGGCAGAGACCCCGCACGAGGTCTCGGTGGAAACTCTAGCTACTCGGACATGAGACCCGTGCTTTCCCCCCGGAAGTTCAGGGGGCAGCCTTTACTTTTCAAGACCCCTGTGACTTTTGCTGACTTGATTGTCTGGTGGTGCCTCTTCCAAGCATAGGCCACCGTAAGGGAAAAAGCGACTGCACAGATGACCAGTCCAGGCGCCAGCGGGCTGGGCGTGTGGGTCCCCGGCGGGAACCCGGGCATGGAACCCAGCTCCTCGGGTCCCACCGCGGGGAGGCCCCAGAGGGACCTACCCCTGTCCCTCAGGCCCCACGTCATCTGCCTGCTTGCCCCACACCCCTTATTCCCCCCCCCCACTCCGTTTGTCTATAGGGCACTGCGTGTTGCTGACCTCACCATTCATAGTACAATTATTCTGAGAAATTAAGCCCAAAACTGGACAGAAAAGAGAAGTAAAAGGGATAGCATTTTACAATGGAAGAGGTGAAAACAAATATTTGAACTTAGGAGCGATTTAGCTGTCTAAACTAAGACAGCCAAGTGAGAAGTTGCCAGGAGAGGGTGGCCTGGCGGAGGGCCGACCCCTACCGGCTGTGCTTGGACCCCGTGGCCAGGACTAACAATATAAGGAGAAAAGAACCATCACGAAACTCCTCCCCCCTGGGGAGAAACCACTGCTTTCCCTTTGAGTAAACTTTGTCCCTCGATCAGCCGTTCTCAAAGTTTGGGTCTCAAGACTCCTTTAGATTCTTAAAATACATCAAAGATCCCAAAGAGCTTTTGTTTAGAGGGATTACGTCTATTAATATGGGCTGTATTTATCAAAATGGAAAAATGTTAAGAACATGTTTATGAATGCAATCACATATAACGGTACCCGACCTATCACCTAGGAAATATAAATGCCATATTTTATCGAAAGCAGTCATGTCTTCCAAAATTAAAAAAAAAATTTAGTGTGAAGCATGGCATTAAAAAAATAACAGATTGGGGCTCCTGGGTGGCTCAGTGGGTTAAAGCCTCTGCCTTCGGCTCAGGTCATGATCTCAGGGTCCTGGGATCGAGCCCCGCATCGGGCTCTCTGCTCAGCGGGGAGCCTGCTTCTTCCCCCTCTCTCTGCCTGCCTCTCTGCCTACTTGTGATCCCTCTCTGTCCAATAAATAAATAAATGAAATCTTAAAAAAAATAACAGATCAATTAGGATGTAATTTACATACCACACAATTCATCCATTTAAAGGATAGAAGTCCATCGCCATGGCACCCACGTGCCCCTACCTCTGAGTCTCTCTGCAGTGATTGGATTGGTCTATGCTCCCCTACAGCTCGACTCTCCACACGTCCTTCCCGGTGAGCGTGAAAGCATGAATCAGACCATGGAAATCTTTCCATGGAGCCTCTCTTTGTTCCAAGTCCCACGTGATCTGCCGGTGCCCCCTGCCCAGACTGGGCATCCTTCTTTCTCTTCTCCAGCTGGCCACACCCTTGACTAGATCGGGATCTGCAGTCTGCCCAGTGACCCAGCATGATCTCCTCAGCTGACAAACATTCTTTGCTTGACCAACCCTTAGCCAGGCTCCTGAACCTTCTCCTAGGCCCATCTGTGCACTTCCTTGTAAAATCCAGTCTTAGCAAGACCCCTGCTAAGTTGCTTCAGCAAGAATCCCCCCACCACTTGACACCTGATCATCCCCCACCCCGGGGCTGCCTCCAGCGGGAATCCTGTTAGGTTGGTCCCCACGTCCCGTGCCCCGTCCTCCCCACTCCTTGGCTGTTAATCCCCATTTGTCCCGGTTGTGTTAGGAGCGGAGTCCTGCTCTCTCCTATTGCAATGGTCCTAAATAAAATCTGCCTTCACTCTAACCTCTGTCCGTCTCTGGGTTTTTTTGGCACAACTCCCACAGCTGGTTCTGACTCAGGAGTAGTGCTTTCCAATAACCCAAATAACCCAGTGAGACACCCGCCCCCTTTGTAGTTTTCCATCCCAGCCTCTGTGTTCTCTTCAGAGAATTAGTTACAACCTGCCACTTTACAACCGTGGTCTTGTGACAGCCTGTGAACAGGAGACTGTCCGTCTTGCTGGGCACAGTGTCACCGCGGGGGAAGCCACTCAGGCACATGTGCTCGTTGAGTGATTCAAGGAGAAAGGAGGCAGGAGGAGGCTGGGGTCTGCAGTCCCCAGCAGATGGAGGTTACTAGTGGCTCTCCGTGAGAAGCTCATCCATTGGAGGGGACCCCGCGTGCCTGGAAATATGTACGTAGACCTGCCTAGAAGCAGTCATGCTTCCAGGGTGGAGTGGGTCCCAGGACAGAGACGAGCAAAAAGTCCCCATCTTCCTGGACAGCCAGTGCCACTGAGGAGTCCAACAAAAAGACCTAGGATGGGAGAATAGGAGACCATTGGGCAAAAGCCTTCATTTGGAGATGATATCAAATGTTGAACTTGAGACCCTGAGGGCCGACACTCCTGTCCCTCCCCACAGGACCTTAGCTGAGCCAGAGGGACCTTTCTCCCTGCCAAGTACCTTGGGCCCAGGTCTGGGGATATCAGACTCTCTTGGGGTGTAGGGTGCCTTGGGGACTACCACAGTGATCCCCCAGGCATGTCCTCTGGGGCCGAGGGACATGGGATGGGAGAGGCCCCAGGGCCTGCCCCTGTCCCCCCGACCAGGTGGAGAGAAAGAGGTTTCCCACAGCGCAGGTCCCCCGTGGCGGGTCCTGGCCTCAGCCCTCCCCTCCGGCATCCCCACAGAACCCCCTTCCCAGCCCAAGAACAAACTCCTCTTGGACTCCCTGGTCCACCCCACTCATGATCCGTGATCTGCAGGGTTCTGTGAGTTTCCACCCCAAAGGACACAGAAACCAGGTTTGGCCAGAGAAACCACGCTAACACTAGTAAGAAGGTTTCCCTCCCGCTCTTCTAGGGACTTGCTGATCAGCATCCTTTCCCTTACTGGAGCCAGTGTGCGGGGAGGAGGCGTGTGGTGCGGTGTGTGGATAAAAGGCATGTAAATCCAGACCCTGCTCCCTCCATTTTCCTGCAGGGTGACCTTGGACCAATCAAGGGCTCCCCCCTTTCGTGGGCCACTGTTGGTCTCAGGCTGACTTGCCCATCTCCCAGAGATGCATAACCGTGGAAAGCGTATGAAGAAAGGGATGAAGATGCCCCAGGAGAAGTGACATGGCGAGAAATTTCACATTAATGGAACTCTTGGGGATATTTCATGACATTGGAAGCACGAAAGATCCAATGGGGGAGGGGGGCTGAGCCAAAGTCAGGAGTGTAACAAACAATCCATCAAAGCTCAGAGAAGACGTTTGCTCCCCCTCCCCGGTGAAGCCATGAGAGATGATCACTATTCAAACTACTCTTCATACATTTTTTTACAAGGAAATAAGGCACTCGAATTCTCAATGTTTTAAATGACACTGTACTAAACAAATATTTGTTTTACTGTTTTTTTTTCATTTCTCTATACATTTATAACCACAGTGAGAGAGTTCTTAAAATTTTTTGAAGGCCAAGGGATAATCATAATTTTCCCCATTGATTATTAGGATTGCTTTGTACTTCCAGCTTGCACTCATTTTTACCACCTTGCTCTGCTGCGACTGGATTACTGGTCTACCTGCATTTAATTTACTGTTCAGCTGATGAGTGTTTTGTCTGCCTCGATGGAAAGTAAGGTCTGCACATAATGCTGAGAGCTGGACCGGGTCATAATTTTTGGCTGTTTCCCCATCACGCAGAATAGCAGTCAGCATACCCTTGACATCCAGGAAGGACTTTTATTTTTTTTCAATTGAGGAACAGTTGACCAACACAAATGTATATCCTTAAAATGCACAATGTGATGATTGACATGGGGATATATGTGCAGTGATGACCAAAATCTAGTGCCTTTTAGCAAACTATTAAAATCCTACAGGCATGGAAACTTAGTGTTTCTACACCATGTTAAAAAAAATAATATCCCGGGGCCAGGACGTGTCAATGAGAGACTGACTTCATTCTCCAAACACCTCTCTTCCCGCCCCCTCCCCACCAGGAAAGACTAGAACGACATGTTTTGAAATTAGTATATTAGGATGTTTAACAAAACACCTGCAGACAAATAGGTGACTTCCTTGCCTGGGGTAAGACAATGTCCTGGCTGGGTTTTCCTGGCTCACAGTAGAATGTATACAGACCTATTAGAACTGGCTCACGTGGTCAGGGCGGAAGTCTCACCATCTGTCTTCTGTGAACTGGAGAACCAGCAAAGCCAGTGATAGAACTCAGCCCAAGACTGAAGGCCTGAAAAGCAAGGGAGAAGATGGCGTAACCTAGTCTGAGGCCAAAGACCTGAGAACCAGGGGACCCCTGGTGTAAGCCCCAGAGTCTGAAGGCTTAGGAGCCAGGAGCTCCAGGGGTTCATGGGCAAGAAGAGAGAGAATTTGCCCTTCCTTCCCCTTTTTGTTCCATTCTGATCCCCAACGGGTTGAATGATGCCAAGAATCTCTAACCTCAGTCTACTGATTCAAACCCTAATCTCTCCCAGAAATACCCTTACAGACATACCCAGGATTAATGTTTTACCAGCTACCTGGGCATCCCTTAGTCAAGGTGACCCCAAAAAATCATCACAGTGACTCAAACAAGGGCACCCAAATAAAGGATTCAGGGGCTGGTATTGCTGATGGGAGATCCTTAGGCAAGAGCCTTTGTTTCCCTATAAAAGGAGTTTTCCCAGCATAATGATGCATACCCACCCAGCTTATCCAGTTCTTGTAGGAGCCAATGAGATGATGCTCGTGGAGGGCTCGGCATACAGTAAGAGCTCAATAAATGGGTCGTTCTCTTCACGCTTCAATCTTCCTTTCTATTTCTGACAGCAGGAGAGCGGGACACAGGGCATGCCATAGGACTCAACTTTTATATGTGGCCACCAATGAATCCTGGTTCGCTCAGGCAGCTTCAACCGCCAGCACAGGGAGAGGGAGGGCATCTGAAAGACTGCATTTATCTCTAGTGATGCTCAGATAGACGTTTCCAAGCCTCGGGACTTGTACGCCACCTGCTGGTAGATCCGGGTGATACAAGCTGGACTGCGTTGTTCACTATTTTGAGAAATCTGTCCTGAACTGCTTTTTGAGTATAAATATTTGTGTTGTGATATATATAAATGTCAAAGATATAAATTGCCTTTAAAGATCGTAAAAAGAAATGTTTTTATTTGTTTGTTTGTTTATTTATTTTTAGAAATGATGTTTTTAAAGAACTCATCCAGGTAATTAAAAGAATGTTTAACTTCATTTGATGCCTGTAAACAAATGAAACTTTAGAACAGTTTAGAAATCAACGAACAAGAATTGTTTCCTCTGTTAAAAAAATATATTTAGAATCACAAAATTTTAGAGCTGGAAGGTTACAGTGAAATTTTTAAAAGGAGACGTCACCTTTCAGAGCAGTTTTAGGTTCACAGTAAAATTGAGTAGAGAGTAGTTTCCATCTAACTCCTACCGCGTCCTCACCCTGCCCCCCACAACGCGCAGCCTCCCCCACGCAGAGCGGTACACATATCTTGGTTGCTTCCAGATTTGGGCAATTACGACTAAAGCTGCTCTAAGCATCTGAGTGTTGGTTTGGGTGTGGACATAAGTTTTCACCTCATTTGGACGGATAGATGGCAAGGAGCAAGATTGCCTGATCATATGATAAGGATATGTATTACATTCTTTTTTTTCCCCTCAACAACCGCACCTGTTAGAGATTGCCCCATAAAGGGCAGGGACTGTGTCTCTGTCACCCTGCGGTCCCACAGCAGAGCACAGAGTCTGGCACGTGGTTGTAAATGCTTATAACTGCATGTGCATGGAAATCTTTAGCATCCGTTTATAGCTAAATGTTATTTTCCACTAACATGCACATCTGGGGAAAGCCAACATTAGCAGGATACCGATAATATAACTAAGTTGGATATGGAAGGAATAGCAGGCAGGATTCTGTGGTTACTACGTTTGTACAAGCAAATGGTACATGAGGGCGAAATTCCTTTGTTTCCCATACTTTTTATGGTTTTGCCAAGACAGACAGACAACGTTCTCAATGTAAAACATTCAGTGAATACAGATAGCGCAGGCATCTCCCAGAACTTTCCCTTCATCCCTGGCCCCTTTCCAGAGAGTTCTGTTTCGTGTGCCTTCTTCCAGACCTTTCTGTCTTTCTATATATTTATATGGGCCTATAGAAATGTCTGGTCTCATCTTCCCTTATAGAAATAGTATCTTGGTATGATTTTGATCATCTTCCTTTTTTTTCACTAAAGGGTAGGTCTTAAAGATTTGCTCTTCTTGTTATCAGGCATATGGGATTCCGTAAAATGAATGGTCCACAGTTTAACCCTTTGCCTATTTATGTAAATTTAGGCTGTCCACCCCCCCGCCCCCACTTTTTTTTTTTTTTTTTTTTTTGCTAATACCAAGCACATAGCAATAAAAATCCTTGCACACAGCACAAAGTTTCTCTTCGGGTTCTCAATGTTTTCTCCCTGCATTTAGCCCCGTCTTTCCTGAACCACCCATTTCAACATCTCGGCTGAATTATTCTCATCAACTGATGAACAGGCTCTCAAGTATTTTTCATTTAAAAAAAAAAAGAAGAAAAGAAAAGCCTCCCTTGCCTTCCCATCCTCCTCCAGCTCTTGTTTCATTTCTTTTCCTTTGTAACAAAACTTCTCTAAAGAGTCCTCGACATTCCCTGTCTCTGCCTTCATGTTTCATAGATGCATGCTGTAATTTTTATTATGAAACATTCCAAATACATGGGAAAGTGTAGAGTAATATACAAAACACGTAGGTGCCCACACCGAGCTTTACAGTTACAATATTCACAGTTTGCCATGTTTGCTTTAGATTTTTTAACCCTATTACAACTCGATAGTCACAGATGACTCCCTGGGGAGCTCTCCCCCATCATCCCTAAATCTCTGTCTCTCCTTCCCTCCCAGAGCTAATCACTAGCTTAACTTTGTTGTATATTATCACCGTGCATGCTTTAATAACATTTTTATACATATGTATCCATGAATAAGGGATATTATTTCAGATGTTTGGTAAAATTTACATAAATGTCACACTTTATGTATCTTTCTTCAATGTGCTTTGGGCGGGCTAAGATTTTGTTTTTGAGATTTATCAATATGTATTCATGTAGATTTTAAAATAATTATATGGTGCCATGATTTAATGATAGGAAACTATACACAGTTTGCTAAGTTTTGACAATTGTGTACATCTGTGGAACCAGCACCACAATAAGAGTATATATCCCTCACCCCCAAAAGTTCTTGCCGACCCCCTCCCCCACCGCCCTTTGCTCTCAGTCACCCCCGCCCTCACCCTGGTAGCAACTGATCTGTGAGATTTTTCATCTAGTTGTTATGAGAGTTTTTTTAGTAGTGACCAAAAATAGGGATGCGTTGGTAGTGACCAAAATAGAGATGCATTTTCCAGAATGTCTAGTAAATCGAATCATAAGGCTACTTGTCTTCTGTGTCTAGCTTCTTTGAGCATCATCTTTTGAGGATCATTATCCTGTGTGTATTGGTGATTCCTTCCTCTTTATTACTGTGTGAAGTCCATTGTATGGACATACCACACGTTTATCTACTCACCTCTCGGTGGATGTTTGTGTTGTTTCCAGTTTGTGGCTGTTACGGAAAAAGCTGTTGTATGAATTACATACAATTCTTTGTGTAAACATATTTGTCTTGGAAAGTATACCTAGGAGAAGGGAGTGCAGGTTTGAGCAATGAGCTTGTGCTTATCTTTATAAGAAACCACATTTCCCTGGTAATTAATGATGATGAACACCTTTTCATGTGCTTACCCGACATTCATATAACTTCTTTTGTGAAGTGTCTGTTCAAATATTTTGCATAGTTCCTTTGGTCTGATTATTATTGAGTTGTAAGAATTTTTTAATATACTCCCAGCACAAGTCCTTGTTATATATATATATATATATATATATATATATATATAGTGAATATTTTCTTCTAGTCTGTACCTTGTCATTATTTTTTTTCAGTGGTATCTGCAGAAGATCAAAATTTTTTGTTTTAATGAAGTCGAATTTATCGATTTTCTCTTTTATCCTTTGTGCTTTTGTGCCCCATTTGAAAAATCTGTGTTCACTCCAAGGTCGCAAAGATTTTATGCTAAGTTTTCTTCTAGAAGTTTTATAGTTTTAACTTTTACATGTAGATCTATGATCTATTTCAGGTTAATTTTTATGTATGGTATGGGGTAAGCTTTGACATTTCTTTTGTTCCCATGTGAATAGCCAGTTGTTCCCGGACTACTTGCTGAAAAGACTTTTCTGTTCCCATTGAGTCACCTTGGCACCTTATCAAATTGACCATATATGTGGTCTACTTGCAGATTCTCTGTTGTGTTCCCTCGATCTGCATGTTGGCATGATTATTGTAACATTATAGTAAGTCTTGAAATCAGGCAGACTTAGTCTTCCAAAATGTTCTTTTATGAAATTGCTTTGGCTATATAATGTCATTTGTATATCTATATACATCTTAGAATAAGCCTATCAGCTTCTACTAAAAAGCCTAATAGAGGGGTGCCTGGGTGGCTCAGTCAGTTAAGCGGCTGCCTTCAGCTCAGGTCATCATCCTGGTGTTCTGGGTTCGAGCCCCATAGCTTCTCCCTTTCCAGCTCCTCTGTGCTTGTGTTCCCTCTCTCGCTCTCTCTCTGTCATGAATGAATGAAATCTTAAAAAAAAAAAAAAAAAAGCCAAATAGAATTTTTCTTAGGATCCCATTGAATTTATAGATTCGGGGAGAATTGACATCTTAGCAGTATTGAGTCTTTTAATGCATGAATAGTCTGTGTCTCTCCATTATTTGGATATTTTTTCATTTCTTTCAGCACCGTATGGTAGTTTTCAGTGCACAGATCTCAATATATTTTATTAAATTTACCTTTAAGTATTTCTTGCATTTGGATGCCTTTTGTAAAGGGGATTTCTATTTCCAATTTTCAACTATTTGTTGCTTGTAGCTAGCATAGAGATACAATTGATTTTTATATGTTGACTTTGTATCCTATGACTTTGCTAAATTTACTTAGTTCCAGAAGTTTTGTTGTGGATTCCATAAGGTTTTCTGTACAAATGTTCATGTTGTTTGGAAATAAAGACCATCACTTCTTTCTTTTTACTTTGTATGGCTTTTCTTTCATTCCATTTCATTGCCTTGTTGCAACGGCTAGGACCATCAGAACAATGTTGAATAAAAAGTGTGAGTGTATGCATCCTTGCTTTGTGCCTGATCTAAGGAGAAAGCATTCAGTCCTTCGTGATTAAGAATGAATTTGGCTTGGAAAAAAGAATGAATTCTGCTATACATTTTTCGAGAATGGTCTTTATCTTATTGAAGAATTCTCTTTTATTGCTATTTTAATGAGAGTTTTTAAAAAATCATGAATGGATAATTGAATTTTGCAAATGATTTTTTTGCACTTATTGAGATGATCATATGGGACTTTTTTGTTTTTATTCCATTGATATGATTAACTATACTGAGTGATTTTCAAATGTGAAAGGAGTCTTGCATTCCTGGGATACAAGTCTCTTGGTCATTAAATCACTGAAAGATATTTAGGGGGATGGAATTGGCAGAGGCAAGGGATGGAACACACAGTAGCCTTAAGGTAGATGGGCATGGATCTTCACTTTATTATTATTTTTTTTACAATTTTTATTATTACTGTATACATACTATATATGTGTGTATATGTTACATATAGTCTTGTGTTTGTATGTATATGCCATAATACAAATGTCTTATAATAAAAATACCAACAGCCATATGTTAATACATTTGAAAACCAAAACCAAAAGGGTAAATTCCTGAAAAACTATGAAATGGAAAAATTGGTGAAAGAAGAAACAGAAACTAGAATAGACAAATCAAGGAGATTGAAATGGTAACCAGAGAGACCTCCAGCCCTCCCCCAAAGCCCTGGGCTTAGACACTCTCCATGTGATTTTCCCCACACTTTCAGGTAATTCTTGTCTTAAACAAGATGTTCCAGAAAATAGATTAACAGAGAAAGCTGAGCAATTCATTTTATGAGGCAAGCTCTAACCTATATTTCAAAAACGAATAAGGACATTAAAAAGAAAGTAAATTATAGGTCCGTTTGGCAAAAATTCTTAATTCAGCTAACTGAATCCAACAGAGTATTAAAAAGTAATATATCACGATCAAGGGAGGTTTACTCCATGATGGTAAGACAACCTTTGAAAAATCTACCGGTGTTAATCACCACATTGAGAGACAAATGAAGGAAAAGTACAGTTCCCTCAAAAATTCAGAAAAGAACTTTATAGAAATCAATTCTTACTTATGATTTTAAAATTCTTGGAAAATAGGGGTGTTTGGCTGGCTCAGACGGAAGAGCCTGTGACTATTGATCTCGGGGTCGTGAGTTCAAGCTTCATGTGACGAGTAAAGCTTATTTAAAATATATACATACATATAAATTAAACAATAAAATAAAATTCTTGGAAGATAAAATGGCATATTAAAATGTCAGATGCCATGGAGAAACTTCAACTACGTTCCCAGTGAGATATGAAATAAGATAGGACCCTCAAAGTCTTCGGAAGGCAGCTGTGCTCACTACTATACCACCAACGCCACCAAAGACCCTCATAACCTTTGGATTCAGGGGCAGTTATGGTGTTCTGGGTAATAACAGAGACCCCAGAGCCAGACCGACTAATTCAGATTCAAAACTGGCTCAGTCTTAATGGGCTGTGTGACCTTGTGCAACTTGTTTAATTTCTCTGTGCCTCAGTTCGCTCACCCACAAAATGGGAATAGTAACAAGATCCACCTTACAGAGTTGCAACAGTGTTTGCCGTATAACGAGTAATATTATTGCTATTGTTATTATCATATCTTAAAAAGATGTTGCCAAGTGAAACAATTAAATAAGAGAACAGAGTCTGTAGTTAGGGTGATTATGAGTCCAACAGGGTATCCCAGTTCTGGAAGTATTAATCATCGCACTCATATTCACCCTCCAAGGGTCCTGGGTTGGGCAATTAATTGTAGGATCACTCTGTAACACTATACCCTATACCATTTATGTGAGTTAAAAAAAAATATACACCCAAAATGACACTACATATTTTATAAGGACACAGGCAAATTCAAGTTAGGTCAAATAGTAGAGTGCTTATCTATGGTGGGGAGGGGAGTGGAAATGGGCAGCAGAAATAAAAGGAAATAGAAGTAGATGTATAATTATACCCCTTCAAGAGAGGGGGCTCTCATGGACCAGTTATGCCAATGAGCTATGAACGAAGAATCTAGAATAGTTCAGTTCTGTTTTTGAGTTGGGAAGAAAGATAGAGGAGGGGAAATGCGAACAAAAGAGAAAGAAGAGAGAAGAAGAAAAGAAGTAAAATACAAAGTTAGTGCCTCTATCCTGCCGAACAATAGAGAAAATTTAATGCCAACCATCCCTCTCTCACTTTACATAATATTACATTATTGAGTTGGATTTTAATTACCCCTCGTTTTGTACCCCAAATTTGTCATTATTTCTGTTTCACACAGTTGAAGTTGGTTTAGATTAACAGCATGTTTTCTGATGACTTTATTTACCATCTCTTTACCATCAGACCTTTTTATAGACCTGATTTATTTTTTCATTCAACAGAGCTCAGTCCTTATCCTAAAAGGCTTTTGTTCCACCTCCTTCCAGAAAAGTTTTCCTGAATTTAGAATTCTAAGATGAGAATTATATTCGTAGTTATTTTAAGATTCTTTTCCCAGGTGAAGGACTTTTTTGTTTCCATTGGTGGGGCTGAGAAGTCAGCTGTAAAGACAATTGTCATTCCCACGTAGTTATTTGTTTTTTCTCTTTGGCACACTTGATAGAAGCTTTTTGTCTTTGGTGTTCTGGATTTCATATTCTTTTCCTTTATTCTGCTTGGGATTTATTGGGGGACCCGGGTAGCTCAGTTGGTTAAGCATCTGACTCTTGATTTCGGCTCAGGTCATGATCTCAGGATCTTGAGATCAAGCCCTGCATCAGGCTCTGCACTGAGCAGAGTCTGCTTGGGATTTTCCCTCTCCTTGCCTCTCTGCCCCTCCCCACTTATGCTCTCTCTCTGTCTCTAAATAAATAAATAAATATTCTGCTTGTGATTTATTTGCCTTCCTGAATCTGAGGATTGGTCTCTTCCACCAATTCTGGGAAAATTGTAGTCTTTATCTCTCGGATAAAGAGTTTCAAAGAGTTTTATCCGCTTTTTTTTTTTTTTAACATTTGTCTTTTTCTTTTTTTTTTTTAAGATTTTTTATTTATTTATTTGACAGAGAGAGAGAGAGAGAGATCACAAGTAGGCAGAGAGGCAGGCCGAGAGAGAGGGGGAAGCAGGCTCCCCGCTGAGCAGAGAGCCCGATGTGGGGCTTGATCCCAGGACCCTGAGATCGTGACCTGAGCCGAAGGCAGAGGCTTAACCCACTGAGCCACCCAGGTGCCCGTCTTTTTCATTTTTTACTAGCATCTTTTCTTAAGTGTTTCGTTCCTTTATATTTTTGTTCATTTCTAGCATCTTATCATAGAGCCATTTCTGGACTGTTCTATTACCTCAAGTTTCCGGGATTCTAATCCTCCCGATTATTATGGCTGGCTGACCCTAGCTCTTGGTGGGATATTTTAGAACGAGTGTTATAATTTCGGTCCACAAACCGTGGACTTGTGGACTTATCTCCATGAGGGCTTCATTTGTGGGACTGTCTTCTAGCTTGTGTTATTGGATCATCCCCCAAGGTCAGTTTGCAGCCTTGCTTTCTCCAAGCGCCCCAGTGACATCAGGGGCATGGGACAAATTGTAATTTTGTTATTTCTCATCTTGGAGTTTCCTAGACCACACAGTGAATATAAAATTGGCCCCAAACCTATCTAAGGAACAGGCTGGAGGATTGAATTTACGAGGGGAAGCATTTTTTTTTTTTCCCTACCCAGAACCATCTCTGCACTGGCAGGTGGATTTTTAGAATCCATCCTTTCACTGAAAGTAAATCTTGATGACCCAGCTTTATGTAGTGGTATTAATTCCAGTTCGCTGTGCTTTGCGAGCCAGTTTCCTACTCATCCCCCACGTGGGTCTTCAAACCCAGGCTGCCAGGTTACTGGGCTGCTAATGAGCCCTGCACGTTGCCTCACATTCTTACCACCCTAGTTTCAAGCTCTGTTTTGTTCCGACATGTAAATGGGTCCTTTCCTCACACCACCTCAAGGGCTCAGCTGGGCATTGAAAGCAGCATATATTATAATTTTCTAGGATTCCTATATTTATTGTTAGGCATTTGTGCAAGTATTGGAAGTCTGAGCGGTCCTGATTTTTGTGCATTAATCTTGGACTTGTTCATTTTGCAGAACTGGCGTATCAGTTCAAATAAGTTTGTTGGTGAATTCTCTTGGGTTTTCTGTATACACAATCATACCATCTACATTATTAATTTCAAATATTTATATCTATTATTCTTTTTCCTTCTCATATAAAATTGGCTTAGAACCCCTAGGGCAATATTGAATCATAGCAAAGTTAGCAAATATATTACAGCACACAGCCTATAATGTTGCTGTTGATTCACTAGTTATTATGATATTTGCTGTAGGTTTCTGAAATATGCCCTTTATTAACAAAACTTCTCTGAAGTTGTAATATTTAACACCAAATACCGCTAGTGATGTTAAGTGATCTTCCTAAAGCTATCGTAAACCAGAATTTTTACTTTAGGTGTAACATATATAACATAGAAATGTGAACAATGATGCTATGGAGATTCCCACAGAGATATTGGGGACTGGGTATATTCTGAGGTCTTGTCGAATCTATTTCCCTAAAGGGTGACAGCACTTTCAGGGCTGGCCTTTTTCAACTCCCTGGGCTCTTGGTTGCCCTTACCACTGTCCTCTGGAGATGTCCAATCCTGACGCACTCAGTTTCATATTATCATATGGCCATTGCTGGAAGAAGACCTTCCTTATGAGAAAGTTCATTCATTCCCTATGTGAACAGCACTGGAACTTGATTTTTACAACCCTCCCACCCCATGTGATGAGAAAATGCCCTAACTGTTCATTGTCAGGTCCTATGCTTTCAAATGAAAAAGGAGTTCTGCAAAGATAATGGAGAGGAATTTTATCTGTGTTGGGCAGCATGACTCTTTCTTGGGTACCTGTAAATCTGTAGGGGTTCAGAACAGATGTGCTACTTGGGCAAACAGATTCTTTTGGGCTGAAATCAATCAAGCTTCTAGGGAAGCTCAAAAGATTTAGGAAGAAATTTTGATCTTCCCCCTAACTGCTTAAAAGAATTTAGAGAGGACATGCTCCAGGAAGAGAGCTGTCACCATTGATAATACGTTGTAATATGAACAAGGATAGTAAACACCGAGGCATTTAGCAAAGTCTGATTGCTAAAATTCCTCTGTGTCCCATTGTTTCCATGCAGACTAGCAAACATTTGCTTAACAAACATTTTTTATCTTCCTGTGAATCATTTCCTTCCCTTCAAAGTGCCAGACTTCTACTCCCTTCTCCTTAATTTAAGATGGCCTATATTCTCCAGTTTACCTTTCTGTCTTTGAACCTCTTGTGTATGTTCATTCCGTATATTCAAAATTAAATTTTATTTTCTCCAGTTAACCTGTCTCATGTCAGTTTAATTCTTAGATCAGCCAGAAGAATGTTGAATGATAGAGGAAAATTTTTCCACCCCAGCACATCCAAGTGTTTTAGGTCAGGTTCCCTAGAAGTAGAGCCTGCTACGAGGGTGAGAGTGCACAGGGTTGACTGAGGGGGGCTCTCAGGAGAAGAGTGTGAAGGACATGGGACAGGGCAGAGGAAGGAGCCGAGTAAGGACATGGTCCCAGCCGGAGCCAGCTTCCACCTGGCCACGTGTGGGCTCTGGAATGTAGAATGTGCCACAGCATGCGTCCCAGCTGGAGGCCAGGGGGGCTGCCTTTTGTTCTCCTTTGTCAGTGAGTTATGGCTGTGGGGTGCCTGGGTCAGGACTGACAAGGGAACTCTACTTCTGCTGGAGGTAGTTCTCTAGAAGAAGCAGGAGCTGGGACCTGTTAGCAATCAACAGTCACAGCAGCTGGAGATGGGCGTGCCCCGTACGAGGGTCTGGATGGGTCACTGACGGTCACTACACCTAGCCAAACCTAGCTAAGGACACAGCTGTATGGGCACTGCTGAGTGACCGGGAGGTGGACACCAGGCTTGCTGGACAAAAGATGGTGGCAGTGGTGCCCATAGTCAACGTGGCTCCAGGAATTTAGAACCTGGGCACTCAGCCCATTGGAGAGAGCAGCAAAGTGCAAAAGGGAGACAGAATTTCGAGAAGATACTTTAAGAAAAACGAGCAATGTGCTGGAGTTAATCACTGCTCGCTCAAATCGCTCTTTAAACATATACATATTCATGAGCGGGCATTGGGAGAGGTTGTCTGAAAGTTAACTTGCTGTCAAAATGTGGCATTTTTCTTCCACTTAACGCTGTGGCCTGCCTTTGTGACTCCACATCTCCACACGATCCAAAGGCTCCAGGATGAGAAATATTCTATTAACTTTCCATCATGGGCTGGGCCTGGCGCCAGCTTCCTGTTTGACAGTGAAATCTGTTAGAGCAGATCCGTGACCCACTTTGATGTGGTTGCAGACGGAGGGTTCAACCTCCTTGAAAATTCCAATCCCTCTCTGGTCCCTGGAGGGAGAAAGTTAGCCCAGTCACTCCGGCTCACTTTAATGATGGCGCCTACCCGCCGCATTTCTCTGAAAAGTCTTCAGCCTCATAAGACCCCTTATTCCTCAGGAAAAAGAAATAACAACACGAGGATAGGATGTTTTGAAGATTTACTACCTTTCTCCCTTTGTTCTTTCCTTAAGTGAGCAGACGTGCATTATTTAATTATTTGGTTAGCACAGAGCATAGCCTACATATTCACTTTGTCTGGTTTGAATCCGTGTGTGTGTGTGTGTCTGTGTGTGTGTCTGTGTGTGTATGTGTGTGTGTGATTGCCTCTGTTTGGCACCAAGATCAAGTCCAAGATGCTGCATGAGACAAAGTAGGGATGGAGAAGGTGTTAGGGGTTTTTATACGCCAGGTATGTGTAGGGAAGTAAAAGGGAAAAGATAGCTTTGAGGAATCAGATGCCACATCCAAGGTCAGAGAGAAAAATCAAAATTGTAAACACATGTTAGTTTGATGCTTTTATAACCAGTCTAAAAAAAAAAAAACTTCCTTTAGCCTAATTCCGATATTGTTGGAAGTTCGTGACTATATTCTGGCATACTCAAGAAACGTTATAGAAGAGTATAGTTAATAGTAGTGTTTTGGGGTTTTTTTTCCTCCAGAGGAGCTCAAAATTGGTTTTCCACGTGGTTATTCACTGGGGCTGACTTGAACAGGGTCTGGTCGGTGTGATAAATAAGGTAATTAAGTCAGCAACTTGTCCCCCACCCCCAAATCCTCTGTACATGGATTTGGCCAAACCCTTGCAGTTTCTGAACAATTCTATCCGCTATCAAATCGTTTCTTCCTTGTCTGGTTTGCGCCTCCTGATTAGACCCGTGTGCAGCAAGCTGGCTCGTCCGAATGCAGCTCAGGGCCATGGAGGCGCTGCTTCCTCGACCGGGAGGCGTGTCAGCGAGAGATAAATCAAAGAGCTGTCACCTTCTGTAGCAGCACATTGCAGGGGACGTTAACTCGCCTCCAGACAAGGCAGAGGTGACCCTTCCCTCTCAGGGTAGAACCTCCCACGGCCAGAAGCTGGGAAGGGAGTTGGTTCAGGGAACCTTAACCGGGTGCAGGATCTTGGCTCTGGGGGCCGGAAGGAGACAGGCAGGGGCCTCTCCTCTCCTCTCCTACCCCACCCCTCTTTACTCGAACAGCTCCTTCTTGTCCTCCAGGTCTCAGCTGCACTGCCGCCTCCTCGGAGAAGCCCTCCCTGACCACCTCTGCTCTTCCCC
>CM052900.1:157992778-158009415 GCA_028534135.1 Potos flavus | reverse complement strand
AATACCCTGACTGGTGCAGTCTCGTCCCTCTAGAGGCAGGTGGTGGCCAAGGACAGGTGAAGAACATCGCCCTCTCGCCATCGCTGGATTTTAAGTCCTTCTTGCAGGGAAAACCTGTCCAAGTAATTAACGGAAGTAATTAGGGGTCAGATGGTCACGGATGGAGATCACTCAGTATCCAGCCGCTGATGCCAAGGCTGGCAGGGCCAAGGAGAGGAAAGCGAGGGGGAGGGGGACTCAGAGAGGATGGGAGGGAAGAGGAGGAGGCTGCCACTACCTAACAGGACAATCCTGACAGGCGATCTGATTATCTGACCCGGGCTTGTTTTCCTGGGGCCCTCAGACGAAAGGTAAGGTGCAAAGCCTGGGAGTGCATCCATAATCAGCAGTCCACCCTGGGGTGGGGGGGAAGGCACCTGAGCTACTGGATGGGCAACTGCTAAGGAAGGAGACATGACAAGTGGTCCCTGACATGGTTGCAGCCCTGGGCTTGGAACTCTGCCCCCTCAAGGTGAAGAGGCATGTTCCTTTAACACATTCTATATGGCTTGTAAATCCTTTCTTGGTTATATCCCTCACACATTATGTGTGGCTTTCAAGTCCTTGGAAAGAGTAGAAAACTTGCTTTCCACCCATCCATCCATCCATCCACCCATCCATCTATCCATTCACCCACCTATCCATTCACCCACCCATCCACCCATCCACCCACTCACCTACTCACCCATCCATTCACTTGCCTACCTATCCATCCATCCACCCATTCATCCATCTACACACCTATCCATTCACCCACCCATCCACCCATCCACCCACTCATCTACTCACCCATCCATTCACTTGCCTACCTATCCATCCATCCATCCATTCATCCATCTACCCATCCATCCATGCACTCATGTATCCATTCATCCATCCATCCATCCATCCATCCATCCATCCATCCATCCATCCACCCATTCACCTACTCACTCATCCATCCACCTGCCTATCCATCCATCCACCAACCCATCAATCTATCCATCATCCATCTCCCCATCCACCCACCTATGCATCCACTTCACAAATATTTATCAGGCTCCTGCCAAGCTCACGACAGGTCTAGGCTCTGGGCATAAACAAGACAGCATAGACCTTGCTCTCGCAGTTTACATTCAAGAGAGGAGGAAACAGAGCAAACAGAGAGGCAAACAAAACCCAAGAAACCCACACAGTGAAGACTGCTCTGAAGTGAATGAAATAGTGATGTGCGTTAGAGCAGACAGGGGATGGTTCTTTAGCTGGGATGGGCAGGGCGGGCCTCCCTGAGAAGGCGACCTTTGGCTGAGACCAGAACGACAAGAAGGAGCGAAGATCTGGAGGAAGAGCATCCCAAGCGGAGAGGATAGCCGGCTGCAAGGGCTCTCGGGCTGGAACAAGCAAGGCCCGCATGCCAAGGGGCTGCCGGCATGGGCAGTGGGGACAGGGGCGGGAGCAGGCTGGCAAGGGCCAGGATCGCCCACGGCAGCATCACACAGACCAAGGGCCTTCCAAATACTCAGGTGGAATGTGAATACAATTCATATACCAGAATATTTTATCACTCTATTTCAATGCTCCAGGAATACTACCCCAAATATTCTGGTAGCACCATCTCAGTGGCCATGGGTCAAGTGCAATAGGCTAGCTTTGACCCAGCCTGAACTCTGCTCCGCCCCCTCACTGCCTTGCACTTCCTTCCTTAAGGGAGGCCACCTGGTGTGGCCTCTTCACGTGGGAAAGAGTGTGCGTTCCTTGTTCGTGTGACATTTGGGGGCTCCCATCCGCTAGGCCTGCTCGAGGGCCCGTGTGATGGGGACCAGCTGGGTCTGACGGCAGGAATCTCGCGATCTCACAGGCATCTCTGAGGGCAGGGGGCTCCACAGGGCAGGGGAAGACGCCCATGTACGCCAGCGTGGAGGCCGGTGCCGGGCACGTCCTGCCCTGCATTTCTTGCCTTCCCAGGCGGCTTGCAAGGGTGTGGAGAGCCCACGGCTCTCCCTGCTTCAGCAGATCCCCGCAGCCTCCCCCACCAGTCAGGAAGGAGCAGAGGTGCTGAGTGTCACTGATGTCCGTGTCCCTTCCTGTCCCGCCGGAGCCTCATCTGGTTCAGAAGCTGGCTCATTGCCCCGGCTTTGGGTGACGGTGTTCCCGCCGGGGCGATCTGTTTGCTCATGTTGATAAACGTGAGTAGAGGGAGGTCTGACGAAAGGGAGGTTTTGCCGTTCGAGGAAGAAACCCAAGAGATGAGGAACTAGGGAGGATCTTAGATCTGCTTCTCGGCCTGACCTAGGGACTAGTCTGACCCCGTGGAGGGGGCACTGTCCCCATTTCCCTGAGAAACACACTGTGGCTCTGTGGGCTGAGTGAGGACTCAGGGGGCGGGGCGTGGGAATAAGCACCCGGGCAGGGCACCGACCACGGGGATGGGGTCCCCCCAGGAGCCCCAGCAGGGTGGGTGGAGGCCATGCTGCCCAGGACAGCACGCATGAAGGACGCTCCGTGACATCAGTTCAGGGTGGGTTTTAAGCCTCAGAGAGACTCTCCATCCTCTTGTCAGTGGGCTGGGGTGTGGGCAGAGGGACCCTTTCACTGACTTGCAATCAGGCAGGTGGGAGCCACCGGGACAACGCAATTTGAATGAATCTTCACGTGGCCTCATCGATGCCGCTGGAGAGTGGACCCCGGGGACGCGCAGGTTACCCGTGTGAACGTGGCCTCTGACATCTGTGCAGACTCGTGAGCAGTGGGGCCGGGGTTTGGTCACGAAAGGGTGAAAAGGACCGCTGAGCTCCTTCGTTACGCGCCAGAGGCCCTCAGATCGCCGGCCCTTGGCTCCTGTTACCGGAGGCTGGGATTCGGCCGCCGATTCCACGGTTGTCTCGTGACAGCCCCCTCTTCTGTGCACCTGTGAGCGCTCAGGGAGGCACCACCGGGATTCTGAGCGGGAAGGGAAGGGACTATGTTTGCAGGGGCCAGTATTTCATCGTTTCGCATCAACTCTGCTGAGAAGTATTACTCTGTTCACTGCGGGGAGTTGTGGCTCGAGAGGGTCCGCGGCGCGGCCAAGGGCAGAGTGGACAGACAGCCCGTTGGAGGGCTAACCCTTCACTACCCACGACTCTTTTGGAGGCTGGTGGACACGTGGCGGCTTCGCTCTAATTATTCAGTTAGAGGCTTGGATGGGGAGGATGGTATTGTACAGAGTGACGCGCCTTGGAAGAATGATTCCTGGTCAACCCACTCCCAGCTCGGATACCAACGAAGCTCCAGGCAGCAGATGAGCTCTTGATGAAGGGTCCTGAACACGGGTATGAGGTTTTACCAAAAAGCACATTGTATTTTTCCCAAGGTCAAAATAGAGTAACTCGCACCCCGGAAAGGTGCGTTTTCCAATACCGGATCCCATTGGCAAATAGCAGAAGAGTGTTCGTGTGCGTTTTTTTAGAAATCCTTCCCCAGAAAAAACAATTTAAAGTTTGGTGTGTGTTTATTAGCCTGGAGTCTGAAAGAACAAAGCTACCTTGTTGGTTGCAGGGAAAAGAAACACCCAGGGGGCTGCTTTGGGGTAGTTTTACCGTACAGGGTTCAACAGACCACTTTTGCAAATAATAAATTACTTAACCCTCAAGGCTACTGGGGGCCACTAAAAAGGAGTTTACAGCCAAGGCCCAGGGCTGGCACCTGACTCAGCTGGTGGGTGTGGGTTGTATGTAAAGGAGGCTTAGAGACTTGATGTGCTCCAGGGTCCAGTTAAATTTAATAGCTTAGAAAAAACACCCGCGCCCCACCACTGTTGGGATCTAGAATTCCTGCCTGTAATGTGGCCATCTGAGCCTGAGGGGGACATTGCAGGGGTGAGGGGAGAAGGCAGAGGAGGGGGAGAAGAGGGAGGCTGAAACATGCATGTTCCACGCAAAGCCTTCTCTGTGGCTGATGAAAGCAATCAGCGCGTGTGCATTTTCCATGCTTTCTCTACAAAGGCCCGTGTGGCTCAGCCCCGCGGAGCAGAAGCAGTATTGGGTCCTAGAGCCAGAGCCAGGGCCTGTGGCCGCCTCTTGGCCCCAGCTATGGTACCCAGGTCCACCTGTGACAACCCATGAAGCCGGGACAAGCATTAAAAATACACTTTGCATACCCACATCGAAACCATCATAAGTCATCAATGAAGATAAAGTGCTGAAGAAAATATTCCACCCATCAACCTTGACAGAAATACCTCCTTAATGAATGGAAGAGCAGCTTCAAATGATTCTTACATTCCTAGAAATCTGCACCAGGATGTGCGTGTGGGGAGAGCTGAGCCTCTAAGACCTCCCTGCTTCTCTTCCCAGCTCTGCCTCCATCCCATGCCTCCAGGGGTCTTATGCACACTTATGCACATCCAGCCTCTACTCGCATGCCCCCAACCTCTACTGCCTGACCGCTCAGTCCGTCCTGGAGGAGGGATGGTGTGTGCACATCATTTGACGTTGTTTGTGCAGTGAATTCTGGAGTCCTAAGTACCCAGAGAATGTTCTAGAAGAGGGCACCAGTTCTGAGTGGGTACATACCCTGGGTCCCATAGATTCTTCATCTGAGGGGGGAAGAGCATAGCTAGAGAAAGGTTGGGATAGGGCCCTCTAAAGTGCCGGACCCAACCAGAGGCCCTTTGCCTGGGTTCATGGGCTGTCGGGTCATACCCACTATCAGCCCTATAAGGTGAATTCATTTATGATGCTGCCAGAATCCTCTGTCATCCTTACATGTCATCAGACATTAAGGAGAGCGAGAGGAGGCAAAATATTTTGGTGGTTTGGACTGTCCCAAAGAGGTCTGAGATGCTGGAGGGGAGACGCAAAATAAACTCATCTCGGGCGCCCCTGGCTGCTTTTCCTGGAGCCCAGGACACAGATCCAAGAAAAGTGCAGCCGCACACTGTCCCTGCGAAGCCCGCCCCTGCTGGCCTGAGCGGGGAATGCAGCTGGGTGGACAGAGCGTACACAGTGGTCAGAGCACCTGCGGCCACATCCCACTCCCTTACGGGCTGTGTGTCCGGGCACGCGAGTTACTCCCACGACCGAACCAGCTCTCTCAATGGCCTCGTGGAGGCGATGCATCTATAAAGGGGAGGTGATCGTGGTACCTTGTCTGGGATGGTTTGCTTCATGGGTCAAGTTGGCGGGACTATGGTGCCCAGACGTGCGGTCAGACATGCTGGATGTTTCTACAAGGGTGTTTTTAGAGGAGATTATTTAAATCGGGGGACTCTGGGTAAAGCAGATCGCCCAGTCATAATGGGGCCTCATGGAAACAGCGGAAGGCTCTAAAGGAACAAAAGACCGACCTTCCCCCAGGCAAGAGGGAATTGCGCAGAGAACAGCTTCCAGACCTGGCCTGCGAGACTGGCTCTTCCCGGGGTCTCCAGCCTGCCGGCCTGTCCTGAAGATTCTGGACTGGCAAGCTTCTAGAGTCACATGAACCGATTTCTTAGAACAAATCTCTTTCTCTGTGACATCCTGTTGGTTCTGTTTCTGGGGGGAAGCCAGAGGAATACACCCCCTTCCAGGGGTTGTGAGCCGTGTAATGGATGTGGCCCAGCACCTCGCACGGTGTCCTCTAGCCGCATGAACTATTGTCATAAGCAGGAGCACAGGCTTCGAAGTCCAACTGTGAATGGGCTCTAGTTCTGCCATGTCCTTCTCTGGGCCTCAATTTCCTAATCTATAAAATGGGGAGAATAGCGACTCTGACCTGGAGTTACGAGGATGCTTGAAAAGAGCTCGTGTTGGTAGAGTTTCTGGTATGGTGCGTGGAATTCATTTGTTTGCTTTTTTTTTTACCCAATATGTATGTCGGTTGTGCCACCACGGTGTGCCAGGCATGGCTCTAAACCTGGGGACGCCGATGGCCCACGTCCCGGTGCTCGGGGAGTTCATGTTCCAGGCCAGAGAGGTAGACCAGAAACACGTAAACAAATGAGTGGGATAATCTCCCAGCATGGGTGGGTGCTGTGATGGGGAGACTCCGGGGAGGGGACACTGGAGACTCGGGGACACTTGTGGTGCTCTGAGAGGGAGTGTTGTGCCATCCTTGCTGCTAGTGACAGCTGGAGACCCCAGAGCAAGTCAGGGATCACTCCACCCCTGCTGACCCCCCACGTCTCGACAGGCATTTCCCCAGTTGAGCCGGGGCTCCTGGCCAGTATAGTTTCTTGGACGTGGATGTCCCTCCTGTCCCCAACCACCCAAGTGGTTCACAAGTTTTATATCCAGACAGTGACGGTTTCAACTGGCAATGATTTAAACCTCTTCTTTCCCAGAGTCATGGTTCTTCCAAAACTCGGGTGCAGCCGGCAGACATGGGGGTTGATCGACACCCATCGAGCACCCATCTCTGGCTCTGGGTCGCCCCTCCCCCGCCCACTCGTTCCCTAAGTGAATGACCCCCACGCTGTGCAGAGCTTACGTTTCTAAGGAAATGGCTGAGTCCGCTCGCTATAAGGAATAACATAGACTCAGGAGGTGGGAATTCACCCCCTGGACTCCGTTAGAACAAGGCCGTGGTAGGGACATCACAACTTGGGGCACCCTTTCCCTAGGATTCTGGGAGAAACAAGTTGTAACTTTGGCGGGGGCCCAGCTGGATGGAGGGCCTTTAGCGGGTCCCTCCGTAGGGTGCTCCTGGGGGGTGGGGATCAGGCACTGTGACAAGGGGCAGAGATTCTGACCCCACACAAGTCTCAGTGAGTCTGTGGCCAGGCTGGGGAGGGGCTGATGGGAGATTGTTTTGTGTCTCAAACTCTCAGCCTCTGAGCCCTTGATGCACACCCTCCACCACAGTCTTTTCCTTAGTCCCTCCGGTAGCTCACTGTCAGCAGGGCGCCCCTCTCCTGACTGAAAAGCTTCTCCATGAGCCTTCCTTCTCCCCACCTGCCCAGTGATTCTGTGACAAGACAGCTCCCTGAGCTAGCGGTCTCCTTCGCTGGAGCCAACAGTGCTGGGGGCCGGAAGGGCTGACTGAGTCTCCTCAAGGGCGGAAGAGGGAAGAAGGGTAGAGAAAGAGAATAGAAGGAGAGGCAAAGAAGGAGGAAGAGAAGGAGGCAGGATTCAGCTTAAAGCCACCCGCCAAGACCTTCCCTGATATGACGGTTAATTTTATGCCTCAACTTGCCTGGGTCCAGGGTGCCCAGAAATGTGGTTAAATATTATTTCCGGGTGTGACCGGAAGGGTGTCTCCGGATGGGAATAGATTACAATCTGCAGACTGAGTAAAGGAGAGGGTGGTCCCCAGTGTGGGTGGGCAGCATCCAATCTTTTGGGGGTCTGAACAGAATAAAAAGGTGAAGGAAGGGAGAATTACTCCCCCCCCCCCTTCTCTGTCTGCCTGACTGCTTGAGCTGAGTCTTCTCCTGCCCTCGGTCTGGAACCTAGACTAGCGGCTGTCTTGGTTCTCAGGCCTTTGGACTCAGACTGGAGCTGCACCACTGGCTTGCCTTGGGTCTCCAGCTGGCCAACTGCACATAGTGGGACTTCTCGGCTTCCATACTCATGTGAGCCAATCCCTTATAATCTAGATGGATGGTTAGATGGATGGATGGATGGATGGATGGATGGACAGACAGTAATAGAGATACAGAATACATATCTCCCGTGGGTTCTATTTCGCTGCAGAGCCCTGGCTAATACATCTGATGACCCATTCTTGAGTTTACCCCTTACTCTTTCTCAGGATCTCATTTACATCTTTCACGGTGCTTGTCTCTACCTACAATTACAGTTCTGTCTCCTTGTTTGTTTTGTGTTCCCCCCGCAAGAATCTAGGCCAAGCGAGCCGGAGGCCCTGTCTTCTTACTCAACGCACCCCCACACAGCCCAGACCAGCGCCTGGCCCTTCGCGAGCGCTCAGTTGGTATTTGGGGTCGCAGAGATGGCACGGAGCAAGAGAACAAGGACACAGAAGGAATATATTGTGAGAAACAATGGAAAGGGGTTTCCCAGCAACACTCCAGGGGCATCTCTCTCAGGCCCCAGCTACCTCTCGGTCTGCTGCAGGGTCTGAGGCTGTGGACACTGTCACCCGGCATCAACCTGCCGGGCGCGTGACATGGTTTCCTATTATCTCTGCCCCAAAGTGCCGTCTTGCACATCCGGGAAAGCAGGGCCTGTCACAACCTGTGCTCCCAAGAGATGTCACACACACCCTAAGGCCAGGAGGGAGGGATGTTTCTCAGAGGCCAAGTCCCAGGTTTGATTGCTTTTTTTGGTTTTGTTTTTAACATTTTGGTGATCCAATGCAACCTGCGTTTTGGAATCCTGGCCTCGAGGACAGTTTGCTCCAAGTTCTGGAGATGACAAGTCCGGACCCCGGGCCAGCACAGAGTCCGGCCAGGCATTAGCGGGCCGAGGAGGGACTCGAACTGGGGGGCCAGGGAAGCGGGACAACTGGTTGTATTTCAGGGGGCGGAGTGAGGGGGTGCAGAGGCCCTCGAGACCGTTCACATGGACCCACCGTCCTTCCTCTCCGAGTTGCTTCCTGAGGCTCAGGATGAGGGTGTGAGTTCTGCTGGCCAGCTTTTCCCTCCGTGCTCCTGGAGCCAAATGGGGGTTTGTTCTCCGCACCCCCCGAGGCTGCGGAAGCCCATTACAGCAGGAGAAACCCCGCCGCAGGGACAGGGCGCTGGACGCGGGTCCTCACCCCAGCTGCCGCATCCCGGGTGGGGGAGGAGGCCGCTGCTCCGTCTCCCAGTCCAGGCCGGAGAACAGGTGCACAAACCAGCTTGGCGGCGGGAACTGCAAGCGTCCTCACTGCCTGACTTGGTGTTCAGCCATCAGCGGGGAAGCCTGACGGGCCGTCTCCTCCCCCATTCTCGCACCTCAGGCGGGGAGGCAGGTCCCGCCTGGAATCCTTCCTGGGCTCCTCCGCCGGGGGCAGGTTCTAAACGCCGAGATGGGAGGTCCCAGCGGGCGCCGAGGGGGCGTGGCCGGGGCGTGGCCGGGGCGTGGCCACGGGCACGCCAGGTGCCTGGCCAGGGGCAGGGGCTGACTCCTTCTGGCTTCCCGCCTCCCCTCTTCCCTCTCCTTGCGGAGGGGAGCCCGGCCTGGGCTCTGGCAAGCCAGATAGGGAGGGGGCGCCTCAGTCGTCCTCATCCTCGTCCTCCTCTTCCGTGTCCTTGTTGGGCGCGCACCTCTGGAAACACTGCACCACGGTGGCCAGGAAGAAGCTGGAGATGATGGCAGCAATGGACACGGCCACCCCGGAGAAGATGATGATGAACAGGTCTGTGAGAGACAGGCTGAACCTGCATTCGCTGAAGCTGGCCTCGGACAGCTCATGCAGAAATATCCTCCTGTTCCCCAGGGGCAGGGAGCACTGGATTTCCTCGCGGCCTGTGGAAAAAGCAGGCAGGATGAGAGGAGGTGTGCAGGCCAGCCTAAAAGTTGGCAGGGCGAGGGTTTGCAAAGTGTGGAGCGAGAGCGTCTCCCCCCCCCCCCCCCAGCTGAAGGGGGAAAGTTGATTATAATGGAATTTAAGCTTTTTAAAAAGCCCCAGAGGAATCCCCATGGGAAAATCGGAATGCCTTGGTCTCCCTTGCCCTGCTCTAAGGTATGGAACTCTGGGTTTTGAACCACTCCGTGGTGATGCAAGAGATTCAGGGTCAGGGCGTCTGTAGACCTTGATCCAGACCTAGGTACCCCCTGGCCTTGGGGGTGGGGGGAGGAAGGTGGCCAATGCAGGGGGCCAGGGGCAGTGCCCACGGATGCAATTCGCTCCATTTTGGAGTGCCACCTTCCAAGCCGGATGCCATGCCGTCCTCCTTGTCCTTGTCCTCAGGGCAAAAATGAACAGAGGGTTAGCACTTAACATGGCGCTGGAGAAACTCCACTCTTCTAGAAGGGTTTTCACTCGACAGGAGTGGAGAAAATGGGCTCTATCCAAAGGTGGCCTTCAAACAGCACTTCAGAATCACCTGAAGAGAGCTCTAAAACGGAGGTTCCCCGGAGAGCTGGTGAGCTTCCGGGACACTCCCTCCGACAATGCCCAGAGGAGCCCTGGTAACCTCTGTTTTATGTATTGAGGTTTCCTTTAAGATTTCACTTAAAGAGTGGAAGATCTGAAAAAGAAGTTTCATCCCCTCCAGTCCAGGAAAATCTGACACGTGAGTACATGTGAGAAAGTGCTTTAAAATAACAGTAACAAGAAATACTAACTTGAGCGTACCGGGGCCAGACGCTGTTCTAAGCGTTTCACATACAATAAAGCATTTCATCCTTGTGGTGCCAGCAAGTGAGGTAGAGGGACAGCTCGGAGGACTGCAGGTGGGTGGGGTCCCCACCCTCCCGCTCTCTAGTGAGCCTAAACGAAAACTTGCTCGAGGTATGAAGATCCAAGCACCATGCCACGGTTTTACTGAGCATGTCATCCTGTGCCAAGGGATTGTTGGCAAACAAGGCAAAAAAGACCTCTAATGTCAGAGAGTATAAATTCTGGAAGACAGGCACGCATTCGTGCCTTCAACACGTGTTTACTGAGTATCTCCCACACATTAGGCCCTGGGGATACAGCAGTGAGCTCAACAAAGTTCTTGCCCTAATGCAGCTTAGGTGTAGACAACTGATGAGTAGATCAAGAAATACATAAATGTTGGGGCACCTGAGTGGCCCAGTCGATTAAGCATCCGACTCTTGATTTCAGCTCAGGTTGTGATCTCAGGGTTGTGAGATCGAGCCCTTCATCAGGCTCCATGATCGGTGGGGAGTCTGCTTCTCTCCCTCCTCTCCCTCTCTCTCTGCCCCTCCCCCCATTGCATGCATGCACACATGTTCCTCTCTCTCTGTCTCTCAAATAAATAAATCTTTAAAAAAATACATAAATGCGAAAATGACACACTAGGGTAAAACGAGGAGTGTCTGGGAAAGAGGGCCCTCTTTAGATGGGGTATTCAGGAGGCACTGTTTCAGCAAAGATCTAAAGAACGAGATGGAACCAGTCACAGAAGAACAATCGAGGCAGAGGAGACAGGAAGTTGGCAAAGAGCTCAGTGTTCGGGGAACACCGTATAGCCAGGGGCAGCAGAGTGGGCAAAGGGCTGTTTAATATGAGCTGAGGTGGGACACGTAAACATGGGTTGAGAGGAAGCCAGGGACTCGCCGGGGTTTCCAAATGACTATCATGAACAGAGACCCCACCTCCACCACCAACCCTCTTATGGACAGAATTGTGTCCCCCCACCCCCACATTTATATGTTGAAGACCTAACCCCCGGTGTGACTGTAATTAGAGATAATAATAGGGGGATAATTAGGTTAAATGAGGTCAGAAGGGTGGGGTCCTAATCTCATAGGACTGTGTCCTCCTAAGAAGAGGAAGAAACAACCCAAAGATCTCCCCCGCCCCCCGCATGTGCACAGAAGTGAGGCCATCTAAGGACTCCAGTGACATGAATGAAAGATAGACTTGTGTGAGCAGTCAGCCCCCAAAGGCTGTTTCTTACCAGGTGTAATCCACATACCCTGACTGATACTGACCGATACACAGTATAAACTGTATACAAAGTCAAGTTCTTCCATGATTTCACGAACTTCAGATATAAGAAAATGTGTAGGGGCACCTGGGTGGCTCAGTCGTTAAGCGTCTGCCTTCGGCTCAGGTCATGATCCCAGGGTCCTGGGATCAAGCCCCGCATCGGGCTCCCTGCTTAGCGGGAAGCCTGCTTCTTCCTCTCCCACTCTCCCTGCTTGTGTTCCCTCTCTCGCTGTGTCTCCCTTTGTCAAATAAATAAATAAGTTCTTTAAAAAAAAAAGAAAAGAAAATGCGTAATATTAAAATGCATAAAGAGATGGGTCTTCCGTTTCGGATCTGGAAGAGGAGAGAAAAACAAAGCAGTAGAAACCAGCGCGCGTACTGCACTGAGTATGTGCAAACTCTACTCCAAGTGCTACAAGCATACCCACTCTTCATTCTCGCCACAACTTTATGAGGTAGTAGTACTAGCATGCCCATTTTATGGATGAGAAAACTGAAGCATGGAGAGTTTACGTAGCTCGCCTTCAGCGCCACAGCTCCCCGGAAACGTGAGCGCGCAATGGTGACATGAAGCTCAGCCGCCTACAATCTCTGCTTTCCTTTGGCTTCCTTTCAACTTTCAGGAAAACCCGCAATTGCTCTCCTTGTCAGGTCTTCCAGGTTTCAAAGAGCTGGCCCTCAATTCATCTCCAGAGTTCTCTGGAAGTCGGAATGATCTCTTCACATCTCACTAGGGCGCTGGCTTTCGTCCTGCAAAGAGCAGCCTTGCTAATTGCCCAGCAACCTTGCAACTTTGGGTCTTTATTTGTGTCTCTCTCCCCCACAGCTCAGAAGCAGAGGCTTCCTCCTTCCTTCTGTCCTGGCCCATCTTTTCTGTCTTGTACCGCGAACCCACTGATGCTCTCCTCCCCGTGGGAGCCCTTGCCGTGGCAACCAGACTCCAAGTCCCTCCTCTCCCTCATCCCGCGCCCCCCTCGCATACCCCGGGAATGAGCTGGACGGGAGCTCTGCAAGTTTCTCCAGTTTATGCTGGGCTCCTTTTTGACTTTCTTTTTCTTAAAGAAGCCCAACTTTCGTTGACTACTTATGAGCATTTTAAATGCATCTGAACAGAATTAGGAGAACTTGAAGACAGAGTTATATTGGGGTTCCCTTGGGCTCCCCTTGTTTTCTTCAATGGAAAGTGGACAAATCAATTGACCTGCCTCCTCTAAACACTCCCTGCCCCCCCCCCCCGGCCACGGATGTTATGAACAGAAACAAGATGAACTCCAAGGAAGCACAGGCCGTTTCTAATTGCAAGATATTTGCAATCTTCAAAACTGTACCAGTCACTACTATTGCCGAGAGAAACTTCCTAGCAGTTCTTGCCTTCGATAAGCTGCAGTCACTGGAAAACACCCACAACGCAACAACACAAGCCCTCAGAGCCTGCCACTTAAATCCAACCTCTGCTCGCCAAGACTCCTTGAGTCCATTCCGATTTCCACAATGGTCTCCGCGCCTGGAGATTAGGCTTGGCATTTTTACAAAGTGACACTTTTAGAGAATGTCATCTCACCTTTCTCTGTGGCTAGAAGAAACAGGCTTGTTTGCAAACCATCGCACGCCAGCCCACCGGGAGTGGGAGACTCTGGAACCACGCTTGACACAGCTAGCACGATAAGATACACTGTCTTAATGGGTTTTCGTAGCTCACGAAAGGCGGAGAAATAAGCGGAGTCAGACAAAGAGCGTCAGCCGGGCAGACAAAGCTCAGCAGAAGGGGAAGGGTATCGCTGCTCACGTCCCAGGCTGGCTGCGGATCTCAGGAGTCAGGGCAATCTGGCCTTGGGTATCTCTGCTCCTTCGCGATCTTACTTAGACCAGAGTTTCTCACCCTCGGCAGTACTGATGTTTTGCATCAGTTAAGTGTTGTGGGAGGGCAATCCGAGGTGGGGCAGAATGTTTACCAGCATTCCTACACCCAGTAGGACCATCACAAATGTCTCCCAACAGTGCCATGTGGGGCGAGGGCAATGAAGTCCTTCTGGTTGAGAACTTTAGGGGGAAGTGCCCGGCAAAGGAAGTTACCTTCTATGGCAGGGCCACTCTTGGTGACTGAGCTTAGCTATTAAACGGCTTTCTTTGATTCGTGCGTTAAACACAACAGGTAAGGTTTTATGCTAGAGGCTGTGACGGATGCAAAAAAGGAAGCAGAGGAGGGAAAGAAGGAGAGAAAGACACAGTTCTGGCCTCAGGACCTTCGGTCTAATGGGAGGGACACTAGGGCAGGGCCAGTGGAAAGGTGGGTGGGGAGGCACGGGGCAATGAGGGGAGGGACGGAGTCCCTGGGATGTCCCTACTTGATTTGGAATGTTCTCCCTCCCTTCCTGACCCCCATCGCCTCAGCTGTCTGAGCTAAGATCAGCAGACAACAGGCAACACTGGTACATTTTGAGTGTGCTGGGCACTGCTCTTAGGTCTTTACGCATGTTAGGTTATTTGATCCTCACGCCAGCCCAATGAGGAGCCTGCCACAACTATCCCCATTTAACAGATGATCCAAACGAGGCACAGAGACATCAAGTGACTTGCCCAAGGCCACACAGCTGGGGAACGACTGAGCTGAGACTGACCCCAGCCAGCCTGGCTCCAGTCCATACTCCGACCACCACCCTTGCCCACCCAGTCTCCCAGGGCTGCCCAGCCTCACCCAGCATCTCACAACAAGCTCCTTTCAGGCAGACCATCTTTTAGAGGGATGCTCTAGAACTCTCCAGCAACCCTCCCGTCTCCAGCCCTGACCTAGATGGACCGGAGAGGTCTCCCTTGTCAGGAGCAGGGCTCTCAGTGCAGACGTGGAGGGACACCCCCCGCCCCCCTCTCGCCGGCCTGGTGATGGTGTTGTGAGCATGACCTAAGGGGACACCTGCAAACGCACCGTGGAGCCTGGCCACCATTCACGCTTAAAAAACAGCATTCATTTTTTTTCAGATTTTTAAGGTTTCAAAAACCGAGAAAATCCAGAACAAGTCAGACATGTCTAAGTAGGAAGGGTCCTAGGGTGTGATGCCCAGCCAGGGTCCTGAAGGTGGGCTGCGGGTCTGTCAGAAAACCCGTCAGAAGCCACTCACTTATTTGTGACGAGGCCGCAGGGGCTGTTAGTCAAACACGCGGTTCGTGTGATGGACAACGCCTTTCAAAGCTGGGGTCTGGAAACATCAACCTAATAGGTTCTTCGTGGCAAAAATGTTGGGAGCTACCAATTTTGATGACTTCTCACCCTTCTTCAATGAGGTGCATCCAAAGATGTGAACTCCTCCTACTTCTTACAGATGCGGGGCTCAGCAGATGACACGATTCCCATCCTGAAGCTAGAACCGAATGAACGAGAGACACGGAGTCCCGAGGAAGGAGAGCGGAAAATCAGCAGCACTTCCGCAAGGGACTCGGAGCTGCCCTCCTGCTTCTTCTGCTCGGCAGCTGCCCCACCGCTCCCTTCGTTACCCACAATGATGTTTTACAGAAAACCTTACATCCCATCATTCTTCGGCTCAACACCCCTCCCGCCCAAGCGTCTTCATCGTTCTCAAAGTGCAACCCACGATCCTTACTGCCATGCCTCAAACCTCTCACTCTACCTTGCTTGCCACTCCTCCAACACCCCAAGCACAGCCCTACCTCAGGGCCTTTGCACCTGCTCCCTCTTCCTGGCTCACTCCTTCATGTTCTCAGGGCCCCTGCTCAGATGTCACTTTGTCGGAGATGCTCTCCCAACCCCCACGATCGTTCTCCACCCCCCCGCCTGGCTATACTTTTCTCTAGAGCACTCAGCACCGCCTGACATATTACCTAGGTATGTATTTGTTTATTTTCTGCTTCCCTGCCCCTCCCCATTCCAGTGTCAGCTCTGTGAGGTCAGGCTTCTGGTTTTGTTCCCTCCTATATTCCCAGTACCTAGAACTTTCAAAATATATTTTTGAATGAATGGATGGGAGAATGGCTTAGCAGTGCAGCACAAGGAGCTTTCCTAAACCATCACCCCTGACAGATAGGCCATCCCCCCTAACGGCTGATGGTGCCAGACCAAAGTCCTTTCCCCCAAATCCATCAGCAGATAACTCTCTGCTCCGTGCAAGGAAAGAGAAGCTCTCTGTTTTTCCCATGCTTTTCCCTCTTGAGGGGTGGAAACTCTTGGTGTTCTTTGGGAACAGATGCCGTGGGAACAAGGAGCCCCCCACAAATAGTGGGGCACATCAGCTAACCGCCCTGGGGTCTAACCACATGCTAGGTGTCCTTCTAAGCACCCTGCACTGTCTACACTGCTTTAATCCACAAAGCAAACACTGGGGCAAGTCCTATGGGGACTCTGGTTTGCAGGTAAGGAAACTGAACCTCTGCGTTATTCGCTTAAGGGTCTCCAGCTAAGAAATGGTAGAGCCAGGATTCGGGGTCAGGCAGTCTGACTCCAGACCTGTGCGGTCAGCCATTACCCTCCCTTATTGACTTAAAAATGCTGGCACAAATCACTGCAGGGGGTACTAAGCCCCAGGGGTTCATATCACGACGCCAGGCTGCACAGTGAATGTGCAGACCTGATTTGGAGCCCGCGCTAGCTCCGGCGGTGACCCCCACCCAGGGTACTCGGTGGAAAAGAACACCGAAGGTCATGCTCAAGGGTCTGGGAGTTGTCCTCCTTTCCTAGGGCTACCCTAACTAATCGCCACACACTGGGTGGCTTCAAGCAAGTTTATTTCCTCCCAGTTCTGGAGGCCAGAGCCTGGGACTGAAGTGGCAGGAGGGCCGGGCTCCCTCCGAAGGCTCGCGGGGGGATTACGTCGCGGCCTCCGCCAGCTCTCGTGGCCCCAGAGATCCCTCGGTTCATGCAGCATCTCCCCACCCTCTGCCTCTGTCAAATCTCTCTCCTATAAAGACACACCTGCCGTTGGATTTAGGGCCCATCCGAAGTCCAGGATGAGCTCATCTTGAGATCCTTAGTTACATCAGCAAAGACTCTTTCCAAATAAGTTCCCATTCACAGGTTCCAGGCTTTAGGACTTGGCCCTATCTCTTGGGGGGACACAATTCAACCCCCTCTGGGTGTCTTATGTGTGACTGTCATCTGCTGCCCT
>CM052900.1:157932047-157992278 GCA_028534135.1 Potos flavus | reverse complement strand
ATGTCCCCCATCTATCCCATGTGCACCATCTCCACTAGGATGTCCACCACCTGTCTTGGTTCCACCATCTCCACCATGATGTCCACCACCTGTCCTGGTCCCACCAGCTCCACCATGATGTCCACCACCTGTCCTGGTTCCACCATCTCCACCATGATGTCCCCCACTCATCCTGGTTCCACCATCTCCACCATGATGTCCCCCACCTGTCCTGGTTCCACCATCTCCACCATGATGTCCCCCACTCATCCTGGTTCCACCATCTCCACCATGATGTCCCCCACCCGTCCTGGTTCCACCATCTCCACCATGATGTCCATCAGCTGTCCTGGTCCCACCAGCTCCACCATGATGTCCACCACCTGGCCTGGTTCCACCATCTCCACCATGATGTCCCCCACTCATCCTGGTTCCACCATCCCCACCATGATGTCCCCCACCTGTCCTGGTTCCACCATCCCCACCATGATGTCCCCCATCTGTCCCATGTGCACCATCTCCACCATGATGTCCCCCACCTGTCCTGGTTCCACCATCTCCATCATGATGCCACCTCTACCATTTCTACCACCACCATCACTGCCACCTCAGTCATCAACACCAGTTATTTGCTAGTGCTAGGGATACCCATCTGTGTCTAGTTATTATTGACGATCTGGTTAAAGAGAACATTCTGGCAGGTTCCTCTGTGTGGAGAAGTCTAAGACTGGCCCCATAAGTGTGGTGCCTCCCGTACTCATGGTGATCAATGTTCCATGCTGCCATGGAGTCCTCAGAGACACCTACTGCGTGGCTCTCTCCCTGGACCTGTCCTGAGGAGTTCTCATTGCCCCAGGTAAATCTCTAACAGTCGGCCCATGGGCCAGGTGCAAAACGTGATATGTCGAGTGTGTCGTGGGTGAGGAGGGGCGTGCGTGGGAAGCGGCCCCATCCAATTACCCTGCTGAGATGACATTCGATAGGGAAGTAATAATTGTTGAAACTCCTACTATTTTCCAGGAACTGTGATGAGTTCTTCGCCATCACCAACTCACTCGATCCTCTTTCTTAATAGCCCTTTAAAAATGTTATTTATGTATTTATTTGGGTGGGGAGGGCAGAAGGAGAGGTGGAAAGAATCTCAAGCAGACTCCCTGCTGAGCAAGGAGCCCAATGTGGGGCTTGACCTCATGGCCCCGAGATCATGACCTGAGCTGAAATCAAGAGTTGGATGCTTAACCAACTGAGCCCCCCAGGCGCCCTAGAATGTCCTTTTTAAAGCTGACTCATGGGAAGCCTGGGTGGTTCAATCGGCTAAGCCTTTGGCTTAGGTCATGATCCCAGGGACCAGGGTCGAGTCCCACATTGGGCTCCCTGCTCAGCAGGGAGCCTGCTTCTCCTTCTCCCTCTGCCCGCTGCTCCCTCTCCTTGTACGCACTCTCTCTCTCTCTGACAAATAAATAAATAAAATATTTTAAAATATTAAATTTTTATTAAAATTTAAATATTAAATTAAAAATTAAAATTTTTAAAGATTTTATTTATTTTAAAACTTAAAATATTAAATTTAAATTACATATTAAATTTTTAAAAATAATAAAATAAATATAATAAAATAAAGCCGACTCGTATCCCACTGTATGGATAGACCACATTTTGCTTCTCCATTCATCAGTGGACTCTTGGGTTGCTTTGGGCTGTTGTGAATAATCCCGCTACAGACACGGGTGTGAGGTATGTTTTAGACGCAGAGACCGGGGCCCAGAGAAGCTGCGTGACTTGCCCAGAGTCATCCAGCTCATGTGTGAGGGTGTGGGTGTAAAGGCAGGCCTGGCTGTCCATCCTCCCTGCATGACACCGAGGCACCCTCGACACTGTGTGGGCTCACCCCGTGGTCATTTGTGGGACCTCACCGGGCCGCTCCCCCATGGACAACTTCATCCCAGCTGTGAGAGCGGCCCTCGTGTCCCCCCGTGTCTGCTCAGTGGTGCCACCTTCCCTCTCCCCTCTGCACCCCGGCCGTCCTTCCCCCTCCGCACGGGAGGCCTGCCTCTCTCTGGAGTTCCAGGTGGCTGATCTTCGACGCTTCCGACCATCACTCCAGCACAGCAGCCCACGAGTGCTGGCGGTCCCTCCCAGCCCCTAACGCTCCCTCCGTGCCCCAGACGTCTCTGAAACCAACATAGCAATACTGACTTGCCTGGCAAGTCAGGAATCAGGTTGGGTTTTTGTTATATTTATGGTTCTTTGGGCAGCTGGGGGGCCACGGGTAGACCTGGGGTCCTAGAAGCAGACGCTTCCCCGTGCAGCAGTTTTCAGTGGATCCCAGCACCGTGGCAGCTGCCGTCACTGGGGCCAGAGTTGTGGGATGTTTGGAAGTGACTGCAGGGTCAGGGGTTGGGGGGGTGGTCAAGGGGTGTCATTAGAAACAACCTGGGCGGGCAGAGAGGACCTTACCTTTATCTGAGCCTCTGTTTTCACACGTGGGGAAACAGGGGAAGCCGGGAAAGGCCAAAGGAACCCAGACACCTCGACTGCAGCCTGTGAGGCCTGTTTTGGACTTCTGACCCACAGCACTGTAAGATTATATATAGATCTGTGTGATCTTAAGGCCCCAATCTTGCGGGAATCTGTTACAGGAAACTAACACGGCCCCCAAGCTCCCGCCGCGCGTCAGACGCAGAGCCCGGCCCGGGAGCGGACCCTCGGTCCCGAGCACCCGCAGCAGTATCACACTGAGACTTATTGGAGGCTCGGCGTGAGCCTCTGGAACTGGGTCCCTGGGGAGGCGACACGGGCGTTGTTTATAGCTGATAATAATAACAGCCGGTGTTCATTAGGGGCTTTCGGTGTGCCGGACGCTGTGCCGAGCTACGAATGTTATTGTCCATATTTTACGCATGGGACAACTGAAGCACAGAGAGGTTGGGTGATCTGCCCAGGCCCACACAGCTAGTATACAGAAGGACGGGGTTCAAATGGTGGGGGCTCTAAATGCAAAGCCTGAGTTCTCAGACACTGTGACACATCCCCGTCTGGTGACTGGTGAGCAATATGAGGGTAGAGCAGCAGCCTGGAACTGGGGAGCGGGGGCTGGGCTAGACCTTCGTCTGCTTTTCACTGGTTCGCTGTGTGGCTTTGGACAAGTCACTCGATCTCTCTGAGCCATAGGTTCCTATCTGAAAATGAAGAAGGATAAACTAGATCACCCCATAAGCTAAGCTTGAGTTTTCTGGAGTGTTCCCTCCGAGAGAGCCGAGTTTTCGTCCAGATCACTGCCATGACCTTCACAGTTGGAGCTGAACTTGTTTCGTCTGATTGGGTTTCTGCGAAGACATTCAGGTCATCTTTGGATACAGGCCAGGTTCCGAATCTGGAAAGCTCCCGACTAAGTTTGGTTCTGAGCCCAAAGCAGAGGCTCCGGACCCGAGAGGATGGGCTCGCCGCTAAGGGACCCCGGTTTCTGATACGCGAGTTGAGAAGCTGCACAGTGGCTCGGGAAGATCCTGGAGCAAGTCTCTCCGGGTCACACCTCCACTCCGGCTGGTGACCCAGGCCGAGTTACATTAACCTGTCTGTGCCTTGGCTTTCTCATCTGTCAAATGGGGAGATGTTGGCTGGAAACGTCCTTCTCGGACGACACCCACAGACCCGGAGCTCTGCCGTACGCTGCAGATCCCCTGGCCACGTGCTCACAAGGTCATACGTGTCCAGTCCGGACCGAGTTACGCTGTAGGCGTCAAATACACCCCAGACTTTGAAGACTTGGTGTGCAAACACAATAGGAAAAGATCTCATGAATGACTTTTCCCTTGATGACAAGTTGAAAAAAAATAACCTTCCGGACCTGCTGGTTCAATAAAATATTAAAATTACTTTCACCTGTTCATTTGTGGCTCGCTTTGTCTTTCCGCTGGGTGGGGCTGCCCTGGGCTGCTTCGCTCAGGCCTGGAACACGGTCAGACACTCAGTTAATGAGCCATGGGAACAGCCTGCTGGAGGCGGGGAGCAGGGACAACCCCCGATCGAATAAGCAAGAGCCTGATTTTACCTATAGTGCTTATGTCCCTTTCACCAAATGCAGCGGAGAGATTTGCTTTGACGTCATAAAACCTGGCAAGGAAACCAGAGCCCAGAAAAGCTAGTGACCTGCCCAAGTCAAGGAGGTAGCAGTAGAGGCAGGACGTCCTGACCCTTGGCTCTAAGCTCCTAACCCCTCAACACGACCGTGGGCAGCTTTCATTTCCGATGCAGATAATCCCTTATGATGCTTATGTTTAAAACAAATATCATCTCACTGGTGTCTAATGCAAAAGTGAGGCTATTCTAATAACGGGGAGGGGGGTCTTTTCTTGAGACGAAGAGGCAGAAGAAGGGGACATACTCTTGCCCCTCCTTATTCAGAAGACAGCTGCTGGCGGGTAGGACCTGTGCCACGGGAACCCACCCCAAAGACTTGCTAGGAGCTGGTGGCTTCGGGCCCTCTCATCCCACGACCCCAAGAGCAGGCTGGCTCAGGAGGGTGCAGAATCAGCCAAAATCAGAGCTAGAAGGAGTCTTTATCGCCATCAAGCCCAGGGGTCAAAAACTGGAAGCCAGTAGGAGGGACACAGCCACCAACACATTTTGGGGAGCTCGGCCAGCTCAGTGCTCCAAACTGTTTTTCATATGCACGTGCATTCGGTTCTGTTCCCATCCCTCCTTCTCCCATGACTCCCACCTGTTGCCCCAAGGGGCATCTGAAGTGATCTAGGGCAACTGAAGGAGGGACGAGACTCGCAGGTCCCACGGCTAGCTACGGACGGAGCCGGGGCGAGGACTCCTGCCTCTTTGGTTTGGGTTCACCTCTGCGAGCCTTCCCTTTAATCCCAAGGGGCCCGCAGCTCCCTCAAGGTCCTGCCTCGTGCCCTTGCCACTTTTCCCATAACCAGCCCCAAGGATGGGGGAGGGGGGCCCCAGGGGCTCCCCGATCAGCAGCCTTTGAAGCCCAGGGACCAGACTGCGAGCCTGCGGTGAAAACACGGTGCCCATCTACGTGGATCTCTGGGCACTTGGGATTGGACCCGCAATGCTGAAATCCAGTGGGATCTCTGAGGCTGTGCGCGGAGCTGGGCTCTTCCTTTGCATTTCTCTGATTTGCAGAAAGAGAAAAAAAATAGCTTCTGTGTGCCGCGGTGGAGGAAACTGCACTTTGAGCTTCTCCGTATGACATCCCTTGAGGCTAAAGGGCAGATGCGATCCCTTGTATTGGACTGAGGGGACACGGGGGCCCAGGAGTGTTAGGGGACGTATCTGCCATCAGAGAGTTCACTGGAAGCAAAGCCATGGTCACGGATGCCTCGCGGTGGCCTGCCCAGCCCCCTCCCTGATCTCTGCCCCATGCCCCGGCAGCCCCTGTGTACCATGTCCCCGCAGCCATCCCCTCTCCTGCCTGCACCAAGAGGGGCAGCTCTCAAACCAAGCCAGACATGGCCTCCTCCCGGGACCCGGAAATGGGGACCAACAGAGCCCGGTGTCTCCGGGCCTCAGCGCGTCTCCTGGATGGAGCAGCGTGATTTTGCCTCTCCTGTGCATGAGAACATAGAGAAGGTCCATCAACATGTGGGGAGGAGAATGAGGAAGTGGGAGAGGCAGAGAGGAGCGCACAGGAGAGGCTCTGTGCTCCCCGTGGCCTCCCCGTGGTCTCGCCCGCGGTGCTCCCTGGGGCCCGACGGTTTGGACGGAGGCTTCCTGGCGACACCCCATGTCCTTAGCAGAAACCCTCTGTCTGCTTACGCCAGATGAAGCTGGTTTCTGGTTCAGCGGGGTGAACCAAGATCTGTGGCCTTGGTGACCCCAACTCTGTCCGCCAGCCACTCACCGCACCCCTTGCTGGGCAGAGAATTCGGGCGCACCCGCCCCCCCAGGACTCCCACGTAGCCGCCCCTTCATCTCGCCCGCAGCGCCCCAGGAGAGGGGAGGCTCCCTCCCTCCTTCACAGCGCAGAGCCTGAGGCTGCGGGGAGCTGTGGGGTTTGGCCAGGATCACAGGGATCTGGAAGAGGAGCCCAGAGAACCTTCCCGCCAGGCCTCCGCCTCTGCTGGAAGATGTTCTAGGTTTCCTTTGCTGACTACAGCTGGAGAGGGGTATTTGCTGAGGACAAAAGCCGAGGCCGGTGATCATGGCCTGTGCCCCCAGGGCGTCTGTGACAGAGGCCGTGGGGGTGCACCCACAGCCCCACCAAGCTCCTTCCACACTGAGCGTGGCCCCAGGGGCTGGGGACACAGCAGCGAGCAGGCTGGTCTCCGGAAGCCTGTATTTCTGCAGGGACACAGATATCTTGTGGACAAGGGAATGTGGCCCTCAGCGGGTGCTGTGACATAAACTTCACCAAGATGAGTTGGCGGTGGTGTGGGACTGCCCAGGCAGGGTGGTCAGGGAAGGCCTCTCGGAGGCGGGGACATCTGACTAGGGGCCTGAGGAAGACTGCGTGGCTGCCCACTTGAGGAGGAAATGTCCTAGGGGGAGAGGGAGCTGTAAGTTCGGAGGTCCTGCTTGGACACTGGCACTTGGCGTGTTCCGGGGACAGATGGGGGTCCATGTGGCTGGGGCGGGGGATGGGGGTGGTGGGCAGGGACGGACGAGGAAGTGGGGGAGGGCGTGTGGGACATGAGAGGGAGGCGGCTTATCCTAAATGCAGGGGAAGCCATCAGAGAAGGTTTCCAAACGTGCCATATACCGTACCAGCCTCTGGGGATTGAAAGACGATATAAAAACACATTCTGTGTCCTCCAAACAGGCTTGACGGACCCGGGAACCGGCCATGTCATGCCGTGGTCATAGAGATCGTACGGGATCCAATGAGATCACTCAGGAAAGGCTCCCCACCCGGCCCAGAGGGCTAGAGGCTAGAAGGCTAAGTAGGAACCAGAAAGGTAAAGAAATAAAGGCAGGGATGGGGAGGGCGGGTGGGAGGGAAGAATCCGGGCCTGTGACGGCCGGGGGCCCGGGACAGCTCCCCAGGACTGCGTCGCACACCCGGGACAGACACGGGGTCCGCAAAGGCGCCCGATCCAGGTCCTCACGACAACCCGCAGACGTACATGGGGCTCCTGCTCCCAGGTCATCGATGCTGCCAGCCCGGAGGTGACCAGGCCTGCCCAGCCCTGCCTTCCGAACCACACGGAATACTGTAAGATTCTGGGAGAAGGGAAACTGGACGGCCCCTGACTGCGGGGCCTCACGCTCTGGGGCTGTGAGTCACCCGGCCACCCGGCAGCCTCCGCTAACAGTGACACGGGCCTCTCCAAAACACATCCCCGGCTGCATCCCCCCGGGCTGCCCTGGACGGGCAGGAAGGTGGGTCCACTGGCCCCTGTCACCCAGCAACGAGGCCGCCCTTTGGGCTAATGGACAGCATGGCACAAGCAATGTGACATTTTCAGAGAGATCCAGTGTTGGGGACAGAGTCGCAGGACTCGGCCGGGCTCCCCTGGGAGCCAACAAGACAGGGCGAGGTTGCCTTAGGTCACGTTCACGGCTCACTTTCCACCAGGACTCCAGAGTCTGGGGCCCGCCAAAGCTGACGCTCGGCCCGGACACCGGTAATGATGGGAAAGGTGACACCCCGTGACTCCACTCTAATTAAGAGCCGAGTTAAAAACGCATTAGCCTGTGCACACAGGACGGGTACAGACCTGTCAAAGGCACGAGAGAGGCCACGTGCATGAGGGGGTGAGACCCCAGTCCGCCTCTGCCGGAAGCATGGTTTTCTTAGGCGTATAAACACACCCGAAACATCCACCTGACCGGTCAGATTAAAGCAATAAGATGTCATTGTTTCGCCTACCGAATACAAAACATGTTTCCAAATAATAACACTCCACACTAGGAAAGAGGTGGCGAGACAGGCCTTCCCCCATTTGCCAATGGCGCCAGCTGCCAGGGGTGCAATTAGGCAAACACGTTTCTAGAGGTTTAAAATAACCATCGACTCTCACCCCGCGTGTCCACGTCAAAGAACTCACCCCAGAGAAATAAAATACTAAGAGGCACCCCCAAGCTTTATGCATATGGGATATTTGGCTTAGCATTGTTTACGTACAAAAAAAAATAATAATAAAGGGAAACAACCCACATTTCTAACAACGGAGACGGGTTCAACGAAGAGATCCATAAAATGACGTATTACATGGCCATGAAAGGTTACATTTTCAAAGAACTGTGATGGCAGAAAATTCTCAGCTCAATAAAAGAAAAAAAAAACAACAACATCAGTAATAAGATCTATAGTACCAGAGCAATTTATTTAAAAATGTATACGCACATAAGAATAAAACCAGAATAAAATACAGCAAAGCTTTAGTAGTGGTGGGATTCTGGGTGGTTTCTGTTTCCTCCAAGATCCTTCTCTACGTTTCCCACATATACAAGGAGCCTGTTATTTTATAATTGGGGAAATAAAACTGCTTTGATTTCTAAAGGAAAAGAAATCGAGTCACCTTGGAGTCACCTGGGAGGAAGGACCCGTGTTACCTCCAGCAAGCATCGGCTTTGGTCCCTTCGGCTGAAACACTGTTTACTTTGTTGGAATGACATGACGTCCCCACTCATCTGACTAAGCCAGGCCCTCATCGTGTCGGACAAGAGATAAGGAAGTGGGGTTACTGGCAAGTGGGGGGCAGCTCCCCCAGTGACCGGTCAGTCGGGCCCAGAAGGAGGGGTCAGTCATGGAACTCGTCTCAGACCTTGCTGCCAGGACACCCCTTCTTAGAGAGGGGTTCGGGAACCCGCAGGGGTCGAGCCCCCAAACGCTTGGATGCTCCCGGCACTCTCGTGGACCTTCTCTAGGAGGCTGTCCCCTAAGGGGCCAGGGTACATACCCAAAGCATGACCTGTGGCCCCCGGTCCCCCCTCTCTACCCCCAGCCCTTCCCTCCCCATAGCTACATGTGTCAGGGTCTTGGGGTGCAAGATGAGGCCAGGTCCGTTTGCTGGTATGTGGGCTGTGACCTGCAGGCCGCGTGCATCGTGGTTAGAGAGAGAAGGGAAGGAAGGTGCCTGGGCAGTTGGGTCTCCCGCTCTGGGACCGGCATATGCCTTCCGTGTGACGCACTCTTGGGCATGGCGAGGGCTGTCACCTGACACATGTAGCTATGGGGAGGGAAGGGCGGGGGGCGGGGAGGGGGCACTAACCCCTCCTTCCGGGCCCCACCGACCGCTCACTGGGGGAGCTGCCCCCCACTTGCCAGTAAGGTGCCCACTCCCCAGGCACCCATTCAGTAGGCCTGGCGGGCCCAAGAATCTGCATTTCAACCAAGTTCCTGTGTGTCTTCATTCCCGATCCACCTCCCTGGGCTTCTATAAGGAGACCAGGTGCTAGGCCAGCAGGGAAAAGCTTTAAAGCTCACGAGTGTTACCCTCTGCTCCCCATCTCCCCAGACACTCCCCGCCCTCGCCCCCTCTGCCCCACGGCTCACTTGAGTGATTTCCAAGGACCCTTGCTTCCAAGTCAGGAGGCCCTTCTATTTAAAGAGGGACGGTCACTGTTGCAAATTGCCTGGGATCCACTCTCTCATGGGAAAGCCACCAGCCCAGGTGAAGGATCTGGGGCCAGAAGGAGGTCGGCCAGCTGTGACCCAGGGCAATCGGAGATTGGGAGGGGGCAGTGTTGGAAATAGCCTCACCCTCCCTCCTCATCTGTCAGAAAGAATTAGGTGTAGGGTCAGATACTCCTGAGCGCAAACTCATCTCAGCCACTGACTATATGACTCCATGACCTTGTGCAAATCACTTCACTTCTTTGCACCTCGTTGGATGAACGGTGGGTTCAGGTACCCGCCAGGCACAGCTGTGTTAAAGGGGATGGCACCCGTACGCTGCAAAGTGACATCCACCCCGAGGTCAGGCCACCAGGTAAAATACAGGATGGCATATTTATATGCTGAATTTCAGAAAACAGCAAATAATTTTGTGTGTAAGTATATCCCAAACATTGCATGGGATATACTTATACTAAAATATGATTCGCGGTTGATCTGAAATTCAGAGTTAACTAGGCATCCCGGGGGGTTTCCTGGTTCGTTTTATTATTTCAGGTTTGTCTGCTTTGCTTTGTTGCTAAGTTGGCTGACGGGCATTCCAGCAGGCATCCCCTCGCCCTCTTCCTTCAGTCCCAGCACCAGCGGGAGAGATGATCCTGAGTCCCCAGACCCAGCCCTGCTTAAGCCCCCAAACGAGCCTGGATGGAGGGGATCCGTCGCCTCCGAGGCATTCCTTCCTCCCCACCAGGGCGTGCTCCGTGAGGGAGTGCTCCCATCAGCATGGTGACCGCACTGGAGGCTTGCCTGGCAGACAGAGGGATTTCTGTAACTGTCAGAGCCAGTCAAGGTCACGCGCTCTGCACCGTTCTGCTTCTCTGGGGGAGGAGGGAGCGAGGAGGTGAGGACAAGGCAACCAGGACAGGATCCCTTTGCTTCTGCCTTTGAATCCCCTCTCCTGGGAGAGGCAGGGCACTTGCCTAGAAAACCCTGGAGCTTGGGCCCCATGGAGCCCAATTTTCCTTGGCAGGAAGTGGGCAGCCACGTGGTAAGGGGAGGGACCTGTGTCCCCCAGCTGTTGTTAGCCCTCTGTGCCGTCACCCCTCCGAGCCTTCCAGTTAAAACAGGACAGTAACAACAGCACCAACACTAAGATCGTGCTGCTGTGGGTCAGACACCGTTCTAAGAACTTCATAAATAATACCTTTTTAATCCTCCCAGTAACCCTAGGAGGTGGGCACTAGCATCATCTCCATTTCATGGATGAGAAAACGGGGGTGCAGAAGGGTCACACAGCCAGCAAGAGGTCGAGGCAGGATCTGAACCAAGCCTGGGCCCTCAGCCACTTTGCCTGGCGCCTCTGGGAAGATAAAAGGAGCACAAGGCAGGAGGAGGAGGGAAGGGACGACGGGCGTCTAGCAAGCCCCTAGGCTGTGCTAAGCATCACGGCACCCCTGACGGAGCTGATCTCATTCAAACCCCACCGCAAGCAAGGTGTGGGATACTGTTACCTCGTGCTCATGTCAGAGGGAAACTGAGGCTCAGAGAGAAACATGAGCGGAAATCAGAACTCAGCTGTCTTGAATCAAGGCCCGTGCTGGTCCCCTCGCCGCCCACCTGGCTCCAGCTCACGGTTCTCTGGACACTGCCCTGGCCACACGCACGGCAGCCCGCAGTGAGACCACGGCTGCTCTGGCACACGCCGCCCCCCACTCCCGCCGCGAGGTGCCCGAAGCCCTCATGCTCCCTTCTCACTGCCTCCGTCTCTCCCCACCGGACCAGACCAACCCTCGACCAGAGCCAGAACACTGGTCCTTGCTCTGAGCCTGTCCATCCTTTCCCCCAGCCACACGTCCCCACCTGGTGTCCCTTTTCTTCCCTCTATCACGGGCCATAGGAGGAATAACATCCTACAGTCTCATTGTTCCTTACGTTCACCTGCATTAGCGGGATTTGATCCTGACAACCACCGGTCAGACGGACCGCCCGGCATTACCCGTGTCCTGATTTCACACAGGGGGGAGACGGGGCTCAGAAAAGTTAAGGGTCCTGGCCAGACTCACCCAGTCTTTCCACAAGGACTTAAACCTTTGTCTGCTGACTCTACGACCAGGACCGTGTAGGAATCTCAGAAATCAACCAAAGCACTTTAGAGATGAGGAGTCGGAAACCCAGACAGGACACGTGGCCTGTTCAAGGTCATAACCATCCATCCGGGGCAGAACTGAGAATGAAATCTACAGCTTCGAGCCCTACAACACTTGCCCTCGTGCGGTAACACATGCAACCAATGATACCCACTCAACTAACGACAGAGGTTAACGATGTCAACTCCACTAAAAAGCAAAGGCAGGAGCGATCAGAACCAAGGCATACACTCGTTCCACAACGAGGTTTTTATCCGGACATTCCTGTCTCCAGGACAACCTTCTGGTAGGGCAGGCAGGTGAATGAGGGCAGGTCAGATCTTGTTAGGACTTGCTCTCCTGGTAGAGCCAGGCTGGGCTGAAAATGCCAGTTCAGGGGACTGCGTCTGCTGGGGAGTGATGGCCCCGATGCCTGGGTTTCCTGCTTAGTAAAGTACGGAGTGAAAAAGGGACCACAGGAATTCAGGGCATAGATGAGCAACATCCTTGAAATCCAGGAAGTGGAAAAAAGATATACCAAAGCTAAATCTACATCTATGTCACTTTTTATAATGTGTGCCTTACAGCTCTGGGTCCTATTCTGTCAAACCGTTGGGGGCAAGGTCACTGCCGGGACTGAGGCTCACATGCCTACCAGTGGAAGGCTGAGATCCACGGGAGGATACGGACATTCTGCCTGCTCCGCATCCTGGGGCTCATCTCTATGGATGCTGGGGTCCCCTCTTCTCAGCTCTGCCTCTGCTTCCCTCTGCTGGCCTTTGCACGGCCCCTTGACAGCTGTGCTCTCTGTGTTTCCATCTGCCAAAGGGATCCGTACGTCCACCCGTCACCACTGGAAAAGCGCGGCAGGAAAGCAAAGGGTGCACCCGCCTGCTAAGGTTTTCGAGTTTAGCTTTTCACATCTGGGCTGAAAAACCACAGAGCTACAAATCTTTACTGCATCACTGGCTTTTAGCGGGTTGCCAGTATCCCTCACCAGAAATATTTTTCATCCCTTTTGGACACAAGAGCAAACCTGGGAGCTCAGAAACACACCTGCTCAGGCTCTGGAAGCTGCTGGAGAGCCCCTAGAATTGGCTGGATCTTTCGATGTTCAGTGTAGTGAGAATAGCACTCAGCCTTTCCCACACAGGAGGGTGTCTTCCACTTAGGAGGGGCCCGTAAGTAACCCGCACCCACCAGTCCTAGGACCCAAAGCCCGGCGAGTTGATGTCGGACATGGGTAACAGAGAAATGGGAGGTTCCTAACTTCACAAACTGAGCTGTTGGAGAAACAGGTGGAGAAGCATGGCCTCAGGGCCCAGAAACTCCAGAGAATCCAGATGTGAGCCTCCTCCACCCACTTTCCCTGGCAGACTCCCAGGCAAAGTTCAGGCTGGGAACCTGCCAGACTTACACCTGAGCGACTGTCCTGGGGCAGTTTCTCCCGAGCAGGCGAGCCCCGGCCTGCAGGCTGGACCCAAGACTCCTGCCCCCGGACGCTCCCCGCTCCCCCCACCCCCACCCCACCCCCAGCCCGGTGTGCAGCCCAGCCTGCCCGCAGGCTCACCTTTCGGCAGCTTGGACGCGTTGTCCTGGATCCAGGAGAAGAGGTGGGCGAAGTCGCAGTCGCAGAGCCAGGGGTTCCCGTCCAGGCGCAGGGTGCGCAGCGCGGGCAGCGCGGCCAGGGCGGCCACGCTGAGGCTGCGCAGATTGTTGTCGTTGAGCTCCAGCACCTGCAGCGACTCCAGGGTCTCGAAGGCGTGCTCGTGAACGCCCGCCAGCTTGTTGTTGGCCAGGCTCAGCTTGACCAGCCTCCCCGCCGAGCGGAAGGCGCCGGCGCCCAGCTGGGTCAGGTTGTTGTAGCTGAGGTCCAGGAAGGCCAGCTTGGCCGAGCCGCTGAACGTGCCCTCCCCCAGCGAGCGCAGCGAGTTATTCCTGAAGTCCAGGTACACCAGGTCGCCGTAGAAAATGAAGAAGTCCTCGGGGATGTGCTGGATGCGGTTGCCGGCCACCAGCAGCTTGCGCACGTCCAGGGGGAAAGGATCGGGCACGCTGGGCAGCCCGCGGTCGCGGCAGTCCACGGTGTGCGGGTCGGTGCAGGCGCAGCCCGCGGGGCACGCGTGTCCGGCCGGGAGCAGCAGCAGCGGGAGGAGGCTGCAGAGCCGGAGCGCGGCGGCGGCGCGGGGGGCGGCGCGGGGGCGCATGGCCAGGAGGACCCGCGCGAGCCGCGGCGACTCGGACGTGGCTCTCGGGGCGAGCCCTGGCACGGGGTTGGCGCGCGGGGTCCCGGCGGCCCGGCGCTGGGAGCTGGAAGGCTGCCGGGGCGGGGAGGGCGTGCGCCCGGGCGCGCGGGGGCGACCGAGCGCGACGCGGACGGACTCGGGGAGTCCGGGGCGGCAGGGACCGAGAGCGGAGAGTCGGGGAGGGAGGGGCGAGGACTCGCAAAGGACTTACCGGGACAGGGAATTAACCCGCTGGAAAATCCCAGGGAGAGGTGGGGAGCGGTAGAGGTGGCCGAGTGGGCAGCTTTTTTCTGAGACTGAGTAATGAGACCTGTCGCCGGACTTGGCCAGGAGCGCTCGGCGACTAAGTTTGGTTACCGAGCGCCCCCCACCCCAGCGATTTACAGAGGGCGTGTTGGGGGCCTGTGCCCCGCACCCCGGCGCCCGCCTGGTGCCAAAGCACGCTCCCCGCGCGCCAAACCCATTGTCCAAGGGGACGCGACCGGGGTCCCTCGGGCTCTGCGCCCGGGGCAATCCCGGCGGGCTCTAGAGGGCCACTCCAGGAGCTGCTGACCTAGGGTTGGGCGGAGCTCCTGAGTGGCTCCTTTTTCCCTCCTCACTCCGCCCACCCGCACTTGACCCATCTCAGCGAGGCACGCGGGGTCAAGTGAGGCAGGCAGCCGCCTGGGCCCCGGCTGTGGCCTGAAGGAAGCCAGGGCCAGTCAGCACTTTCCATGCTGGCTGGAGCCTGTCAGGAACCGGAATCCCCCCTGGCACGATTAGACCTGGCTGCTGGCCTACCAGAGGCCCAGGGCTGGGGCCCGGCGGCCTGGGGGCAGATGCGGGGCTCCCAGTGGTGTGGCCCTAGTCCCAGGGCCTCCACCTCTCCGGCCCGTCTGTGGAATGGGAAAAGGTAATAAGTATGATCCTGGCAGGAGATTTCCCTCCTGGGGGAAACTACCCTCAAGCCAAACTCCTCCTCCCACCCCCCAGCTCCTTTCAGAGATGGTCGAGAGGTCCCCACAGAGCCACCAAGCCAGCCCTGCTGCTGGCTATTTTGGTCCAAATACCCTGGAATCGACAAGCTCCCACTGAACCAAAATAACCCAGGGAACAGCTGTTGGGCAATGGGCCCCCAGAGACCCTGCCCTGGTCCCTGGCCCCCACGCAGACGGGTGGAGGCTCAGATTCTAAAACCATAAGAGCTAAGCCGCAGCCTTTTTCCAAAGGTACATGCAGTCTCGATGCCTTCTGATGGATCAAAACCCTGAGCCTCTGGGATGGAGCCAACAGTTCAACAGATGACAAGTGTTTGCAGAAGACCGGGGTGGGGGGTGGGGGGGGGTGTAGAGTTCCAGGGAACAGCTCCTGGGGTCCCGCAGCTCTTTCCCTGCTTCTACTCCGAGCCACTATGCCAGACCTCCGGAATCCTCTATCTGTGTCCCTACTTTCCCAGCGTCCCCCGCTTGCCTTTATCATCCCCAGGTGCAGGGGTTCCGCCCCCGCTGTGGCATCATCCCCTTGAAGAGGCAGATGTGGGGGACGTGGGGGGGGAATCATCTCAGTCCTCCTGGAATGGGTGAGAGTATCCCAGACTGCGTAAATGATGTATTACTTCAGTGTCAGACACAGAGCGGGCAGGTGGCAGAATAAACAGGCCCCCCTATAAACTCTCCAGGAACACCCTGAACCCATCTGTGACATCCTCCGCCTTTCCAGTCTCAGGCTGGGTTGCGGCTGCTCACTCCAGTAGCGAGAAGAGCCCGTTCATCACTCGTTTGAGCCCTCACGTCATTGCTTCAGGGCATCTGTGTTTGGTTGGGCTCCCAACTCACACGTGCGGACCCGTGCGCCTCTGCGTCTCCGTGTGCATCAGCCCTTCCTGCCAAGGAGTCTGGTTGGCTGCAGCCCTGGCCTGGGAGTCGGGCTCCTGGACCCGGTCCTGGCTCCACCACTAGTCACAGAAACTTTCACGGACCACCTGATCTCCCCTGGGAAGCACTTCTTAGCCCGGGGTCCTTGGGCCCCTTGGTGATGAACACTTCTCAGAATTAAAAAAACAAAACAAAACGGGTGAAAACCAGACCTTTACCTGCAACGAGGCCACCCAGAGTAAATGCTGCAATTCTTGGTAATGGACTTGATGGTAGCCCTAATTCTTCCGTGCTGTGCAGAAACTGACACTCACGGATGGCTTAGATTAATGAAAACGGAGATGCGTTTCTATGTAATAAATGCAGAGGATTTAGCAAGGGCTTTCAAAACGGGGGTGCTTGGTGGTAAAATAAGGAAAGGGGCTTCTGCTAATGAGAATGTTGGTCAATACCACTCCTGGCCTGGGTCTTTCTTATCTTGAAACTTGGGAGAAAATACTGGCTCTCTCCTCTTCCACAGACTATGTAAAGCCCACGTGGGGAAATACTGGTAGGAAACGTGATCTGAAGATTATTTAGAGAAACTCTGCTTATAAAAGTGGCCATAAGTCCTTTTATGGCAGGAACACCGTGTTTCTTGCTTTGAGTGTCCCCCAAAGTCCCTCGAATCTAAATCTAAGCATTTTTCATTAATATCAGCAGGAGAAGACTCGGTTGGGGTTCATGGGGAGCAGGGAGGGGCCCCCGATGTTCTAGGACTCCTATCCCTTGGGAAAATGCAAACTTTGCCACCTCTGATTTTCCCCAGGCAAGGAAAACATAGCTCTGACCTCAGCAAGGTCATACCATGAGTCAGTGATAGCTGCTGGAAATAGAACACAAGCATCCTGATTCCCCAGCTGCTCCAATCACCCTGCCCCCCCCCCACTCTCCCCCACCCCGAGGAAGGGGGCATCTTACAGCCGGTTGGGAAAATGTTGCAGGTGACAGGGACAGACCTTCAGAGACTGTTTGTTAGCACCTTCTTTGTGATTCCTAATGAAGAGGCGAAGAACCTGGTGTGCCAAATACGCAAGGTATTCTGATGTCTCTGGTGTCATGCCTTCCTCAACTGGCCAAGCAGGGCTCCCCACTCCCCCGGTGCTCCCCAGGCGACAGCTATGTGGCCCTTCTTGTGTTGTTTCATAAGTGGCCCGTCTGTCTCCCTGTGAAGTTGGGTTTTGGGAAGCTTTGTGGACTGTGGCCCCCAGGAAATCCCCTCTGGGGGGCCTGCTCCCTATGCTCAGAAACAATCCTAAGTCAGGAGGTTTTCCCCCTTTGGTTGGCAGACTGACCACTGAATTAGCCCAAACCCTAGGCCCTACATTGTAAACAAGATGGTGCCAGTACAGTCTGTGCAGAAGTCTACACTTAGGAGCAGATGCTAGGTTTGAATGATGAGCGTGGCTGGTGTTTGGCGACGTCATTCGGGTTACTGGTGTGTATTGCCTCTGATGAGCACCTGGCTGACCTGGGCAGGAGGCAGGAGGCCACCCCGAGGGCCCCAGGAAAGGAGACATGCCCTGGCCCTTTGCCTGGGACAGCCTGACTCCATGGAACCAGCTCTCTGCTCCATGGACATTGGTGTGACTCCGTCCCCCCAATCAACGGGCCAACTCCAAGCTCCTCTGTGTTCTCACCTACTGCCCTTTCTCACCTCCACCACCAAGGGGCACTATCTGCTGCCTGCACTGGCGAGAGCCAAACCCAGCTCCATCTCTCCTAACCTCTAGGTCTCTGGCAAGCCTGGACCCACTTAGAGGAAAAGCTCCTGCCCCTAGCTTCATCCCTGGAACCAGGAAACGAATCTTCAACCAGCTTAAATGAGAGGCAGTGAGGGGGTAATGGTTAGGAACGTGGGTTTGGAGTCAGACAGAACTGGATCAAAGCCTGGCTCTCCCATTCATAAGCTCTGTCACCTTGGGCAAGCTGCTTAACTTCTCGAAGCCTCAGTTTTCCCATCTGTGAAATGGGATAATCCCAGTGCACGGGGCTGTAATGAGAATTAAATGAGCCACCCATCAAGTGCTTAGCGGTGAGACTATCACTGCAAATGGCAGCCACATAATTACCTAACTTCTCTATCTTTTCACCCAGGGAGGTGGTGTTCTTCTGTAAAGTACCGAAGTGCTTGTCTGTCTGGAATTTATTTGTTCGGAATGCCCTAAAATTCTAGGGTCGGTTTTTGGAAGTCTCCCTTCTCTGAACCATATTTGCCCTTCCAACCGTAGACCATCTGGGAGACAGAGAGACACGCACGCACGCACGTAAGCACGCACGCACGTAAGCACGCACGCACGTAAGCACGCACGCACGTAAGCACGCACGCGCGCCTACCTTCACTCTCTCCAGCTCTGGGTGACTTTGTGAGCACTGGTATAGGTGAGTGGCTCCCCAACCACACCCCCAGTTCACTGGCTTGATTGGTCTGAGCGTGGGCAGATTGATGAGACGGGAGGATGTGGGGTCAGTCCCTCAGCCCTGCACAAGGGGACGTCTCTTCTCTGCTCACGGCCGGTGCTCCTAATGCTAGCTAGCCATCCAGCAAATGTGTGACCTTGGGTAGAGCCAGAGGGCGATGGCGATAGTGCCGCCCTGTCTTTCCCAGGAGGAGAGCAATGCAGAGCACGTGTCCCAAGAGTCAGAGGCACCCTCACTCCACGATGTCACAGCCAACTCAGAGGAGTTATCCTTGGTTCCTCTTCGCTTGTCCCCACCCCCTCCTATCCATTGGCCAGGCCTCCTTGGCTGTCCTTCTCTGCCTCTCCACCGTCACCTCCTTAGTCCAAACCAGCATCATCTGGTTTGGAAGCCCCCACCGGCCTTCCTGCTTTCACTTTGCCCGACCCCCACCCACACTTCCAATATTCCAGAAGCCAAAAGGATCCTTTGAAGATATACCTTAGATCATCTCACCTCCCTGTTTAGACACCTCTGATGGCTTTCTGCGTGTGGTAAACAGACTTTTAAAATGACACCCCCCCCTAGTTATTGACCTCTCCCCCCCCCCAGGTATTTTTTGACTTGGGGCAAGGCCTGTGACTTACATCTAATGAATAGAATATGGCCAAGGTGATAGAGGCCATTTCTAAGATTCGGTTACAAGAGACGGTGACTTCTGTCTTGCTACCAGACTCTCTCTGTTCCCTCTTTGGCTTGGGTGCTCCAATGAAGCAAGCTGCTGCTTTGGAGTGGCCTGCATGGTAGGGAAGAGAGGACGACCTCTGATCAGTAGCCAGTGAGGATCCCAATCTCACCAATAACCACACGAGCTTCAAGCCAGCCCATGAACCCAGCCAACTGCTTGATGGCAGCCTAGGAGAGCCCCGAAGTAGAGGACACAGTGAAGGCATGCCCAGATTCCTGACCCACAGAAAAGGTGAGATAAAAAATGCATTGTTTTAAACTGCTACATTTTGGGGTAATTTGTTATGTAGCAATATCTAGCTAATACACTGCAGGGCTTAGAATAAAATCCTACCAGACCCTGTTCAGTCTGGCCCCATGTGCCTCTCCCAACCCATTTGGGACGACTCTCCCCTTGGCTCACCACCCTCCGGCCACTCTGGTCCTCTGTACTTCTAATTCATCCACGTTCATTTCTGCCCCTGAACTTTGCACGTTCTTTGCACTCTGGCTGGAACACTCTGCTCCCAGTTCTTAGCATGGCTGCTGCCATGTGGTCATCAGGTTTTTCTTTTTTATTTTTTTAGAAAGGGAGAGAGCTCATGTGCATGCACCTGAGCAGGGGGTCAGGGAGGGGCAGGAGAGAGGGAGAGAGAGAATCTCAAGCAGGCTCCATGCCCAGCATGGAGTCAGGCTCGGGGCTCGATCGCACGACCCTGACATCATGACCTGAGCCCAAATCAAGAGTTGGATGCTGAACCGACTGAGCCACTCAGACATCCCGGTCATCAGATTCACTCAGCCCAAATGTCACCTCCTTCGACTGGCCTTCACTGACCTCCCTCTCTCCCCAGTTACTCTCTATGCTACCATTTTGCTTTATTTTCTTCCAAGCATTTATTACCCCTTGACGTTACCTAGCTTGCTGGTTTACTTATTCACTCTAACTTCTGCCACCAAATGGAGCTCCTATGAGGGCCATGTTGATCCAGTTCCTAGAATCAGCCCCAGAACATAGGAGGCACTCAAAAAATGTTTAATTAAGTTGATGGCTACCTGCAAGTGACGCTTCTCAACAAGTCTGCCAGTTTCTCAATAGCTTCCGATGGTGTCTCACCTGAAGATGGCCGCCCAGCTCTGGGCGAGGAAGGGCCTACCTCCCTCCCAAAGCTGGCCTCAGCTCTGGTCTCATGGAGGGAAGGGCATCTGTGTGGGGGCCGCAAAGAGTTCTAGCGACCCCCCTACAGTAGCCTGGGAGTTTGAGACTCCTCCAAACACGTTACTAGTTCCTCTCCACTCCATCAAAAGCACGCAGCAACCCACAAATCACAAATCACATCTACCTTCAAGCCTTCACAATAGCCTCTTTCTGCCTTGGCTCTCACCAGTTTCCAAGTTTGACTCAAAGAAACTTGGCCTCCTCCAGGGAGTCCTTCCAGGATTGCCCTGCACAATTCCCTGGTCAGTATTCTCCATCCTGGGAGAACAGGTGCCATGCAGGGCTTGGGGATACAAACACAGAGCAAGCATAGCCCTATGCTTGAGGAGAATGTGGCTTAGGAAGCAGCCATGAGAAGAAATAACCACAATTTGGTTAGAGCCCAGGACTCGCACATCAGTCTAGAAAACTCTAAGTCATACTATTTTATTAAGCGCGCCAAATAAGGACAGTAAACTTCAGTAGAGTCAGAGCTAAAAGCATCCGCCCCTGGGCCAGTCAGCTGCATTCAAATCCTCGTTCACCATTTCTAGGCTGTGTCTCTTCTGCAAGTAAAGTAATCTCACTAAACCTCAGTTGCTTCATCTGTAAAATGAGGACTCATAGTAGCCACCCCATAGGGTTATTGGGAAGATTAAATGAGATAGTGTAGAAATCAGCACGTAGCACAACATCTCAAAAGTAACAGTGTTCCGACGCTGTCTTCCATTTGGACACTTCCTGCAACAAACATCTGTTGCTTGCCTAATATTCACAAGAAAGGCACCGACCCGGGTCCTGGAGAGACAAAGGTGGAGTAGACAACGTCCATTCTCAGATGACTCACAGTCTCCTTGAAGAGAGGGACACAGCAGCAGACAGCAGAGAGTTCAAGGACTCGCTGTCTGTGGTAACCGCCAAGCAAATCTCATGGGTTCATAAATGTCACAGGCATTTGGAGGAGTCAGGGATGGGTGAGCGGGGAAGGGTACGTCTTGACACTGTTGGCCGTATTTTCCATATCGGATCGTGGAGCACATGGTCATGTGGCTTCATGCCTCTGTACCCAGGCGCACAGCCTTCCCTCTGCCGGCCCACCTGGCAGGCTCCTGCTCACCCTTGAAGACACCATGCATTTTTTTCAAGTGGCCTTGACCTTCCCAGGTGCGGCCAAATATTTCCTTCTCTGCGTCTCTTGCTCTCCAGGCTTCTCTTATTGTTCCTTGCGTGCAGTGTGACATTTATTGATGATACGCTTGTCTGCCTGCTGGATGGTTAGTGAGTCCTGGTGTGAGAAGAAAAGAAGTCCTTGTGAGCAAGGACAGCAGAAAAAGGTCCTTGTGAGCAAAGATCGTGGCTGTTCATTTTTAAAATCTTGGAACCTAGCATAGGGGAGGGTCCTCCCTGGGACACTGAACCCAGCTCAGTGTCTTTGCTGAATGAGTGAAAGAGTGCAGATGTGTATGAATGAATGATTCTGCCATATGGGATGATCATCGGACAAAGTATTTGAAGTCTGAACTGCTTTGGGAAAGCTCGAGCCGTATGGGCCTCTGTACTCGTGCTACCAAATTATTTGTTCAACCCCACAAATCCCACAGCGTGCTCCGTGGCCCCATAGCTTCTGCTCCTTGCTCACACCTCTCCTCGCACGCATAAGCACGGCGATCCCAAGCACACTCATTAGCCGCTTATAAGACTGCACAGCCCCTTGCACCCATGATCTCAGTGGGCCCTTAAAGCAATGGTCAGGTGCACAGGCCATGGGTCTTTGTGTCCGTTTTACAGAAGTCAAGACTCCGATGGCTCTGCGTTCACAGCTGGTGAGCTCTTTCAAACCAGGGACAGGCTTCCTGTGTTCCTTTTGCGCCTCCCGTGTGCTCGAGTGTGGTTCTATAGTAATGGCAGACGAGTCCGTGGCTGCCGAGTGGAGGCACTGATTGGAGGCAGGCCCTTGGAGCCTGGCCTTTCAACGTTTATTTTGGACCAGCCACACATCTCTGATTGCACAGCGGGATTTAAGCTGTCCTCACTAGCCTCTCGGGGCCTCCCCCCACCACAGGGCACACAGCCCTGCGCGTGCCCCACGTGCCCACCTCCACCTGCTTGCACGCACTTCCCTCCTTCCAGGTGTGTCTTTCTGAGACAAATGGTATAAAGCCTCCAGAATTCTTTCTAGTAAACGCGGAGGCACGCGGGAGGCTATTTTTATGTGAATTTGTATGTGATTTGCATAAATCTGCATGTATCTCCCAAAGCCATCACACTGAGCTCATGAAGTAAACCATTAATGGGTGAATCCTCTTCATTCATGGCAGCCAATGGCAGAAGTTGATATGTCTGTTGTCCTAGCTGCTCTGGCTATTTTTTCCCCCTGAAATTTCTTAATTTAGCATAAAATCATTTTCAGGGGGCATCTGGGTGGCTCAGTCGATTGGGGGTCTGCCTTCGGCTTGGGTCATGATCCCAGGGTGCTGGGATCAAGCCCCGTGTCGGGCTCCCAGTTCAGTGGGGAGCGTGCTTCTCCCTCTCCTTCTGCCTCTCCCACTTGTTCGTGTTCTCTCTCTCGCTATCTTCCTCTCTCAAATAAATAAAATCTTAAAAAAAAAAGAAATAATTTTCAGTATTACTAAAGACCTCAAAGGGTGCAGAAAACATGACATTGATATAATAATAATAATTAATAATAATAGTCTCTAACAGGGCCCTTGCTATATGTTCAGCATTGTTCTACGAGCTGTAACTATATTATCTTTTTTTTTTCATTACTATATTATTTGAATCTTCTCAGTAATCCAAATGGTGAATCCCATCACCATCCCTATTTTACAGGTGAGAAAACTGAGGTCCACAGGGTTAGGGTGACATGGCTTGTCACTGATTCAAGCATGGGCATCTGGCTTCATTTATTTCTACAGCAAATTCTAGCTCGAGCACCTACCGAGCCAGGCCTTATTCCAAGCACTGGAAACACTGCAGCGAACAACAAAAAAAGAAAGTCCCAGCTGTCACAAAGCATTAGGATGCATTATTTAGGGTGAGGTTGGGTCGCTGGAATAAAGAAACCCTAAAATTTATTCAATCAAAGAACAAAGAAGTGAATTTCTCTCTCGAATAGTAACGCAAGCTGTTTTTCCGAGGTTGGCGGGCTGCCCTGCTCCACCTGGCCCTTGGGGAGAACCCAGGCTCCTTCCAAGTCTTTGCTTCTTCACCTGGGTGGGTGGAGCGGGTTCCGCCAGACTGTGTACCCGGCAGGAAGGTGGGAGGGAGCATGGGGGGGCTAGCTCAGTGTGCCAAAGCCTACGCCTGGGGGGACAGAGGCCACAATCACTTCTGTTTCCTTTCTATGAGTGAAATCTAGCCCCGTGGCCACATCCAACTTCAAGAGGGGCTGGGGAACAGGGTCCCGCGGGGGTCAAGGAGGACGGGAGAGTGGATCCGGGTGGGCAGCCAGCAGCCTTTGCCACAGCACGACATTCACCGCGCAAATAACTCTATTGGATGATGTCACACAGTGATAAGGGCAATGAAGAAAAATGAGACCGGGGAAGGGACCAGAGGGTGATGGGGACAGATTCGTCGACAGTCACGGGCTCTTTATCACTGTGCTGAACAGACCTGAAACCACACCCAGGTGGACAGCCACCTGCAGGCTTAGGAGAGCCCCAGGCACTTCCTGAACCAAATAGGGCCAAGTCCCGTCCCGCTGAGTAACCGGAGGCTCCGGCCAAGCCACAGGGTACTGGACTTGACCTTCAGGGAGTCTCTCATAGCCTTTTCTCAAGGCATTTTTATTTATTAGGCATGTTATTCTCATTTTAAAAATTCCTTACGGTGGCTAGGGCAAGTATTGTCATTCCCCTTTGACATTGGGGGAACTTGAAGCTTGAGAGTGTTCAGTTCAGTTAAAAAATAAACTGTATCCAGCTCCTGTGTGCCAAGGAGCTGGGATAAGAAGGCAAATGGGACGTAGTCCCCCCGAGATGCCATGACAGGTGGCTTAGTGTGGTTACAGACGTGTAAGCAAACTAATTTGTAAAATATACCATGATCAAAATGTGTACAAAATACAGCGGCATAGAGAGATAGGTATGAAGGTAAGAAGCAGTAATTCTACACCTATGGGAGGGATCAGGCAAGGTAGAGAAGAGGTGATGGCTGACAAGGTTTTTGAAGGATGAGTAGGAGTTCTTCAAGCAGATGGGGAATCTATTGTTCCGGAGAGAAGAACCATGTAAATAAAGGCACAGAGTCCTTACCAAGTGCTTCAGAATTTAGCCATCAATGTTTGGGAAAGGGCTCACCAAACTTCTGAAATCAGTGCTGGAGAGTAACCCAGGCTTCCTGATTCCTAGTCCATGCTAGTATTTGATCTTCTTTAGCAGATGTCCCAGCGTCTGGTGGCCCAATGCCTGGAGGTTGAATAAGTATTTGAAAAGCTCCGATCACAGGCTTACTAGTCCCATGCTTTCATCCAGTAATACTGACCAAGTGTCTTCTAAATGGACTTGAGCACAGGGGATACGATGACATCCCTGGGCTGGCCTGATCCCCAGCATGAGACGGTGACTCGAGAGGCGCTGGCGGGCTACACCAGGGAGACCACTGCATATTTCGAGCTCAGGAGTCTGGGCTTTGTTCTGAGCCTCTTGCAAGGTTTTATGCTGATGAAAGCCATAAGTGGGTGTGCCTTTCAGAGACATGACTATGGGGACAGTGTAGGACTTGAATTGGAGGGGGGCAAGCCTGGAGTGAGAAGAGAAGGTTCTAGAAGAATTTCACAGCAATTCAAGGGGGAGATGATGTTACCAGCACTCCTAGTAATCTACCCAAGACCATGTAGGTCCACCCCAAAACATCTAGGCTCGGGGTCCCAACAGCTTTATTCGTAAGTGCCCCAAACTGAAAACAGCCCAAATGCCCACCAGCAGGTGACTGATCAACAAAGTTGGCATGTCCATACAACTAATTAGCAATAAAAATGAATACTATTTAGCAATTAAAAAAAAAGAATGAACCACTGATCTATAGCATAACATGAACAGACGTCAGAAACCTTACACTCAGTGAAAGAAGCCAGACAGGAAAGACCGTGTACTGTAGGATTACATGACATGTCCAGAATAAGCAAATCTACAGAAACAGAAAAAAACATCTGCCCATGGGAAACAGTGGCAGTGGGGACTAACACACAGGCAGGAGGATGCTTTTTGTGATGGAAATGTTCTAATGCTAGACCATGGTGATGGTTGCACAACTCTATAAATTCATTAGAAATCATTGAGTTGTACACTTAACGATGAATGAATTTTGTGGCATGTGAATTATGTTTGAATAACAGTATTTAAAACAAGGGTGATGATGGGGTTTGGAACCGGGGTCCGGACAGTGGAGGATGAGAGGCTGGAAATCTCTCAAGGGGCAGATGTGAGAGGGTCAGAATGGAGGATGTGCCCATCATGGGTCTCACTGACCTGCCTTTGGAACCCCCAAAACCCACTGCCCTGCCTTTTCTTATCCTCACTGCTCAATACCTCATCCTCAGATGGGAGCCTTGGATGAACTGGACAGGAGTCAGGGCTGGGGGGCGCGATGCAGCCAAGAGGGCTGTAGGGAAGTGGGAGGTATAGTTCTAAGGACTTGGCCTTAACCTCAAATGGACTTTGGGCTGGTGTGCAGCTCCAGGCTGACCAGAGACACTGAGACCCTGTCACATGGACCATCCACAGTCCCCACCTCTTCCCAGGACACCACATGGTACTGGAGCTGGGGAGAGGTGAGTTTGTACCCTGGGGCCATTTACTAGCTGCGGACTGGCTGAGACTGTGCGCCTTAGTCTTCTCGTCCATGAAATGGGCCAACATCCCTCCTTCATATGACCGTTGTAAGGACTCAGTCCTCAAGAGGTACCAGATTTGGACTTCCCATTTTTCAGCTACTCTTAGCAGCAGCCACCATTCCCCCCTGCCGTCTGTCTTCATGAGTCACCAGAGACTTTAGAGGTCTCGCTTTCCTAGGTCTGCTGGCAGCCGTGGAAGCTCTGGGAGTGCCCGACATGGCTCCCGTCCTCCAACTTTCTCTCCATGGCCACCCTCCATTCCAACCCATGGAATATACCAGTCCCTGCTCTTTGCGAGGACCCACTCATTTTTGAATCCTGCCACTGGGTAAAATTGGATTAATAAACTTCCCTTAGCAGGAAATGCCTTTGCAACAGATAAGTTGTTTTCGGAGACCTGACCAGACGGTGTTTCCCGGCACCAGCTGGCCCCCTGCAGAATCGACCTGTGGGTCTGGAGGACATCCGCATGTCGGGGCCGGGCCCTTTCCAGCTCTTCCTGCTTACCACAAAGCAGAAGTCTGTAAGCAGCTTGAAAAGCACACGTTTATGTGGAGAAAATGGTGGAGAGCACAGGAGGGGACGGCCACTCCCGACCGTGGCGAGGGGCGGCGTGAGTGTGGGAAGCAGCACCCTCGCGGACACAGTGGAGGATTTAAGCCAGTGGGGGATAGAGACCGAGCAGCCCCGAGGCTGGCGGGGCAGATTTGGGGCTGGGGGCTTCTGGGTATCCCTCGAGGTCCCCGCGCTTCCGATGACTGCCTACTTCCCCTCTATCTATGGCTGACCCCCTCCCTGGCAAGGGGTAGGGATGACAAAGGAAGGCAAACATTCAAGGTGACATCAAAGTTACCTGTCAACAGCCAGTTGGTGGCATTTTCTACCTGTGGTATCCCATTCGGGCTGCCATCATGGCGAGAGCCACGACCCTGGGTCAGCCGAGCAGGGGGCTGCCCGTCCAGGGACACTCAGTGGATGGGGTTCTCCAGGTGCATTCGGACCCCACAAACCAAGCAAGCAGCCCAGCTGGTCCCAGTCACCTCCAGCAACACCCAGCTTCTAGGCAGAGCCTCTCATTGACCACATGGCCGTGCATTCGTTGGACAAATCTTTACTTCCCACCTACTGTGCAAACCTCCAGGTGCTAAGCAGCGCTCTGGGAGCGCACGCGGGCATCCCACGGGGCTGCTTGGGGCCCCCGAGGCTTTGTGCTCCATCTGGAGATAAAGTGGCCACAGACCTGCTCTGCCCCATGCCTCCCTGCTCGTGCAAGCGGGACCACCAGGCCCCGTGCTGCGGTCCAGGCTGGGAGGGCAGGCGGGGACTGCAAGCACCCAGCTAAGCTTGCAGACAGGGCAGGGACCTGCCAGCATTCGAGTCCCACCTCCGTCACCTGCTAGTTACATGAACTTAACGTGAGTTATTTAAACGGTCTGGGCTTTATGCTTCTCCTCCGTAGAATGGGAACCATAGTACCTCCTCCAAGGGTCATGTGGGGATGAGAAAAAATAACACGAGCTTAGAACAGCACTTGATAAGTATGAGTTCTAATATTATAATCGTTCTTCACCACGATCATTATCGTGTCTCTGACTGCTGCTGCTTCTCCCACATTCCCTGACACCGAGTCCTGAAGCTCCCTCACTGTGTTTCTTGTGTCCCGGTCCCCTTCCTCAGCTGACTGCAGCCGTGGTCTGGGAGAGAGCGCCCCGTCGTCCTGGCGGTGGTAAGACATTTCTTCTAGCCGGTTTCCTGTCTCCAGTCTTTGCCACCAACTAAATCTCACCCAGCACTCCGACCCCCATGATCTTCCAAAGAGAGATCTGATCTTTGCCTAAAGCCTTCTGATGACCAGAGATGTGCACAAAGATGTTCACCACGTTATTTATAATGGCAAAAAAAGAAAAGGAAAGACACAACCAGAAATGTTGTTTTAGTCCATTCAAACTACTATAACAAAATACTTATGTCTTACAGAAAACAGAAGTTTATTTCTCCCAGTTCGGGAGGCTGGAAGTCAGCGGTCAGTTCGTGTCTGACGAGGGCTTGCCTTCTGGTTCATGAATGGCCATCTTCTTGCTGTGTCCTCCCAGGGCGGAGGAGCTCTGAGGGGTCTCTTCGATAAAGGTGCTGATCCCGTTCATGAGGACTCCACTCACATGACCTAATCCGCTCCCAAAGGCCCCTCCTCTTAGCCGCCATCCCCTTCGGGGTTAGGATTCCAGCATATGAATCCGCCGGGACCTCCTCCCCTCCCTGCTCTGTGTCACCCCCTTCCTGGGCCCCCCACACCCCCACTGCTCCCCGGGCCACAGTGAACCTTTCCCTCACCTGGTCCGTGAATGCACCTCAAGCCTCACTTGAGTTACGAGTATTTGCTTGCCTGTCTGTCTCCCGCGCGAGACCTGTAGGGAGAGAGATCCTGAGTCCCCCCCCCGATCACCGGCCCCCAGCACGATTGAGGCGTTCAGGAAAGGCCCATTGTCTTACTAGGTAGGGCGCCCCAATTATAAGCCAGGAATACGTGTCAAGAGTCGCTGTGGTGTCAAATGCGAAGAAGTGCCGTCTGTAACCCACAGCGACCCTAAAACACATTCAGCCTCTGCTGGCCCTTCTCAAATAACATTAAAGGGGATGCAACAACAAATTAAGTCCTGATTTGTAGAGTTTTCCAATTTCTGTGGTGGAAATATTCGCATCACAGCTGATTTCAAGTTACCAACGTGTTGTCACCAGGCATGGACTTGAGAAGAAATGTGCAAGAGCATAATATTTAATAGAATTTCTACTGTGTAGACACAGTAGATGCAAATAATCCCAAGAGCACAGAGAATAGTAAGATGGTGAAATAATTAGGAAACGATGAGTTTTAAGTATTTATTACCTTTTCTTTCTTTTTTCTTTCTTTTTGTTTATTATTATTTTTGAAGGGGGAGAGAGAGTGCGCAAGTGGGGCAAGGGAGGAGGGAGCAGAGGGAAAGAATCTCAAGCAGACTCCCTGCTAAGTGTGGAGCCTGATGTGGGGCTCGATCTCACCACCTGAAATCATGACCTGAGCTGAAATCAAGAGTCGGATGCCCAACTGACTGAGTCACCTGGGTGCTGCTCTTTTTATTTCGTTTTGTTTTAAATCACTTTAACCATTTTAATGTTTACGTGCAGATAGCATGAAGCACGTTCACAGTGTTGTACAACCAGCACTACTATTCAGTTCCAGAACTTTCTCGTGGCCCCAGATGGAAACTTCATACACAGTAAGCAGCCATTTCCCACCCCCTCCACTAGTCTGCTTTCTGTCTCTGTGGATTTGCTGACTCTGGATACTTCTGGTTTCTTTCACTTAGGATGATGTTTTCAAAGTTCATCCATATTGTAGCATGGATCAGTAGTTCATTCCTTTTCATGGCTGACTAATATTCCACTGTTCAGATAGACCACATTCCATGTATCCTTTCATCCACTGATGGACATTTGGGGTGTTTCCACCTTTTAGCTATTCTGAATAGCATTGCTGTGAACATTTGTGATGACCCTCATTTTTAATATAATTTACTTAATTGTAACTTTATATAATTTCATTTTTGATAATGGTTGTATGAGTCACCTGTGTTGGGGCACCTGGAAGAGCATGTGACTCTTCATCTCAGGGTCGTGAGTTCCAGTCCCACGTTGGGCATGGAGTCTACTTAAAATAATAATGATGATGGGGGCACCTGGGTGGCTCAGTGGGTTAAGCCTCTGCCTTCGGCTCAGGTCATGATCTCGGGGTCCTGGGATCGAGCCCCGCATCGGGCTCTCTGCTCGGCAGGGAGCCTGCTTCCCCCTCTCTCTCTGCCTATTTGTGATCTCTCTCTCTCTCTAAGAAATAAATAAAATCTTAAAAAAAAAATAATAATAATGATGATGATGATGATGGTGATGAAGATGATGATGGTTGTGTTGCCAGCCAACTTGCAACATTCCTGAACACTTGGAGATTGGCCCTTGGGAGTGGGCAGAAGGCCCCCGTGTTCTGCTGGTTGTCACCGTCTACCAGCAGATCTGTATTTTGGGATCACTGCAGCCTCCTCCTTGCTTTGTCATTTTGAGCAGGTCGCTACTCTCTTTTGTCTTTGGTCTCATCTCTAGAATGAGCCTCTTGGGCTAGGTGACGTCTAAGGTCCCTGCCTGGGGTAGCTTCTCTCTAATTAGCAGCCATTCTGGGTAAACAAGTGAAACGAACCCACAGTAACCTACCCCCACCCCCACCCGGCAGGTCAGGGGCTGAGCAACGTGCTTTTGCAGGTTAGGGTCATTGGCGCCATGCCCCTGGTGGACGTGTTTTGATGGTCACCCCTCTACCCCATCTCTCCTCCCCCCAGCAGTTTTCCTGTTGGTGGATTCAGCCCCTCCCCATTCTCAACCCTGTGTTTTGGGTACTGATCTGATGAACATTCTCTCCTTGACCAAACTCTACTCAGGATCCTCTGAGCTCTTCTTCCACTGAGCCCCATCCTTGAGCATGTCCTCAAGGGTCCAACTGGAGCAAGAATCCTGCTTCATCAGCTTAGCCGGAATCCCTACCCTTGGTATCTGCCCACATTCCTCACCCCACCCCCCTTCCTTAGGTGACATGTGACCACCCTGGCCTGCCTGCAGTCAGAATCCTGCCAGGTCAGTTGAGCCAGAATTCCCCCTTAACCCTGATGTTTCCTCTTAGTCATTTTCCATCCACTGACCCCCCATACCTACACCCCCCACTGCTCCTTGGCTGTAAATTCCCACTTCTTGTTGTATTGGGAGTCAAGCCCCACTTCTTTCCCCTACTGCAAAGTCCCATTGGAGCTATCCTGATGCTTATTCCTATAGCCCTGAACAAATTCTGCCTTACCATTTTAACAAATGCCATGGCTTTTTTTTTCCTTTAACAGACCCCATCCCATCTGCAGATAATGGGGGCAAATCTAAACGCATGACCCGGTTGGCGGCAAGAAGATGCCAGCAGCTGTTTTGATGGGGCTTTTGAGAAAGCAAAGCCTCTTCTCCCTCCACCGAGATGCTACGATGTGAGGATATGGTGCTTGCTGTTGCTGGGGCCATTTTTTGGCCATGATAAAGCATTTATTAAGCACCTCCTGTGTGCAGGGCCCCGAACCATTGTGGAGCCTGTGAGCAAATGGATAAGAAGCAAAGCGGAAGGGCCCCTGGGGGGCTCAGTCAGTTAAGCATCTGCCTTGGCCTCAGATAGTGATCCCAGAGTCCCGGGATCGAGTCCCAAGTCGGGCTCCTTGCTTAGCGGGGAGCCTGCTTCTCCCTCTCCCTCTGCCCCTCCCCCTGCTTGTGCTCTCTCTCTCTCTCTCTAATGAATAAATTTAAAAAATCTTTAAAAAAAAAAAAAAAAGCAGCAGAGTGGAGGGCCTGTGGAAAGATATGTGGTCTTTCTGGTCTTCTCAGTTACACGAGCCAATAAAATCCTGGGTTTTTTTCTTGGGCCAATTTCAAGCTTAAGCTGGGTTTTCTGTCTCATGCAACTTGGAAAAAAAAAAAAAACCCCGCAAACAAAGGCTACCCCGTCCATGAGATTGAGAGCTTCACTACTGCTTCCATCTCAGACCAGCTGTGGTCAGCGCCTTTGACCTGAAGAGGTCCTGGGGATTCCCACTGGTCCTGGGGATTCCCACTGGGAATATTAGAAAGCCCACCCCTGTGTAACCTGAAGCATCACCTCTGGATACTGTGGTATAATTAAAAATATATTTGGTCTTTGTCCCTGGTTCCCGGCACAGTGCTCCTAAACCTTTGGCATATCCTGAATGATAGCAGTGTATTTGGTTACTCGTCACTAACCCCTTTACATCTCACCTGAGTTTGTGCCAGTGCAATGACTCAGGGTGGGGCTCCTAGATAGCCTCAGGAAGGGACCGGTCACCAGAAAGACCAAGAACTTTCAGCCCCAAGCCTGAACTCTGGAGAGGGGCGGAAGGCGGGAGATCGAGCTCTGTAAGAACTCACGGACCATCTGAGTCGCAGAGCTTCTGGGCTGGGGAGCACATGGCAGTGCTGGGAGGGTCGTGCCCGAAACAAGGCTCTGTTCTCATGTCAACGGTACTGTCTTTTCTCCCCAGCCTCGCATCGCCTGCTTCTTTGCAGGCTCGTGCATTTTCCCCAGCCCTGCTTGGAAGTAGATAAGCCTATCAGAGCTTGGGAGAGACAGTGATTCGTGGCTTCTCCTGTAGCCAAGAGACTAGCTCTCTCTGCAGCGCTTTACAGACGAGGTGCATTTCAGTTTGTTGATGAATGAGATAGAGCATGACCTCAGATGTGATCAAGTGGTGGAATGGAACACAGACTTACCTGGTGAGTGAGCACAGGTAATCCCAAAAATCACTCAAGGAAAGGAACAGAATCAACTAAATGAGCTAATTATGCGTGTAAAGAACTATGCCAGCAAGAATACGGAATGGGGAAAAGACAGTCTCTTTAATAAATGGTGTTGGGAAAACTTGGACAGTACATTTTCATATACAAAAATAAACTCAAAATGGGTTAAAAACTTGCATGTAATATCTGAAACTATAAAACTTTTAGGGGAAAACATAGGGAGTAAGCTGTTAGACGTCAGTTTTAGCAGTATTCTCTTGGCTCTGCCTCCTTAGGCAAGAATTACAAAAGCAAAAATAAATGATTGGGACTACATCAAAATAGAAAGTTTTTGCACAGTGAAGGAAACCATCAACAGAATGAAAGGCGACTTACCGAATGGGACACAATATTCACCAATGATATATCTAGTAAGGGGTTAATCCAAAATATATAAAGATCTTATACAACTCAATATCCAAAAATAAAAATGAAAAACAATCCTATTAAGAAATGGGCAGAAAACCTGAATAGACATTTTCCCTCAGAAGACACCCAGATGGCCAACAGGTGCATGAAAAAGTGCTCAGCATCACTCATCATCAGGGAAATGCTAATTAAGGCCACCATGAGAGTCCACGTCCCACCTGCGAGAATGGCTATCACCAGAAAGACAGGAAACAAGTGTTGGCGAGGATGTGGAGAAAAGGGAACCCTTGTGTGCTGTTGATGAAAATTTACATTGATGCAGCCACTATGGAAAACTGTATGGAAGTATTTTGAAAAATTAAAAATAAAACTACCATACTCTCCAGCAATTCCACTTCTAGGTATTTATCCACAGAAAATGAAAACACTAATTCAAAAAGACATATGGGGCACCTGGGTGGCTCAGTTGGTTAAGCATCTGACTTTGATTTCAGTTCAGGTCATGATCTCAGGATTATGAGATAAAGCCCTACACTGGGCTCCAAGCTCAGTGCTGACTCTGCTTGAGATTCTCTCTCCTTCTCCCTCTGCCCACTCCCTCGAAAATGTTAAATAAATAAAGTCTTCAAAAAGACATATACATCCCTATGCTCATTGTAGCATTATTTACAATAGCCAAGATACGGAAGCAACTTAAATGTCCACCAATAGGTGAATGGATAAAGAAGATGTGATACACACACACACACATGCACACACACACACACACACGCACACACACACACACGCACACACACTCCAAAATATTAAAGGAAAAAAAAGAATGAAATCTTGCCATTTGCAACAACATGGATGGACCCAGAGGGTATTATGATTTCACTTATATGTGGCATCTAAAAAACAAAACAAACAAAACAAACAGAAGGAGACTCATAGATAGAGAGAACAAACTGATGGTTACCAAATGGAAGAGGTTGGGGGGTGGGTGAAATAGGTAAAGGGGATTAAGAGGTACAACCTTCCAGTTATAAAATAAATAAGACACAGGGATATAATGTACAGCCTAGGGAATATAGTCAATAATACTGTAACAACTTTGTATGGTGACAGATGGTAACTAGACCTATGGTGGCGACCATTTCATAATGTACATAAATCGCACTGTGTCGTACACCTGAAACTAAAACATTGTATGTCAATTATTCTTCGATAAAAATAAAGAAAACGTGTTAGTCAGTCAGCATTTATGGAGCACCTCCTGTGTGCACACAGAATCCTGCACCAGACCTGGACCAGGCACCTGGGAGGAGAGGATGGAAGGCACAATTCTGGACCACAGGCATAAGTCCTTGGTTCTCAGCGGTCACTGAACTCTAATCTTCTCATGGCTGGCTCATCATGGAAACGCTCTTAATCATCACTGGGTTTAAGGGGGAAGCACTTAGGCAGAGCCACTCAAATCAGATTGGGGATACTGAATTTGGAAACTCTCCAGTATCTATTAGTGGGCCAGCCGTCTAATTCCTTAGAGAGCAAATGACCTCAGGAGATGGTATATTTCACCACCTGAAAGGATGGGAAGAGGTGAGGGGGGGATGCCTCATAGGAAGTGACACCTAACTACTCATTTCCCATCCTGTTTCCCAGCCCGACAGGCAAAATCCCTCTGGGCATCTGGTCTACCCTTCACCAGCAACTGCAAGGCGCAAGCTCGCACATGCACGCGCAGAGGGTGAATCAAGGCCTTTTTCTCAGCTTAATCACAAGCCCTATAAGAGTAGAAAATGAGTGTTCTGCATTGTGATTCTCCATCTCCCACTCCTGATTAGTTATTCGGGAGCTGTCGATGGGTGACACTTGCCTTGAAGTTGTGGCGACTTTCAATATTCTAAAATGTAGAACAGAGAGAGAGAGCTCTCCGCACAGAATGACAATGCGTATTGAAAAAAGAAAATAGCACCATTGCTGCCTTGGAAATAGGAATGTATCTTTGATGAGAAAGCACTTTGCAGATGAGACTCTCAGGAAAAGAAGTTTCGAGATGATTATTTCTGAGAAATTGTACCTGTAGACAAGCGGCTATTTTGCCAAAAGACTCTCATTGTCTGATTATGAAGGAACGAATGAACACAAAGGGGACAAGGGAACCTCTCATCTCATCTGGATACACATACCCCTCACTTTAGGGAAGAGATGCGTTCCTGAAAAGTCAACTGCAAATTGGAATTTTTATAGCCTAAATCATTTTTCTTCCATTACTTGCCTTGCAAAATGGGTCCTCGGAATATTCTAAAACTCTGGGATGTGATTAAACCATAGCTAAGACTGCAGCAAATCTTTTAACATTATCACTTTTATATTTGGAACTGACCATTTTCTTATATTAAAAAAATACATTTCAAAAAACTAAAAAACATGAAATAAAATGCTAGGGTTATTTCTCCATATGGTACAATAACTTCCATGTCAACCGCCATTTCCTGAGCAGTTCCTAAGTTTGGGGCACCAGGAGAGACATTTTTATGTTGTATCTAAATTAATTCCCACAACAACCTGTGAGCTAGATATTATTATTACTCTCCTTTTCTTTTCTTTTGTTTCTTTTTTCTTTTGATGCAATAATAAAGTTTACAGAGCTAAGTCACTTACCTGCGTTTATGCACTGAAAGTGACAAAGCTGGAATTCAAACTGGGTCTGGCCATTTTGGGATTGGTGTATCTTCCCCTCCACCGCAGGTACTTGGTTTAAAGGTCTAAAGTAGAACACCAAACGAACAATGACCCCAACAACAACCTCAACTGCTAAATGAAACAGATCTCAGCCCCCAGATTCTAACAGGTTTCTTCCTTAAGAGTCCTTTAGAAGGGTAAGAAAGCAGCCCCACATTTGCTGCTCAGATCTTGAGTCCAAACCACGTATGCAATCTGTTGGCTTTCCTAACAGCTTGGGCAACGCTGAATGGGTGATAGGACAAAGACCCCACCACTCAAAGCTCAACCAGAAAGGAATAAGAAGGGGCACGTTTGTAGAGCACATATCAGGAGTCAAAGTCTCCATGGCTGAAATCCAAAGGCCTCCAGAGTCTGCTGGTGGATCCAGTCACTGGCTTTGAAATGTGACTTTCTAAGGATGTCAGTGTTCCTATTTGGGCATCATGTGACAGCTGGCTTCCAAGATGGCTTCCCACCCCAACCATCCTGGGATTCACACCCCTTGTGTAGTCCCCTCCCACACCCTACCGAGGTGTTCTCTGCGACCAGTAACTTCTGGCGTGTCAGTTCTGGTACCAGGTTAAGAAAAGACTGCAATGTCTGTTTCAGGCCCTCGCTCTTGCTCTCTGTCTCAAATCATTCTCTCTGGGGAAGCCGGCGGCCAGGCGATGAGGACTGGAGGTCCGTCTACAGAGAAGGCCCGGTGGCAAAGAGCCGAGGTCTCCCACCAAGAGAAATCAAAGCCTCCTGCCAACAACCACAGAAGTGAGCTTGGACGCCCCAGCACCGGGTGACGAGAGCCCCATCCGATCCTGACTATAACCTCCAGGGAGGTCTTGGGCCAGAACCACCCAGCTAATCGCTCCTGGATTCCTGAGCCACAGAACCCGTGAGATAATAAACATCGGTTGTCTGAAGCTGCTAAGTTTGGGACTAATTTGTTTTGCAGCCAAAGAAAACTAATACAGGTTGTTCTCTTTCGAGAGCTCACCCATGGGATACCTCGGGTAACAGCTGTCTGGTGAAGGGCGCCCCCTTGCGTGGGGTGTAAAACCCGCACAGCTCTTTGGGGCGGGGGGCGCGGGAGGGTCCTGCCAGCCAGCCAGCCCTGAACCAGAAAACATGCCTGATGCCAGGTTTTTCTGCTGGGCGGAGTGAATGCGGCCATCTCTCCAGAGATCACAAGTGACAGAGGTGTTGGTCAGGTGGCTGGTTTTCACTGGGGCCGGTGGACCCATCTTGGGGCTGTAGGCAAAGCCCCAGGGTTTAGGTCATCATCTCTCTTCCTGTCTCAGGAAAGCACCTGCAGAGCAGGAGGGTGTGCTGGTCAAGAGTTTGGGCACAGGAGGGGCGCCTGGGGGGCTCAGTCGGTTGAGCGTCCGACTCTGGATTTCAGCTCAGATCATGATCTCAGGGTCATGGGGTGCAGCCTCAGCGGGGAGCCAGCTGGAGATGCTCTCTCCCTCTGCCCCTCCCCCCACTTGAGTGCGTGTGCGCGCGCTCTCTCTCTCTCTCTCTCTCTCTGACTCTGTCTCTGAAATAATTGAATCTTAAAAAAAAAAAAGAGCTCGGGCTCTTTTACGTATTTACGTATTGTACCGAGTTCAGTCTGGCACGTACACAACAGCAGGTATCCTCTTCCTGTTCACCCCCGCGAGCCCCCCACCCCACCCCCCACTTGTTACAGAGCTGGGGCGCAGCAAGGATTTCTCCAATTCATTGAATGAGAGGCTCCATTTCTCACAAGAGGGAGACAGCCCTGCCCTCCAGTTCTGGGCAAATCAACCAACAACAGTAAGAATAATCATGGTTAAAGAAAAAAAAAAAAGAAGAATCATGGTAATAAAGTCATCTTTTAACCGTACAGGACAAAGCATGCAGACCATTTGGGACCCTTTGCCTCACAAGCCAGCGCCTTAATTCAGACATTTTTTCCCCCTCGCGCTGGAGAAATTTCAGAAGAAAATTCTTGACCCCATCCATCGGCAAAACATAGACTCAAAGGCAGCATCTGTGCCGTTCCAGATGCCCTTGGAAGGTTCCGGATGATTCCAACCCGGAGTCGCCCATGCAAACATTTAAGCCAATAACTTAAGCCTGTCTTAACTGGCATCAAGTTGCTGAGTGCCCCGAAGCTATCAGGGGCTTGCCTGGATGGCAGGCCCTCCCTTCATCTCGGGGATCACCTGGGAGAGGTGCCAAAGGGGAGAAAAAATGCCACGCGTTCCTTCTTTTCTCGGGCTTCAGGACACAGGGCAGATCAACCTCTGGCGTCCGAGGGGAGTTCACGCCCCCTGCTCTGGTCTAGAATTTCACACTGGCCACGTCTGGAAGGAGTGGGCCCCAAGAAGGACCCACAGCGCCGGCTGGGCGGGGGAGCCCGCGGGCCTGGCCCGCACTCGAGCGTCCAGGGAAGACTGAAAAGGAACAGAGAATTACCCACGGCTTCACACGGTGTGGCCCAGTTCCTGGGACGCGTCGTGTTCCCTCCCGCTGGCTCACGCCCAGCCACCCGCCCGCCAACTCCTGCACCACCGTGCCCTCCTTCACTAAAACCCACAGGCCGCGGCGCCCACAGAGCCGGCTCTGGGCCCTGAGCCGGGGCGCACCTGTGGGCAGACGGCGTGAACAAGAAGAGACAGACAACAAACACGAAAAGAACAAAACCAGAAGGTCATTTCAGGCACGGAGGGCGTCATGAGAGAAATAAAACAGCTCTAGGACCACGAAAGACCAGGCAGGGCTCTTTGGACAGGTGGCCTCGGAGGGCCTCTCTGAGGAGGTGACACCTGAGCCAAGAAGACTCCAGTAACTAAAGAAGACAGACATGCCAAGAGCAGCGTGTTCTAGGTGGAGGCGGGACCCGCCACGCGATATAGGGGGCCCGGGGCGCAATGAGAACGTGGGGCTTGCTTCCAGACGTATGAAGTATTTCACGACGGTGACAGCAGAGCATTAAACCAAGCGTGGAGGCCGTCTAAGCTCGGGCTGTGTGACCACGTGGTCATTCGCCCGAGAAATGGGCCTGAGAGAAGGAATACCGGCGTGAGAACCCTAAGGCTTGGCAGGCCGTCACACCTTATGGTCTCCACTCCTCCCCAGCCCTCCCGCTTCCTGACCCCAGCACACCTCGCATCCTCACGACCTTTGCCTTGCACACTCACACTCTTCACTCCGCTCCACCTCGAAGGCCACCGCTTCAGTGAGGCCCCCTGCAGGCGCCCCCCCCCAGGTACCCCCCACCCCCAGCACCTGCCCCGGGACAGCACCTGCCTCTCCCGCTGGAGGAGGGCATCCTTTGTGGTGCCGATGTCCTGCAGAGTGCAGGGCACCTGGTGGTTCGTGCGTGATAACTAGTTGTCGACTGAGCAAATGAGTTTATTAATTCCTGTTAGAAGAAACGGGGCCCTCCTTGAACCCAGCAAATTTGAGCCCAGACCTTGACCTGAAATAGGAGGTTCTATTTCCAAATTTGGAACGCTTCCCTCTCATTTGATGTCTTCAAAAAAAAAAAAAGTCAAAAAAAGAAAAAGAAGCGTCTGCCATGGGAGGCAAATTACAGCCTCCGATGATTGTTTACGCTATATTTGTCCTGTCTCCAGGCGTCATCCTGGGGGACAGGAAGGAATTGGCCAACCGGGTCCTCGCGGCGAGTTGCCCCGCGGCGCCCTCTCGTGGCCAGGACGGACATTGCATATGCCCAGAAGCGATATTACCAGACTGAGGGAGACCCAGGATGATTCCGATGATGAAAGATTTAGCCAAAAGGATGGGTGAGCCGCCAGAGAGGCTCCAGGAGCTGAGGGCCTCTTGGGACAGTGGCCTCCATTAACCTGGGCTGTTATTTATCCTGGATCGTCCCAAATCCCAGGACTGCCAAAGTGCGCAAGGACCGCTCTCCTGGACAGGCGACTGGCAGCCCTTGCCAGGGGAGGACAGAATATTGGGCCTTTATAAGGCTTCTTATGGTCCCTTCACAGGGCCGTTTTATTTACCTGCTGCATGGATGAGGCCTAAGAAAAACCCAGAGCCACCATATAATTTAGAGCTAAGTACATGATGGATGCCCAGAGATTTAAAATTAGCCAAGTAAACTTAATACGGGGCATTATGCTTGCTTTCCAGCGCCTGGATGTCTGTTAGGGAGGCATCACTTGAGAAGGACTCTCGATAAAATAATCAGACTCGATCCTCCCTGGAAATTAAAAAAAAAAAAAAAAAAAAGACCAGTTCTGAAGGGGACCAGTTATCCTAAATGTCCCCCAACGAAATCAGTGAATAGAGCTGGGTGTCTATGCATATTCATGTCCTGTGTGTGGCATTATTTTGTGGCTGCACAAATTAAAGTGAAGTGTGGGTTGATTTCCAACAGGCAAATAAGTATTTGCTATTTTATAAACACATCCCACTTAGCTTGCAAAACCAAGGTCTTCCTCCCTCCCCCACTCTATGGTAGGCGAAGGGTAGGTGGGGGGATGGGCAATGAAGAGGCTTGTCCCTCAGTACCTCTTGCAAGTTCATGATTAAGAAGAGATGGCATGAATTCACATGAATAGTTAACACATGAAGGGATGCTTACCCTTATGCTCTTTACGGGCATTATTTCATTTCATTCTTAACAACTTTACAAGGTAGCGATTACCTCTATTTACCAAATGAAGAGGCTGAGACTTTGCATGGTTAAATGAGTTGCCCATGATCACGCGGGAGGGTGACCAACTCTCCATCTCCAAGGGAGGATTCAAACTCAGGTCTGCCTGATGTGTGCTCAAGCACCCTGCACTATTTCCTCCCAAAGTAGAGCTGAGTCTACTGGGTTAGCTGTTATCTGTTAGCCCGCAGATCCCGTTAGCTGTTGGAATGGTACGCAGTCAACCGATAATGCCTTTTACTTCCCTTTGAAGGGTACAAACAATTGAGAAATAGACCATATTAATTATCTGTTTCGGTGTGACCAATTTTTCCCACATTCAGCAGCTTCAAACAGCAATACACATGCATTGTCTTATAGCTTCGGAGGGTCAGCAGTCGGGAGAGTAGATTAGCTGGGTGATTATGAGACAGGGTCTCCAAAGAGATTTCGGTCAAGAGGTCAGCCAGGGCTGCTGTCAGCTCAAAGCTCTATCGAAGCTAGAGGATTTGCTTCGAAGCTCACTCACTTGGTGTTGACAGGAGGCTTCTTTCCTTGCCACGTCGGCTTCTCCCTAAGGATGTTCGTGATATGGACACTGGCTTCCCCCAAAGCAACTGATGAGAGAATGGGAGAGAGAAAGTGAGCCCAGGAGTGACACCACCATTTTTGCCATATGCTAGTGGTCACGCAGATGGCCCCCTGAGACAACATGGCGCTCCAACAGAGCATGAGTACCAGCAGCCGGGGATTACCGGCGCCATCTTGGAGGCTGCCTACCAGTACGCAGAGAAATTGGAAAGATGGAGAACAAAATGATGGCTTTAAAACTAAAAAAGCTGCATCAGAGGATGTGGCATAAGATGTGTGGCCACAGGGGACTTCGTACTCCTTCCTGCCTGAAGCAGACACACATAGTTAGCCCCCTGTCACAGCTGCGGCTCCCCGGGCAGGGGTGGAACAGGTCAGGTAGGCTTAGTACACGGAGAAGCAGAGAACACACCTTCAGAGCAAGACATTCTGCGGAGAGAATGGGCAGTTGCAGCAGCTTCTCCCAGCTGCCCGACCCGGGTCACGTCTCCTCTCCCAAGAGGCTTGGAATGCTCCTCTCTCAGACCTGCCTTCACCTGAACGCATGGCCAGACAATGGATTTCTTACTAACACCATCCTTGTTCCAGCCAATTGGCTGTTCCACCCCTGCCCACTACATCTAATGGGTGTTTTGTGAACCCCTGTGGGCAGGGGGCGTTTCTCACTGTTGCTAATGTCCCCAGAACCTAATGTGGTACACGACCCGTGCCACCATCATCACCACCACGTTCTTACATCACTAAGTGCCCAGCAGCATGCTAATGCCTTCACAGCAGTGATCCCATCCTGTCCCCATAACCCTCTGCAGCAAGTACTATTAGTATCCCTACTTAGTGGGGAAGACGAGTCAGCCTCAGAGGAGCGTATATTTCTGTGGTCACCCAATCAGCAGGTGGCAGAGGCGGGATTTGAAACTAGGCATTCTGACTCCAACCCTTGCTCTTTTTTTTTCCTTCTTTTAAAAAAAATTTTTAAATTTAAATCCAATTAATTAATATACCATGTATTACTAGTTTCAGAGGTAGAGTTCAGTCATTCATCAGTCTTATAGAATACCCAGTGCTCATTACATCACATGCCCTTATTAATATCCATCCCCCAGTTATCCCATCCCCCTAACACGCTTCCCCTCCAGCAACCCTTAGTTTATTTCCTGTGATTAAGAGTCTCTTATGGTTTGTCTCCCTCTCTGATTTTGTCTTATTTTATTTTTCCCTCTCTTTCCCTATGACACTCTGTTTTGTTTCTTAAAATCCACATACGAGTGAGATCATATGATAATTGTCTTTCTCTGATTGACTGATTTCACTTAGCACAATACCCTCTACTTCCATCCACATGGTTAAAAAGGCAAGTTTTCTTTATTTTGATGGCTGAATAGTGTTCCATTGTATATATGGACCACATCTTCTTTTTTTTTTTTTTTTAAAGATTTTATTTATTTATTTGTTAGAGAGAGAGCACAAGCAGGCAGAGAGGCGGGCAGAGGCAGAGGGAGAAGCAGGCTCCCCGCTGAGCAAGGAACCCGATGTGGGACTCGATCCCAGGACCCTGGGATCATGACCTGAGCCGAAGGCAGAGGCTTTAACCCACTGAGCCACCCAGGCGTCCCTGGACCACATCTTCTTTATCCATTCATCTGTTGATGGACATCTGGACTCTTTGCATAGTTTGGCCATTGTGGACATTGCTGTTATAATCATTGGGGTGCAGGTGCCCCTTTGGATCCCTACATTTTTTTTTTTTTTTGGATCCCTACATTTGTATCTTTGGGGTAAATACCCGGTAGTGCAATTGCTGGGTCACAGGGTAGCTCTATTTTCAACTTTTTGAGGAACCTCCATACTGTTTTCCAGAGTGGCTGCCCCAGCTTGCATTCCCACCAACAGTGTAGGAGGGTTCCCCTTTCTCCGCATCCTCGCCAACATCTGTCGTTTCCTGACTTGTTAATTTGAGCCATTCTGACTGGTGTGAGGTGGTATCTTACTGTAGTTTGATCTGTATTTCCCTGCTGCCAAGTGAGGTTGAGCATTTTTTTATGTGTTTGTTGGCCATTTGTATGTCTTCTTTGGAGAAATGTCTGTTCATGTCTTCTGCCCATTTCTTAATTGGATTATTTGTTCTTTGGGTGTTGAGTTTGGTAAGTTCTTTACAGATTTTGGATACTAGCCCCTTATCTGATAAGACATTTGCAAATACCTTCTCCCATTCTGTTGGTTGTCTTTTGGTTTTATCGACTGTTTCCTTTGCTGTCTAAAAGCTTTTTATCTTGATGAAGTCTCAATAGTTCATTTTTGCCTTTGTTTCCCTTGCCTTTAGAGATGTGTCTAGCAAGAAGTTGGCCAAGGTCACAGAGGTTGCTGCCTATGTTCTGCTCTAGGATTTTGGTGGATTCCTGTCTCACATTGAGGTCTTCCATCCATTTTGAGCCTATTTTTTTGTGTATGGTGTAAGAAAATTGTTTAATTTTCATTCATCTGAATGTGGCTATCCAACTTTCCCAACACCATTTGTTGAATAGACTGTCTTTTTTTCCATTGGATATTCTTTTTTTTTTTAAAGATTTTATTTATTTATTCGACAGAGAGAGACAGCGAGAGAGGGAACACAAGCAGGGGGAGTGGGAGAGGGAGAAGCAGGCTCCCTGCTGAGCAGGGAGCCCGATGCGGGGCTCGATCCCAGGACCCTGGGATCATGACCTGAGCCGAAGGCAGACGCCCAACGACTGAGCCACACAGGCGCCCCTTCCATTCTTTCCTGCTTTGTCAAAGATTAGTTGACCATAGAGTTGAGGGTCCATTTCTGGGTTCTCTATTCTGTTCCATTGATCTATGTGCCTGCTTTTGTGCCAGTACCATACTGTCTTGATGATTATAGCTTTGTAATAGAGCTTGAAGTCTGGCAGCGTGATGCCACCAGCTTTGGTTTTCTTTTTCAATATTCCTTTGACTATTTGGGGTCTTTTCTTGATCCATATAAATCTTAGGATTATTTGTTCCAGCTCTCTGAAAAAAATTGATGATATTTTGATAGGGATTGCACTGAATATATAGATTGCTCTAGGTAGTATAGACATTTTAACAATATTTGTTCTTCCAACCCATGAGAATAGAAGCTTCTTCCATTTCTTTGTGTCTTCCTCAATTTCTTTCATGAGTGTTCTATAGTTTTCAGAGTACAGGTCTTTTGCCTCTTTACTCAGGTTTATTCCTAAGTATCTTATGGTTTGGGGTGCAATTGTAAATAGGATTGACTCTTCACAGCTGACATGATACTCTATGTGGAAAACCCAAAAGACTCTACCCCAAAATTGCTAGAACTCCTACAGGAATTCAGCAAAGTAGCATGATATAAAATCAATGAACAGAAATCAATTGCATTTCTATCCACAGCCTTGCTCTTAAACTTTAAGCCAGAAAGGCTGTCAGTAAATATTTGTTGAAATAAATGAATTCAAAAACAGCTATGACTTGAAAAAAGGAAAGAAAGTCTAAATAAAGAAAGTCATTGGACCATAGCAAATTCTAGAGAAAACCTAATGCCCTCTAATGCCCATAGTACTTTTTCCAGTTCCTAGGAATAGACTTAAAGAGGAAAAAGAAACAACATCTTACAAAATAAATAATTAGTTTCCAAAAGGCAGAAGCATGGGCCAGGAGGTGGCTTCCTTTTCAGCTTGGAGCTTCTTCTCACTCCCATTCACTTCTGTGAGTGTTGCATCCATGGTTGAAACAAGGTGGCCGGGAGCCCTTAACAAAGCAGGAGTAGGTAGGAACTTCACCCTCGGCCACCCCAAGTGCCCAATGGAGGCGGCTAGCACAGTGGTCAGCACAGATGGCTTGCTGGCAATGAGCAGGAGGAAATTAGAATGTGTTTGTACTGACTTCCCAAGAAACAGAAGCCCCAAGTTTGTTTGTTTATGAGACAAACAAATGGAAGGCCAAGAGACAAGCTGCTTAGGGTCTTAATGCCTTAGCTCCCGTTGTTGGCCTGTCTGGGAACAACAGCCCATTTGCTGTTACCACTGGTGCCTTGTTTGCCTCTTATGACCCCACTCCTGCTTCCAGCTGTGTCCCTCTGGTTACATCAACTCGTTTTCATGTCCAAACAAAACCACAAGGTTTTGTGAGAGACGAGGTCTTATGGAAGGACATGGGGAGATATAGGGAGATGAGATCTCATGGAGAGACACAAGGAGGTAAGATCTCATAAGGGGACATGGGGAGAGGAGATCTCCTGGGGGAGACGTGGAGAGATAAGTTTTTGTGGGGAGGTGTGGGGAGATGAGGACTCACAGAGAGATGAGGTTTTGTGGGGAGACAAATTCTTATTGGGGAGATGAGGTCTTGTTGGGGGACATGGGGAGATGTGGGGAGATGAATTGATCTCGTGGAGAGACGTGAGAAGATAAGGTCTCATGAGGGGGCACGGGGAAATGAGGTCTTGTGGGGAGACAAAGAAGCATAAGGAAATACTCTGTGGGAAGTTGGGTTTGGATTTTGTTTTGGGGCTTTTTTTTTTTTTTTTTTTTTTTTTTACTGTCCTCAAAGAGCTTGCTTGAGTTTTGGAGTGAGTTGGGGTATGACTCAGAATACAGGGGTAAGTAGGGGACAGATGCTGAAAGGCACTGGCCCCAGTGCTTTTGTCACTTGGAGGAGGGAAGAAGCACTTGGGTCTGGGCTGAGAAGGAAAGCTTTCAGGGAGGACGTAGATCTGAGTCGAGCGTTTCCCAACCCTCATTCTCATTCGATTTTTGTGACATTTGCTTACAGCCTGTCTCCTGTTTATTTAACAACTTCTTTAAATTGATTCATTTTCATATATAAATTAATTATTCTTTAAAAAAAAAATGTAGGGGCAACTGAGTTTCTCAGTGGGTTGAGCGTCTGCCTTCAGCTCAGGTCATGATCCCGGGATTCTAGGATCAAGCCAGCATCAGCCTCCCTGCTCTCTGGGAAACCTGCTTCTCCCTCTCCCTCTGCCACTCCTCCTGTCTGTGCTCTCTCTCTCTCCCTCTCTCTCTGACAAATAAATAAAATCTTAAGAAGAAAAAAAAAGAATGAATGAACTAAGATAGGTCTGAAAAAAGTATCCAGAATGCCAAACAGACAAGGAGATGGAAAATATGAATGATAAGGAAGATGTAATGAGAAAGTGTTATATACCCCAATTAAATTAGTTAATAAAGGTAAAGCACTTAGAACAGTGACTGGCACTTAGTATCAACAAAGCCAAATTGTTGGTTCTTCAAAAAGACTGATAAAAAAAAATTGTAAAATGTCTCTCAAGATGAGTCAAGGAAAAAAGAGACTTCCCAAATAAACAAAATCTGACATGGAAAGGAAACTGTAGATGTAGCTGAGATTAAGAAGATAATTAGAGTATATAGTAAGTATCATGCCAATTAATTGGAAAATATAGTTAGAATAGGCAAGCTAATAGAAAACATAACTTATCAAACTGACTAAAGGAGAACTAGAAAATGTAAGCAATCATATAATGATTATGGATATAGAAGTTTGAATTAATAGTTAAAAATTGATCCAAAGATATTACACCAGTCCTAGAGACATTTGTAGGTAAAGCTTACCAAACTTTCATTTTTTTTAAAGTATGCTCTACACCCAATGTGGGGCTTGAATTCAAGGATCAAGTTACATACTCTACCGACTGAGCCAGCCAGGGGCCCCAAAGTCTACCAAACTTTCAAAGAACAGATTGTTGGAGGAAATAGTTTCTAATTTATTCTAGAAGGCAAACAAAACTTATATTAAAGGCAGACAAGAATAGTGCTAGAAAGGAAAATTATAAGTCAGTTTCATTTAGGAACATTGATACAAAAATTGTAAACAAAACATTATCAATCTCAATCCAACAATCTACAAGAGGGTAAGGAAGGCCAAATTGGGTGTAATCTAAAAATAAAAGGTAGTTTAACATGAGAAGAATGTATAAACACAATTTGTCACCTTAATGAATTAAAGGATAGAATCATATCATCTTAGTAGATGCAAAAAATCATTTGAAAAAGTTAATACACATTCATTATTAAGAATAGAAGGGAATTGGGGCTCCTGGCTGACACATTCAGTGAAGCATGCAACTTTTGATCTTGGAGTTGTAAGTTCTAGCCCCATGGGGGCTGTAGAAATTATTTAAAAAAATGAAATCTTAGGGGTGCCTGGGTGGCTCAATTAAGCATCTCCCTTTGGCTCAGGTCATGATCCTAGGGTCCTGGGATCAAGCCCATGTGGGGTTCCCTGCCTAGCAGGGAGCCTGCTTCTCCTTCTCCCTTTGCCCCCTCCCCCAGTCATACTCTCTCTCTCATGCTCTCTCTATGTCTTTCAAGAAATAAGTAAAATCTTTTTAAAAATAAAGTCTTAAAAAAAAAAAAAGAATAATAGAAGGGAATTGCCTACAGCAAACATCATTCTAAATAGAGAAAGATCAGAAGCATTCCCTCTTGCATCAAGAACCAGACAAGGAAGCCCACCATCCCTGTTTCTATTTAACATTATACTGGGGGTACTAGTCAGGACAATAAGGTAAGAAGAAGAAACAAGAGCTTAAGGGTTAGAAAGCAAAAGTGTCAGTATTCCTAGATAATATGAATTATCTGCAAAGATATAGCCCCAAAGGTTTTCAAACCTGATTGTTAGAATTAATAAAAGTGTTTAGCAAAGTGGCTGAAAATGAGATCAATATACAAAAATCAATTTTATCTTTATATACAAGCAACAGATAAAAAGATAATATTTTAGAAGATGTTATTTACAACAGCAACAAAAGAGAAGGTACCTAGGAATAAATATAACAAAAGATGAGCAAGAAGTTGATAGAGAAAATTTTAAAACTTTCTTAAAAGATATTTTTAAACCTTAAATACCGTATTTGGCTAGAAATATACAATGCAAAGTTATCAGTTCTCTCCAAACTGATCTATAGAGTCAATGTAATTTCCATCATAATTCCAACAGTTTTGTTGGTTGGCATTTGTTTGCTTGTTTGTTTGTTGATAAATTTGAGAAGCTGATTCCAAAATGTGTATGAAAGTAGGGCAATGGGCTCCATACAGCCTTTCTCAATAGAGTTACTCCTTTAACACAGAAAATTAGTTTAGTAATTATGTTCTCAATCTTTCTAAGGATCAGGGTAACCAGCTTCATCCTAGAGGTCTAGGGAAGAAGTTATTTTACGTACAAGGAGTGTTTTAAGGCATTAGGTGAAGAAAAGCTGGCTGAAAGGTGAGGGTGGAGGAATTTGCCTAATCCCATATCAAGATGTGTTATGAAGTTAAAGTAATTAAGACAGTGTGATATTTATGCAACTAAGGACATACTAGTCAATGCAGCAGAACAGATCCCCAGTTATTTGCAAATCTGATACATAAAGAGGAGATACAGCAGTTCTGTGAGTCAAGGATGGATTAGGCAACAAATCCTGAAACAATTGACTATCCATCTGGGGTGGGGATGGGGGATCCCCTACCTCACACCACCTAAAAAATCAATTCCATGTGGGATGCCTGGGTGGCTCAGTCAGTTAAGCATCTGACTCTTGATTTCAGCTCAGGTCATGATCTCAGGGTCTTGAGATCAAGCCCTGCATTGGGCTCGGTGCTCAGTGCAGAGTCTGCTTAAGATTCTCTCTCTCCCTCTCCCTTGGCCCCTTCCCCCACTCGTGCTCTCTAAATACATACATACATACATACATACGTAAAATCTTTTAAAAATCCATTCCACGTGGGTCAACAACATAAATAACATAAATGTGAAAGGCAAAAATTTGAAACTTCAAAAGAAAATATCAAAGAATATTTTTATAACCTCAGAATAAGGAAAGATTTTTTTATATAAGACTTAAAAAGAAAAACTTGACGCAGTGAGGTACGTTAACATTATTCCTTTCTGTTCACCAAAAGACATCATGAAGAAAAAGCAAGACACAAATTGGGGGATATCTTTGCACACATATAGCACAAAGAACTAGCAGCATAGACAGAAAACATACATCTATTAAATTCCTACAAATCAATAAGAGAAAGGTGAACAACCTAATAATAAAATGGGCAAAAGAGGGATGCCTGGGTGGCTCAGTCTGTTAAGCATCTGCCTTCAGTTCAGGTCATGATCCCAGGGTCCTGGGATCGAGTCCTACATCGGGCTTCTTGCTCTGCAGGGAATTTGCTTCCCCTCTCTCTCTGCCTGCCTCTCTGCCTACTTGTGATCTCTCTCTCTCTCTCTGTCAAATAAATAAATAAAATCTTTTTTAAAAAATGGGCAAAAGATACAAACAGGACTTTTACAGAAGAGAAAATATATATGGTGGATAAACATAATCAGGTACTAATTTGCATGTAGAACCCCAGTGAACTGTGCTATTTTACACCATGTAGATCCACATTGTGCAGGAGTTAAAGGAGCACAGACTCTAGAGCCAGACTGGCTCTTCTAAGCCTTGAGAAGGCAACCACTTCTTCATGCCTCAGTTTCCTCTATGTAAAATGGAACGTTAACCCAGTAAAGCCTTATCGAAAACTGGCTCCCATCATCTACCCAGCCCTTGATTCTGTTCCACTAACCTCACAATAATGCCATCTATTATCTTAAACAACTGTGTTTTTGGGACCTCATTTGTACAATTATGGTAACCTTTTACTGTAGTACCCAATTCATAAGGTTGTGAAGATTGCATGAAAATTAGTATACGTAAAATACAGAATAATGCCTGACACATAGTATTATATAAGAATTAGCTGTAGTATTGAAACATCTGACATTAACAAGTGATGGGGGTGTGGTTTGGAAACTGGCAAGGCTACTGAGGGAAAGGGGTCCAGTATCAATTAGAACAATGAATTACTTTGGAAAATGATGTAGCATTATGTTACAAAGTTAATGTCTTAGTCCTTTCTGGCTGCTATAACAAAACACCACATACCAGGTGGCTTATTCACAGTGAAAGTTTATTCTTTACACTTGTAGAGGCTAGGAAGTCCAGGGTCAAAGCACAGGCAGGTTCGGTGGCTGCTGAGAGCCCACATCTTGGTTCACCGATGACTCTCTTTTCACTGTGTCCTCACATGGCAGAAGGGGCAAGGCAACTCTCTGGGGTCTTTTTTATAAGGATGCTAACCCTATTCATCGCCTAATGACCTCCCAAAGGCCTCACTACAAACACCATCACATTGGGGGAATAGATTTCAACATATGAATTTGGAGGACACAGAAACATTAAGTCTATGGCAGTTAGCTATGCCTACACACGTGCACATTCCTTATAATCTAGCAATTTCACTCTTAGATTTATGCTAGCAGTTCTCAAATTTTAGTGGGCATCAGAATTGCCTGGGGGGCTTATTAAAACTCAGATTGATAGGTCCTACTCTCAGGTTTCCTGATTCAATAGGCATGGAGTGGGGCCCCAAAATTTGCAGTTCTAACAAGTTCCCAGGTGATAGTGGTGCTGGTCCAGAGCCAACACTTTGAGAGTAACCAGCTTAGAGAAATTCTCCAAAGTGGGCTCCCAGAGACTTGTATAGGAATGTTCATAGTAGCTCTGTTCACAAGAGCAAAAACCCAAAAACCCAACCCAAAAGTCCATCGACAGGAAATGAAAAATCAATGATATTGTCCTGCAGTGGAATATTACACAGTCCTGAAAAACAGATGACCTATGTTATACACAACAACAGAGATGGATATTAGCAACCCAATTTTGAATGAAAAAAGCAAGTTGCAGAAAAATACATACTTTTGGGAAACTTACTTTTGTTGGTTCAAAAACAAGCAAATTAACTAATCAGTGTTTAGATGTGCATACATATGTGATAAATCTATTTTAAGGAAATCAAGGGAAAGAGAAGTACCGAATTTGTGACGGTGTTAGCTCTGGAGGTTGCCAGATTTTGGGGGGAAAATCCTATGGCACTGGTGATGTTTTTGTTCTTAAGTTATGCAGTTCATTTGATTATAGTGCTTTATAGTTTATGTTTATTTATCTATTTTTTGCACGTCAGTTATTCAATAATTTTTATAAAGGAGAATTGAAATGAGAATAATTTTCTCACTGTGATTCATTATTATTTAATGGAATGGAAAACACTTCGTGTGGGAATAAAAAATTACACACTTCTTTGCAGGGATGTGGAGAATGAGGTATTCTTTTATAGGTGTTTTCATAGATGTCTTCACTTCGATCCAGATATTGGGTATTAGAGGAACTTAAACCCTCTCGGTATCACTCACTTGATCTCTTCTGGTTTAGAATAGTCCCTTAACATGAATTCCAAAAAGAAATGTTTAGGGCACCCGAGTGGCTCTGTCGGTTAAATGTTTGGCTTCTTGGGTCATAGTCTCAGGGTCTTGGGATCGGCTTGTGTCAGGCTCCCCGCTCAGAGGGGGAGTCTGCTTGTCCCTCTCCCTCTACCCCTCTGCCCAAATAAATAAATAAATAAATAAATAAATAAATAAATAAAATCTTTAAAAGAGAGAGAGAGTGAGAAATAGAAATGCTTAGTTTCTCAGGACTTCTCTTCCTAAACAATATCTGCATACAGGGGAGATTTTCTCATGGGAGCAGTGGTGAGAGGCTGTAGTTATTAAACATAGTGTGACAGCTCTGGCTTTGTCCTTGGGCATCTACCTTGCTCTTGGGCTTGACCTCTGTCCTTGCTGAATTGGCTGGTGACGTCATTGGTCCTGGCTGCTCTTAAGCCATGAGCGGGCATCTGCTATCATCACTGATTCTCGGCTCTGCTATTTGCACTCATCTAAGGTCATTGCTGTGTGAGGTCTCCCTGTCAGGCTTCTATCAGGAACTCTGGTCCTCTTAGCATCTCTCTTTCCTCTGGAGAGACATAAGAGACTTCCCGCTCTGGGGAGCCAACTGTGCCATTTCAGGGTCACCTCTCTGGAACCTGTCTGGACACCTCCCTCCACTGTGCCACCCTTCTTCCTTTCCGCCATGTTGGATGGTTCTGGAAGCAGAAATTGGTCCATGTGTTCTTGGGATGTGCCCTCAACTTGTCTGGGGTTTCTGTCTTCTTGCCACCACCCCCAACCTTAGGCAAAGCCCCAAGGGACCCAGGCAACATCTTTTCTCCCTTTCTCCTCCTTCTGCGTGTCCTGACTTTTCCTTCTCATGTCAGAAACATCCATCGTGTCCTCCTAGCCTCCACTGTTTCTTTCTATCTTCTCTTTCACGGCTCTCCCAGAGCTCTCCCTCAGAGCCATGCATCTAGGTCAAGAGCCAAGGTATGGAAGAGGCCAGGTCATACAATCAAGTTGTCATCACTCTCGATAGCTGAATTCAGAATAACCCAACCTGGGTCCGAATACCCCAGTTCTAAAACTAGATTTCGCACTGCACAGAAATATCCATATGACAAACAAGACAGAACGCTCTCCCGTGGGTTTATGGTACTTTGCTTAAGGAGGCTGTGTGTACATCACCATTTTGAGCTGTCACCTCCTTGCCCTTAGAGGGGTTCTACAGCCCCTAGACAGTGCACTGTTGTACAATTAAGGGTGATGAAGAGATCTGTCTTTCTACAGCAAAGTGGAAGAAAATCAGCAAATAGGGCAATACAGCCACGTTAGCCAAGAGAACACAAGTGAGCTAAGAATTTGAAAATTGATGGTCTTTAAACTTTGCTGCCCGTGTTTGTCACCTGAGGGTCGGCACCCATCCAGCGGTGTGCAAGCTCCCTTGCAAGATTCCTCCTCTGCTCCACTGACTTCTTTTCCTGTTTTTATAACCCTTCCCGCAACCTCCACTTACCTCATTTATCTCTGTACCTATCATCCGTCTCCCTCACAGAATGTGAGAGGCTCAGAAACGGCCACCTGGTCACCTTGGACCCTGCCATGTCCCTGGAGCCCAGGACACTGCCTGGCACACAGCCGGATGTCCCGTTGGTGGTCGTTGAACAAAAGAATACATCATCTGCATTGTAACTGCCTGCTGTTGGGACCAGTAACAAAAAGGCGATCAGGTTCCCTAGCTCTGCGAAGGAAAACAGTTAAGTCCCTCTAATAACATCTCCCAGAAACTGTTTTGTGCCTCTCAGCCACCTCGGGTTGCCCGCTTCTATGCTGCTCCAATGCAAGAAAAGTCTTTGCTCTATTGGGAGGCAGTTGAGGACAGGGTGGGGGGCGGGGGCTCTGGATATTGGACTGCTAACATTAAAGCTGTTTTCTTCCAGCTTTATTAAGTTTTAAGCCCTTTCCTGTTTTTCTATCATGGACAAACCCACCTCCTGGCAGACACTAATGTCTGAATTTTTTGAATTAGATTCCTGAATGGTGATTAAAACCGATTTGGGATCTCAACAGAAGATTTCAAAATACCAGTAAAATCCAGGCTGTTCCATAGGGATAATACATGTTGGAGGGAGGCAGTGGGGGAGGGGCAGGCTTGGCCTCATCCTTGGGGAGGGCACTAGCAGTTCTGGGCAGGGAATTCCAGGCTGGGACAGCACAAGGTCTGTGGTTGGGGGTTTGCTATCATTGCCCTCAGCGTGCAAGCAGGAGCTGGTGGGATGCAGGAGGAGGTTGCTCAAGCCTCAGCACACAGTCATGCCTCACGGGTCAGTGATCTCACTGACACACAGGGGCCTCATCACTGACATTTCCACAAGCCCAGCTTCGGTTTCCACCCAGAGACACTGAGGGAGAGAAAGCGGGAAAGGGATATCTTCAAGGCCACCAGCCTTCTAGAGAGAGCAGTAAGATAAACACCGGCCTCCCAGCCCTGTCCCTACTCGACTTCACAGCCTCCCACACTGAGACACATTCATTCAGATTGTTTTCCAAGCAGTGCCGAGTCCCCATAATGAAGGGCTCTCTGAACACACCAGTGAAAGGAGCTTTCTGTGTGTATCGGTCAGAATTGTAAAAAACATCGCCCTCCCTCCCACCCCCATGGTTGTCTGTCCATTAAAAACTCAGTGTTGATTAAAACAAAACAAAACAAAAAAAAACCCAAAAAACATATAAAACAAAACAAACAAAAAACTGACTATGCTCCCAACCCATAAAAGTAATCGATGACCCTCTCCTCCCAACCATCCCAAATACCAGAATTCAAATCGACTGGTGGATTCAGCCAATTTTTTTCTTTGTTTGGGGTGTGGGGGGCGGGTAGTACGTAAATAAGTAATTTGTTGTTGTGGAAAAAAAAATTACCAGTGGCCTGAGTGAGTCCTTTCTGCATTTCTTGGGTGCGATGTGGAAGCAGCATCAGATTTAGTCTATGAAAGGGGGTGTTTCACGTCCCCGGGGAAGGGGACGTTCACGTCCTCAGCCAGGGAAGAGCTCTGTGTCCTCCCAGTGTCTGAGGACCTCGCCCGGCACCCAGCAGAGAGGCCCGAGGCTCCCCCAGGACGACAAAGTGCACAGAAGACTGTTGATGCCCAGAGCTGAATGTTTTCTTTCTTGCTTCAAGCAAACGCCTGATGCTTTTAATAGACCAGTGAAAACCGGACCAACACACCTGGTTCCTTGTCCCCAGAAGGCACAGGACCCCGCCTTAGCCTCGAAGAGTCAATGCTCCTCTACCAAAATGAGGGGCGAACGTGGACCTTTGGCCCCGGGGGAGCAGATGGCCGGAGGAGGGCCAGCTCCTGCCAACGCAGGAGGTGTGGCAGGCGTGCCGCACCCTGTGTGTGTCACATTAGAGACGGGCAGGCTGTACTCCTCAGTATGTGTTTCCTGAATGCGTGAGTCAGTGAGTTATGATAATGAATGAGCGACGGCATCCCGAGTGCTGCTAGACCGAATAAAATGATGAAATGGGTAAAACGTGTCTTTAGCATCCCAAGGTTTTCTCCTTCCTGGCAAATTCCAAGCAGCCAGTCCCCTGCACGCCCAAGCAAGACCCGCCCTTGGTTTTGTCTTTGCAAAGACAGGCTGGCCTGTGGTTGTATCACGTGCCATTGACTCAGTCTCTGGGCTGGGCCAGGGCGGTGTGTGCGTGTGCGTGTGCGTGTGTGTCCCGGATGGCGAGGATCTTCCAGCAGGCCAGATAAAATCTCTCTCCTTTTGCAACAATTTATGAAGCACAAACCAGAGACGAGGGCTACAAAGATGAAGGGATCAGTAAGCCCCTGGCTTCGGGGGGGGGGGGGGCTCCAGATAGCCTCAGTGGAGGAGGGGGCACCATCGCTTAGAAGACGCTGGGCTCAGTCCTTTACAGCAGGATGGGGTGGGGTGGTCCTAATGCTGCGAGGAAGTCCAGCCAGGCAGAGAGACAGGGAAGGATCTTCAAATTGGGGACACACAGAGATTTCCCCAGGGGCATGCCAGCAAGGGAGCGATTTCTCAAATCCTCAACATCCATAAATGTTCTTCTAAGACTGCAGGGGGAGATGAATCAGCATCGTCACAAATAACCCCTCTCCTGTTTACAAAAGAAAGGCAGCTCCTTATGCAATCCCAAATTTGATTATGGAGCATTTTCTGGGGTGAAAAAAATCAGCTTTAGCCCCGGGGGCTCAGTTTTCCCTGTTTTCGCATCCGTCCAGTTAAGGGGGGAGCATGGCCCAGGTTGGCTTGTCCTAAACTCACGATCGATCAGAATGCCTTATACGGGGGATCAAAGTTAAGACTCGCCTGCATTGGGAACTGCCATTCTGGGCCTCCTCCGTGATGCACTGAAAAAACACAGGTAATTTCTGCCGTCCTGCATCCAATGCACACCTGAATCTAATCACAAGGAAAGATCAGACAAACCCAGACTGAAGGAGGTTCTACCAAATAACTAGCCTATCATCTTTAGAGGCATCCAGCTTAAGCAAGACAAAGAAAAGCAGTGTTCCCACATCTTCAGGGGAAGTGACAGCCAAGTGCACTGTGTGGCCTTGGATTTGATTCTGGGGAAAAAAAAAAAGTCTGTAAAGGATACAATTGGGACAGCCGTCAAAATTTGAATATGGATTGTGGATTACAAAATGGTATTGTATTCATATTAAATTTTGTGCCTTGGCCAATCCCACTGCAGCTACAAAGGACTAGGTCTTTGTCCTTAGGGAATTCACGCCCAAGTATTTAGGGCTAGAGGGCAAAATCTCCATTACTCTCAAGCGATTCAGATCAAAACCAATATGCAAACGTTTTAGATGCAGAGATAACAGCAAAGAAGCAAGTAGGGCAAAACACAAAGTGGCGAATCTAGATAAATCTGAAATTAGGTCAAAAGAAAAAAATTGCAAACACACAAGAAAATCAGGACATACGAAAAATTTTCTATGTTCCTGGTCTCTGCATTTTCTTTAATGAATATATAGTTTTATAATGAAAAATTGATAAATGCACACCATTAAAAAAAAAAAGAATTTCTGGGGGTGCCTGGTTGGTTCCGTCGTAGAGGATGAGACTATTGATCTCAGGGTCGTAAATTCAAGCCCCATAGTGGGTGTAGAGTTTACATAAAATAATTTAATAAATAAATAAAAATAATTTAAAAATAAAAATATCTGTTAGTGATGCTCGCTCTTTTAAGTGTAACTGGAAAGTTTTCCAGACCTTCTATCAAAAAATGTCAAAATGTATGGATTAAAATTCATAGATAAAGTTTTCATGTAACTTTTTCATGGTCAGCGCTTATTCAATGTTAATAAATTGTTATCATGGAGTATTTTTTCCAATTACAGTAAGTCTTCACCTTATTTCTTTTTATAAAGTATTTAATATGTTCTACCTCCTGCTAAGCATATACTTATTTAACTCTGTGATTAAAAATGACTGGTACGGGGGCGCCTGGATGGCTCAGTCGGTTAAGCGTCTACCTTCGGCTCAGGTCATGATCCCAGGGTCCTGAGATCGGGTTCCGCATCGGGCTCCTTGCTCAGCAGCGAGCCTGCTTCTCCCTCTCCCACTCCCCCTGCTTGTGTTCCCTCTCTCGCTGTGTCTTTCTCTGTCAAATAAATAAATTCTTTAAAAAAAAAATGACTGGTACCTTGTTTCTCAAAATTCTCTTTGGGGGCCCGAAAGCAAAATTGTGTGCACCCCACTGAAATGGACACGGGTTTGATTCAGACCGTTGGAAGGGGCAGTCAGCCTTGGGGAGGCCCCTAGGAGAGCTCTGGCAAATAGAAATCCAAGCCAGCTCCCCCTCATTTTTGGGATGGCAGGATCCAGCCTCCGGGTAGGGTCCTGGTGCCCAACACTAGTTTCTGGATAGAACTAGAACATAATCTGGCTTCCCAGAGGGATCCTCAGGGGGACCCTGGCCAGGGATCCTGAAGGGCTCTTAAGAAGAAGGCCCAAGGTGAGGGCTGGATGTTACAGGACAAGCTGGATGCCAAGTCCTCATGAACTGGTCCAGCTGGGTGTCCTAAGGCGGAAAGGCAATGGTTCCATTGGGCCCGTGTCTAGAACCTCTGACGGAGGGGCAGGCTGAGGATTCCGGTGGGCACAGGGGAGCACAAGGGGGCCCTGGAGGATTCGAGAAGCTGAGAACTGGGCAGGGCCTGGCAGAAGCAACCGTCATAGCAATCCTAGCAGTTACACTGTTGGTCGCGCATAGGGTCCTTCAAACTAGCATGCCCATTTTAAAGACGCAGAAACTGAGACTTACATTGCCCGAGGCCACCGTGGCGCTGAATTGTTGGAGCTGCTTTAGACCCGATTCTAAAACAGCGAGGCTCCTTCCAGCAAACGAAGCTGCCGTGAGTCCCTACAGTCCCACAGCACTCCCCACCTGCCTTCCCCACCCCCAGCCTCGTCGCATTCCTGCTAAACACACTTTGGACCCAGCTTGTACACCTGAGTGCATGATTTACTCCCGAGTCACAGAGCTGCCTTGGACATCAGATGCCATCTGGAGCAGCGTGTGTTGAGAAGCAAGAGAGGATGCTTGGCGAGCCCTCCCGGACAGCGTGGGCAAGCTCTCGGACTGTGAGGGGGCACCAGAGCAGGCGGGGGAATGAGAGATCCCAACATCTACTCGCCAGCATCCCTCGGGATGGAGGCTCTCAGGTAGGCTCTGCGTCTTCTCCTTCTGCAGCCTGGTCCCCCACCCTCAGGGGGCTTCCTGCTCCCCAGAAGCAATTTAGAGACCGCTCCCTCTAGATCCTTAAGCAAAACACAGCCCTATCAACAGGCTCGAGTTGTATAATAGAGGGACAGCGGTCCTGCCACTCGACTCCGATGATCCTGGACTGTTTGTGTTATCTCTAAACTGGTGGCTCTCCAAGTGGCGCCCCGGGGCCAGCGTGTCACCTGGGAACTTGTTAGAAATGCAAATCATCAGGCCCTACTCTGGATCTACAATCAGAAACTCAGGAGTGGGGCCCAGATCAGTGTCTTAATTAAAAAAAAAATTTTTTTAAAGAAGCTCTATGCCCACTGTGGGACTCTTCTGGCATGTCCTCTACTTGTTTCCGTCTTCCCCTCATCTGGGCTGGTCTCAGGCTTCCAAATCCACTGGGCTTTACCGAATCCTCTTTAGCCTAACCTTGAGTCACTCAGAGGCATCCCGGCTCTGACCCCTATGCCCGAGACCGAGACCAGCGTCACCTCTCTCTCCTCTGCTGTTTGCATTGCTGAGGAAGGTCTATCCACTAGGTTCCCCCAGCCACTCTCCTGTTACTCAAACCAACAGCTTCTGGATTATGTCCATAGTCTCCTTTGGTCCTGCTCCTCTCCCGCTCCCCAGGATGGCCTCCAACACAATGCAACTCCCTATTCCCTCCCCTTCCTCCATCCTCTACCAGAAGGTCAAGTAACCAACCTTGTAGAATCTAGACTCATCCCTCCCCTGCAACCCGCAGGCAGGTGCATGGTGGTGGGGGTGGGGAGAGGGGCATCTCCCTGAGTAATAACTTGGCCCCAAGGACCCCTCCACATTAGCTGATTTTAACCCATTCTCTCCCGCCCAGCCTTCATTCCATTCCTGTTTCCAAGTGAAGAGTGTCTTTTTCTTTCTTTTATTCAATTTTTCTTTCTTTCTTTCTTTCTTTCTTTCTTTCTTTCTTTCTTTCTTTCTTTCTTTCTTTCTTTCTTTCTTTCTTTCTTTCTTTCTTTTACTTTAGAGTGGATTTGCATCTTTTCTCCATCTAACAGGCTGGACAGATGATACATGCATCATTCCATCTGTGAACAAACATTCCTGATAATGCAGTAATAATAAGCTACTAAAAGATGGGGGAGGCAGCCTGATTATCTTCTCTATCTGTTTTATCTTTATACTTTCAACCCGTTGACCCTGGGAACCCTCTCCTCTCTTTAGGTCAGGCATCAACTCCTGTCTTGTAGCCCCAGGATAAGACATTGTCTAGATCTTCAGAAATGCAGACTCTCCCCACCCCAGACCCACAGAAACCCACCTGCATGATCTACATCGCAGTGTTTCACACACAGAGGACGGGGTTTATTAAATACCCCTGTGGACAAGTTCTCCTGAGACAGTGGCTTAACATGTAAATTCCCAAAGGGCCTGATTTAAGGAGTTGTGGGTGGAGCCCAGAAATCTGAGCTTTTAAAACAACCAACCCCTTGTGATTCTTATGACACAATACATTTGGAATCAGGGTCTGGGGTGAGGATCTGAAAATAACGAATTTTCATGCCAGCCAGGAGCTTTGGGGCTTTACATCTGCAGGTTGTTGCTGTCGAATGGAATCTGTGGCATCTGGGAAGGGGCAGAGACCAGGACCCCATCGCCTCTTCTTAAAAAATGTTCTTTTTGGGACACCTGGGTGGCTGAGTCAGTTAAGCAGCTGCCTTTGGCTCTGGTTATGATCCCAGGGTCCTGGGATCAAGCCCCCAGTGTGGCATCGGGGTCCCTGCTCAGCCAGGAGTCCTCTTCTCCCTCTCCCTCTGCCGCTCCCCCTGCTTGTGCTCTCTCGTTCTCTGTCAAATAAATAAAATCTTTAAAAAATTTTTCTTTTTAAAAAAATTCCAACAGTTCGGAAGGAAAGCAAAAAAAAAAACAACGAAAACCAAAACCCACAAGTTTGTCTGCTGCTAACACCCAGTACCTGAGATCAGGGCAAGATTGCTTAAACCAGTGTAGTGGGGATTAGGGGGCCACATTCCAGGATTAAAAGGGATGAGAGCCGCTGGAAGCGAACACAGAGTTGGTGACCAGGTAGGTCCTTGGCCATCCCTGGGCTGCTCCCTCACTCACTGCCCGTGGCCATCCGTCTGTTCGTCCATCCAGCACCACAACGCTGCATCCAAAGTGCGGAGACGCAGATCTCCAACAGCCTTTTTTCTAAAACTGTCGGAGCCGGGGAGTCCGCCCAACTCCCCACCAGCTCTCTAGGGCAGCCCCCTCCTCGCAGAGCCGCTTGACCTGACTGATCCGCCCCTGACCCACCCAGATGAGGACGGACACTTAAAAAAAAAAAAAATCAAATTCAATATTTACAAGAACCATCCCAGGCTCGGTTCTAAAATTACTGGCCACACAAGGAAGAGCTTACTTCTCCTAACAAACAAACAAACAAAAAGGCTTGTGCCTTACTCTTAAAAAAAAAATCCAGAATAATAAAGTAAAATATTAAAAAAATAATAATAAATTGTTCACTGCATGCTCCACCTTCCCCTCCTGTTGGGGCTCAGGGCTCTCTGGACGGACTTGTTCCCTCTCCGGGGGGGGG
>CM052900.1:157882913-157931947 GCA_028534135.1 Potos flavus | reverse complement strand
AAGTTTCCAACTGCAAAGTTGGCTCCTCAGCCGCCGCGGGAGAAGGAAGCTTGGGGATCCCTCCTGCACTGGGGTTTTTTTTTTGCTCCCCGCCTTCCAGCCCCTGTTCTCTGGCCCCACTGGGCGAGGGCCTCTGGCTGCGGAGCTTTTTCATATCCCCCAGCACAGATACCAACGGCCCGGCCCCACAGAGAGCAAGTCAGCCGAGAAGATGTGGAAGGTGCCAGTTCTGCTCTTGGTTTTGGGAAGCTCGTGGCTCTGGGACCCAGCAGAAGGCGGTAAGAGCCAGCAGAATGGCCCCCCGCCACCACTGCTGGCGGAGATGAGCAGGCTGAGACTTGCTGGAATGTCTGGGCCTGGTATTTGAGGTCGCCCGGGAGAGCCGAGGGGGGCTGGGAGTGTGTGCGTGCCCGAGAGTCCAAAGGACCCGGAGAAGGAGAGACAGTGGCTTAGCTGGTGCCAGGTCCCAAAGCAATGGCTGAGCGGGGTGGGAGGAGGAGCCCGTGCATCGCATCCACAGGCAGCCAGGGTGGGGAGCAGAGGGGACCTCCGTCCGGGGCAGCCAACTCCGGCAACCCCCTGCTCAGCTCCTGAGAGACAGGGTAGAAGGATGGAAACCAGGGGGCTTCCCTTGGCTGGACTGGGCCGTCCTTTGGGGCTGTGTATTGGAGGAATGGGGCTGGCCTCAGAAGTTGGCCCCGTGTATGAGGGAGGACATTCAGCGACGGTCTCCCTATGGGGGCCTGCTGGGCCTTACACCCTGTGCGCCAACACACTGGACACCCCCAGGCCCCATCAATGGGATGGTCTGGAAGAGGCCTCCGTTATCCTCCCTGGAGAGGATAGTGTGCGCGGAAGGGCTGAAGTGGAGGGCTCCTGAGTATCTCGAAGCAGGGGAGGATGGTCGTGAACCTCGCCGTTTAAGTTGGTTTCGGGCCGTGTGTTAAACTTGCCCAACATCGATGACCGAATGAGTGTTGGTGTCTCCTTAGACCTTACTTGTATTAGCTCTGATGGTGGGGGCTCCCCTGGCCCTTTCCCCTTCCATACTCCTGCCTCCCGTCTTGCTTCCTTCTGTTGTCCCTCAACATTTGATTTGAATTTTCTTGGGCTTTTATTTTTATCTGTTTCCCCAACAGAATATAAGCTCCCAAGAACAGAGCTCTGTCTTAGCCTTGATCTCCAGGGCCAGAACTATATCCGGCATGTAGTATTTGCTCACTAAATATGGGTCGAAAGAACCGTAAGCTCACTAGCACTCTTTGGGGTTGGAGGTTGCCGAAAGGTAAACTCCTACATTTACCAAATTGAGGATAGAGGTGGGTCGAGTACCCGAAAAATCCTTCTTGGAGGGAGTGATTTGCAAGAGGGGTAGATTTGACCCAGGCATCTATAATTCGGTGCGCAGACAATAATACCCAGCCCCGGGGAAATTATACAGAGAGAACGACTCTCTGCCGGGCTGTGGGCTTCGGAGGGACTCGAGCAACTATCTTTACAGGGCCATGGGCTATTCGTGGCAGTCCTATCTTTGGAACTTCTCTTTCCCCTGGAATACACACAGCTCTGCACTTACATTTCCCTTTCGGCGAGACAGTATGCCGATGACACCATTCTGTGCTCCCCGGGGCAAGGTGTGGGAGACCCCCAAACTGAGCCACATCCCAGGTCAGCTAAGGAAAGGCAGCAGCGGCTGGGCAGCGTCCTCTGTTTCCTCCCAGGAAAGGGTTGGCTGTAATTATCATTAGGCCAGTGTTCGAATGTCAGAGGTCCTCTAAATGGAGTGGTTTGCGGGAAGGGTAAAACTGACCTAGGCATCTGTAAATCTGGTCTGGGAAAAAAAAAATCACCAGCTGCTAGTTGGTGCTAGAAACTGTGCTGTTAAAGACAGAGCCAGCCCCCCACCCCCCCCAATCCCACCTCCCCAGGCTGTGGGTGGGGGGGCTGGCTGTGTGTGGATGCTGAGTTGCTGGGCTGCTGGCAAGCAGCTGAGGCCCAGGAGGGGTTTTGTCTCGAGGATAATGACTGCAGCGCAGGGAATATGGATGAATAACTTCATTGAGCTGAGCTATTGTGGCTCCTGAGGCTGGGGGTAATTATGGTGATGAATTTTATTATCCTTCTCACAGGATCTTACTCCCCCACTGGGTTTCCCTCATCTCGTGTATAATCTGGTTCGGTTTTGTAATCTGCTCCCATGTATCGTCTCTTTGGAACCGAGGGGGTTCAAAGGAGCTCTGTTGTCTGCACTTCTGGCATTTTCCTCAATTGTCAGGCCCCGCCCTTGCTCTGAACTTCCATCCAAAACGCGGACTTTGGGGCCTCTCCATTAGTTGGTTTATTTTGTAAAATTCTGCAGGCTGCCGCTTGCTGCAAGCCCACATGTGATTTTCCAGGACTAGTCCACCTGGGATTCCTCATGCGGCGAACAAATTTCCCTGTGATTTCCCCGAAACTCTTGGCAGTCCGTTTCGGAGGCCCTGAGGTCTCCAGGAGTTGCTAAGGGTTTTTGTTGCATCGAAGGCATCTACCAAGCATTGCATAAACACCAGGTCTGTTAGCGTCTTTGGGAGGGAGGTCTATCCATTACACTGGTGTATGAGATCCAAAGTAGCATTTAACGGAGAAAAAGCACATTTTTAAGAAGTATCGAAGCGTGAGAAGGAGACGAACAGACATGGTGAATAAGGCAGAACGCTGGCTGAGCAGAGGTCTGCGGCCCCTTGTCTCTTTCTCTGGCCTCTGAAATGCATGGTTCATGAGTCCCTCTAGACCAGAGAATTATAAAGACCCCAAACCTCGGCACGCCGGGGAGTGGTCTGGCCAAGGAGGGAGGACACCACCTCGCTCCCATTTCCATCCCCACCACGTGCTAGGAATGTCACAATTCCCTCTTTTAATCATCACAGTTCCTTCAATTATACCTCATAATCTTCAGAATATGCCAGAACTGGGATTCAAAAATGAATCTAACTGCAAACTCCAAGCTCTTTTCCGTACATGACCAAGCCGCATTAAAAACGAACAGGTTGCCCTTGAAATTAAAGATTAATGTCACTTTAAGCTCCTTACACATGAAAACAAAAAAATTGGGGTGCCTGGGTGGCTCAGTCGGTTGAGCGTCTGTCTTCAGCTAGGGTTTGATCCTGGGGTTCTAGGATCGAGCCCCATGTTAGGCTCCCTGAGCCTGCTTCTACCTCTGCTCCCCACTTGTGCTCTCCCTAGCTATCTCTGTGTCTCTCTCTCAAATAAATAAAAAGTAAAAAAAAAAAAAGAAAAAACTTTAAAGGTATAAAAAGTCCTTTATGTTAAATACCTACCATGATATTCCTGTAAGAATGAAGATGTCACAGTGCATTAAAATAGGGTTCATTAATTCATTCCCCAAAAGGTAATCAGCACCTCCCGAGCTCTTGGTACGGAGCCAGGGGCAGGATTTGAGCTGCGCGCACTCCGGAGAGAGGCACGCCTAACTTTACAAAGCATTCCCCGAAGTCTCCGCCAGCAGAGCAACGGACCTGTGCCTTAAATTCCGTTGGCTTATCTGAATATTTGTCATATTTCTGGCTCTAAGAACAGACATGCCAGGCTACAACGTGTGGAAATGGTTCGGGGGAGGACAGAGAGAGACAGAAGGCTCAGGTACCTAGCAGTGCCCTTGGAAACTCACTGGAGCAATCCCAGGAAGATCCTGCAAGGCTCTGCAAGGAAGCCCCTCAAGGAAATACCCTGCAGGAGCGATGTGTTTTAAGAGAATCCAATGACTGGGGGGACGGGGTGGGGAGCACTTCTATAGACAAGTCAACAGTTACAGAGAGAAGTCTTAGGATTCCCGCAGGGGTGGGCAAGAGATAAAAGCAACTCTGGATTGAAATTTTGAATCCTTTCCTTGTCAATTTCTTCAATCTTTTTGAGAAAGGAAAGAGATCAGGCATTTCCTCCGAGACAGAGCCTGGTTAGGGGACAACGGGAGTTCTGCCAAGTTCATCCAGGAGGGGAAAACGAGGTGGCTGCTTCTGTCCTTGAGGCACCCCAGACCCCACCAACCACTGGCTCCCGGTGGGCTGGCTAGTCCAAGGCAAGCATTCTCTTGAGCTGCAAATATAGGGGTGAGCAGGCATTCCCTTCTTTTTGTCTGGCCGGGTGCCTTTGCCCAGGGAACTGCTCAGAGGAGGTGGGTTTGTCGTTTAAGGGAATCTTGCTTAAGTCCAGAGGGAAACCTGCAGACCTGACCACCTCATTCATTTAGTTGTCCAAGGAGCTGCAAAGTGACATTGTTTAGGGCAACGCTCAATTTCATGCAGAGAGAAAGAAAAAACAAAAATTAACAAGTGGAGGAAGATGGGCTCTCCACCTCTATCCAGGAGGATAGGGTTTCCAGTGCCCCAGACAGTGGAGAGAGCATCACTGCGCACATGGGGTCATAATTGACATTGTTAATGTTTGTAGCATGTAGGGGGATGTCGGTTACATAGGCTACAGATGGGAAGCAGGGAAGGGGCGTTAGAAGATAGGTAAACACATTATTGATGAGAATGCGGTATTTCCTGCAATTCATTACAATGCCTCCATCCAGGAGAATAAAACATAACTGACATAAAAAGATGTTATGTAATGAATAGTATCCTGCCTGAGGAAGAAGGTGTCAGTTTGCCTAGAATCTAGAAAGGGAGAGCAAAGGGATGAGGATTTGATGACGGTAAAGCTGCCCTGCCCAAGGAATTCATTAATTTAGCAAGTACATACTGAGTGACTGCTTTGTGAGTCAGGCAAGGTGCGTGTTATCCCGGCTTACAGCTAATATGCAAGATGTCGTATAGGGTGGCCTCGGGTGTTCTGATTTCAGTCACAGTGACTGTTCTATGATGAATCAGGGAACCCCATTCCATCACAGTCTGGAAATGTATTCCACCCAAGAGCCCCACCCTGTGCCTTGTACGTACACCAGGTACTTCACTCTTGAGAAGGTCATGCCTTGCATAGCAAACGTGTACAGCACTGGAAACACGTCTCCTGTTGTAAATAAACTATTGGGTTTCCTGGCCTCTTAGAAGTTTGGCTAATGTGAAACAGCGTCATGTGAGTTGGCTCACCCCATAATAAGATTAAATTTCTGAAACTATAAAGCTAAGGGAACTAGATTCTGCATGTGTGATGTTAACAGTAGTAACTGTGTAGTAATGGCTAGCATCTACTGGGTGCTTAGCACATTTCAAGCACTTTCCAAGCCCTAGTTCATTTAATCTGTGCAACAGACCTACAAGGTAGGAACTATTTGTGTTTTATAGACCAGTGGAGAGGTTCAGAGAGGTTCGGTAACTTACATGCAGACACAGGTAGTAGATCGGAATGGTGAGACTCTTGAATCCAGGTAGCCCAACCCCAGAGCCCATGCTCCTAACCACTCAGCCCGACAGCCACCTATGCATGGGGTCAAGGCTTCCAAGGACACCTGGAAAAATCAGCCAATTGATTTCTCCAAGTACCCCTTAGAGTAGTGATACCACTTGTTTGTTAGATGTGCATTTCAGATTGAAGAATGAGGCTGGCATTGGGGTACCGAGCTGAAGGACACAACTCTGCCCCCTTAAGCATATACAGGGCATACATATTAGTAAGAACTTGAGAGTTAGAGAAGAAGCATAAAGTGGGATTGCAGCTCACAGAGAGAGGCGAGACAGGCGTGTGTGGTATCTGTGTAAAGAGAATATACGAGACAACCTAAAATGGCATGTCCTGAGCAGCAAGCACCATTATCTGCTGCTCAGAGCTTGGTGATGAGATTCTTTAGCCATTGTTAGCTGGAGAAAGCCTTAGGGAGCAGATGAGGCTTGATCTTGGCTGTGAAAAATGGTAGGATGGTTGGACAAGGTGGCAGGGAAGGGTAATCCAGGCAGGAGAGATTGCTTGAGCAAAGGCATGGAAGTTAGAACATTCTGGAGTTTGTATGGGGAGATTCATGAAGGCTCGCTGGTGTTGGAGTGGGGGCAAGTTGGGGAGAAGGATGAGTCCCTGCTCAGTGGGAGAGCTGAACCTTTTTCTGTAGGCGACAGGCAATAATAGCAAATGGGAGTAAGGTGGGCCATGAATAGCAGTTGTCAGAAAAAAAAAATGATGACAAGAACCATATGGGATTGAATCTAGTTTATGGGATGTCTGGGTTGAGGGTGGGGTCAGGAGATGAGCGACTAAGTGTGGTGACCACAGAAGGGGGATGAGATCAGATTTGGGGGGATCATAGCCAGCATGACTTAGAGCTTAGAATTTCCTGATTTCTTATTCTTCTCTCATTTCCTGAGTTCCTACTACTCACCTCTTACAACATAACATTATTAAAATTTTTTTATTGATAGATAATTCACAGATCATAAAATTAACCATTCGAAATTGAATAGTCAGGGGCACCTGGTGGGCTCAGTCAGTGGAACATGCGACTCTTGATCTCGGGGTTGTGAGTTCGACCCCCAGATTGGGTGTAGAGATGACTTAAAAATAAAATCTTAAATGGAGAAATAAATTGAATATCAAACCATTAGAAGTTGCCCCATTTCCCTTCTCCCCCATTTCCTGGCAACCACCGATCTGTTTTTTGTCTCTCTGGATTTGCCTATTCTAGATATTTCATATAAACGAAATCAGACAATAAGTGACCTTCTGTGCCTGGCTTCGTTCACTCAGCATGATTTCAAGGTTCATTCCTGTTGTAGTGTGTGTGTCAGAATTTTTTTTAAACTTTAATGGCTGAATAATACTCCACCTGTTATTTATCCATTCATGTCCGATTGATAGACATTTGGCTTGCTTCTGCTCTGGGGCTATATGAATAATGTGGCTATGAGCATTCGTGTATAAATCTTTATGTGGATGAATTTTTCATTTTTTTCAGGTATATACCTAGGAGTGTAGTTGCCCAGTCATATGGTAATCGATGTGTAACTTTTTGAGGAACCGCCCAACTGTTTTCCAAAGTGGCTACATTATTTTACATTCCTAAGTACAATGCAGAAGGGTTCCAATTTCTCCACATCCTTGCCAGCACTTGTTATTTTCATGTTGTTTTGTTTCTTTTCATTTTTTGGTGGTAGCCATCCTAATGGGTGTGAAGTGGTATCTCATTGTGAATTTGATTAGTATTTCTCTAACGACTAACGATGCTCAGTATCCTTTCATGTACTTGTTGGCCATTTACATATCTTCTTTTTTTTTATATTTTATTTTTAAGTACTCTCTAACCCAATGTGGGGCTTGAACTCACAACCCAGAGATCAGGAGTCGCACACTCCACCAATGGAGACAGCCAGGTGCCCCGATATCTTCTTTGGAGCAATGTCTATTCAAATCCTATTCCCATTTTAAAATTGAGTTGTCTGTTTATTGTTGAATTCTTTATATATTCTGGATACCAGACCTTTATCAGACATAGGAATTGCAAATATCCTTCCCATTCAATTTCTTGATGGTGTCCACTGAAGCACAAATTTAAAAATTTTTGAAGTCCCATTTGTCTAATTTTTTTTCTCTTTTATTGCCTGTATTGTTGGTATCATATCTAAGAACCCATTGCCTCATCCAAGGTCACAAAGGTTTGCTCTTAGTTTACTTCCAACAGTTGTGTAGTTTTAGATCTTACATTTAGGTCTTTGACTCATTTGGAGTTAACGTCTTACATGTGATATGAAGTAGAGGGCCCACTCCATTTTTTTGTATGGGGCTGTCCGGGTGTCCCAGAACCATTAGTTGAAAAGGTAAGTCTTTCCCATCAAGTTATCTTGGCACCTTTGTCAAAAATCAATTGCCCATAAATAGAAGGGCTTATTTCTGGTCCCTCAATTCTATTCCATTTTTCTAAACATCTATCCGTATGACAAAGCCACACAGTCTTGGTTATTGTAGTTTTGTAGTAAGTTTTGAAGTTGGGAAGTGTGAGTCCTCCTACTTTGTTCTTTTTCAAGATTGCTTTGACTATTCTTATCACTGTATGTTAGTTATTTGTGTACATTTCTGGCCTGTTAGAGAAGAGGGCAGGACCCATGTCTTACTCAGCACTTAAAAGAACACATGATTGATACATAGTAAACATTTGTCAGGAGGAAGAGGGAGGAAACACAATGGTCCCAGCTTTTGGGCAGAAACGACAAAGAGGCGATAGAAATACAAAAATTGGGTTGGAGGGATGATAGGTTTGGAACCAATGTTATAAGGGAGGAGTTCAAATTATTGCACTCTGTTTTAGACACAGGGACTTGGAGGTCATAGTAGGACATCCAATTTGATGTATTTGATGGGTACCTGGAGAGAGAATCAAAATGACATCAGAGGTACGCCCTAGAGACACAGTTTGCTGCCTGAACTCCTCCCCATTCACGGAACGAGGGGAGAAAGATGGCAAGGAGGGTCAGAAGAGATGCCCCCTAGCTAAGAACAATTGTTTTTAAAAATCTACCGAAGCACACTTCAAGCTCCCCAGCCAGGCCCAGGATCAAGGCCAAGGGCAACTAATGGAAACACAGCCACATTCTGCACATTCCTGTAAGGCCTCGTCCTCCTCGCTGCACAGCGGGGCTGTCCGTGAGCCGCACGGGGCGATGGTGAGGTCAGAGCCAAAGGGGCTTCTCTTTTCACTCTTGCAAAACCAGGGCCTGCTCAGCTGACAGCGCCGAGTGAATCACAAGCTCCGTTTCCGAGCAGATGGTGAGTGATTTCCCAAAACACTCTGCCATCCCGTTGAGATGCTCAGCTCCGGGGCAGGATTTCTAAAACACGTTTTCGTCATTTGGTTTTTCATGTACAAAACAGTCCTCTCTATGAGGGAGCCTTTCCAACGGGCCGCTGGACGCAGTAAGTTCCAGAAAAGTTATTACCGAGGTGTTGATTCCAGTTTACAAAGCTGAACTCATTTCCTCTTTTACCGAGAACATTCTGCTCTTGGTCAATAGAGAAAAACGTCTCCCCAGGTTGAGTAATCTTGGTTGAGGTTATAATCAGCAGCCTCGAGTTTTAACACTTGAGTTCTGAGCCCCAAGATTGTGGTTGAGGGGTGAGCGGGTGAGCCGATCTGTGAATGCCGAAAAGTGTGAATATCCATGTATTCATTCATTCCGCTCTCAGAGGCCATGCCGGTGGCCGGGCCGTAAACCTACAGCAGAATGGGATGTTGTTCCCAGGGAGCTTATCGATGCTCGCAGAGAAAAAGTCATCAGTGTTGGTGTTATCAAGCCTTGTTCTAGTTTAGGGGAATCACTTTCTCTTGGCACCCTGGGAAGGCTCGGAGGGGAGAAGCAGCTCACCTGGGCCAGGTAGACCAGTAGGTTGGGTTTAGATGGACGGTGGAGTTGGAAGGATGAACCTGCAGGTGGCCTTGGCATCCAGAAGCCCACAGAGCAGCTTCAGTGCCACCCTAGCCCTGGCCACGTGGGGTAGAGAGGCTATGAGGGGAGCTGCAGGAAAGTGACAGGCGTACATAGAGCTTGCGTGACATGGTGGTCCGAGCGGGGTTTGGGGTCTCACAGGTCCGATGTCTAATCCCTGCGTCACCACCTGCTGGCTACGTGGGCAGTTTACTCTCAGCCTCACCGTCCTTGGCGTCAAAATGGGAATGACATGAGTTCGTAAGGCTTTTGTAAAGATCAGGAGAGAGTGCTTGGCGCCATGTTTTGGACATTCTCCAATAAATTCAAAGTAGCAGCCATTATTACAATACCCACCTCCTTAGAAATGCAAACTGGTACAGCCACTGTGGAAAACAGTGTGGATGTTCCTCAAAAAATTAAAAACAGAACAACAGGGGCACCTGGGTGGCTCAGTGGGTTAAAGCCTCTGCCTTCTGCTCAGGTCATGATCTCAGGGTCCTGGGATCGAGCCCCAGGTGGGGCTCTATGCTGGGCAAGGAGCCTGCTTGGGGTTCTCTGTCTCCCACTACCTTTGCCCCTCCCCCTCCCTGCTTGCATTCTCGCTCTCTCAAAAAAAAAAAAAAAAAATAGAACTACCATATGATCCAGTAATTCCACTACTCCGTGTTTATCCAAAGAAAATGAAAATATTAATTTGAAAAGATATATACACCCCTATGTTTATTGCAACATTATTTACAATAGCCAAGATATGGATGCAACCCAAATGTCCGTCCACAGATGAATGGATAGAGAAGAATGGTAGATAGAGACAATAGACTACTACTCAGCCCTAAAAAAGAACGAAATATTGCCCTTTGCAACGACATGGATGGAGCTAGAGAGTATAATGCTAAGTAAAATAAGTCAGAGAAAGATGAATACTATATGATTTCACACCTATGTGGAATTGAAAAAACAAAACAAAACAAAGAAAAAAGAGACAAACCAAAAAACAGACTCCTAACTATAGAAAACAAACTAGTGGTTGCCAGAGGGGAGGTGGGTGTGGGGGGATGGGGGGAAATAGGGGACGGGGACTGGGGGTACCCTTATTGTGATGAGCACTCACTAATGTGTAGAATTATGAGTCACTGTATTGTACACCTAAAACTAATACAACAGTGTATCTTAATTATAGTGAACTTTAAAAAAAATAAATAAAATAAAATAACTACTTGTTGGGTGGTCATGGAAAATCAAACCTTGAAGATTTGTGAAGGGCACACAGTGGGCCTCAGCTGACAGGTGGCTGGGAAGCCTGCTGTCATGTCCAGAGGACTCCGTGTCCTGCTCCCTCCACCTGCCGGTGACTTGCTGGGAGGTCTTGCTAGGGACCTGAAAGCTGAGTCCGCGGCCACACGGGCCCCTCTCCTTTCTTTACAGTGGCGGAGACCTTCAGAATGCTGCCTCTTTGGGGCATGGTGTCTAATGCTCCCTCTTGGAAGTCCGGGACCACTGCTCCAAATCTTAATGCGTGGCATTTCTCCTGATTTCTCCCGAGGAGCAGGTGACACTTGTGTGATCTCAGCCTTGACACGTCTCTCTTGAATTTCCCGGGAGAGGCACGTGCCCCCCAGTGAAGGTGGGTGGTCACAGCTCGGCCTTGGCCTGGCCTGCAGGGGCCGCCAGGACGGGACGTGGCGAGTGGGCAGGCTGCTGCTCACTATGCATTGAACACAAAGCCACAGAGCTCATCCTCTGAGGGGGATTGTCCTATTCTCAGCCAAGTTCAGGGGAGGCTATTTAATAACTCTTGAGTGCAGCCCAGTGGTCAGTAGCAAGTACATCGTAACATAAGGGATAATTCAAAAGAAATGTCGTACTTGGGTGTCAGTGTGTTCTTTCCGTCAGTCATTCAACAAACATTGGCTAAATATTTACCACGGTGCCAAGCGCTGGGAATGTGGGGCAGTGTGGGCTTTAGGGTAGCACTGTGCATCCTGGAGGAAAATTACGGATACTCTGGGATAATGAGTGGCTGGGCCGAGCCCTCAAGGAGCCGCCTAGATTTTCCATGGCCACACTTTTGATCCGGTAAGCAATTTACCAGGAGCCACGGGAAGGGTGGGTATAGAGGGGAACCCACTGGCCACATCAGTGATTTTACTGGCCGCAGCCCAGTGTCTACCAGGAGCTGAATGCTCTGGGTCAGCAGTGGTTTTCAATATTCCAAGGAAAGACTCCTTCACAAGGTCAGATGATGGGCCAGCCTGTAGGTGAGAGGATTAATTCAAAAGATGTGGTAAATAAAAGCAAAGGTCCTAACACCTTTCTTCTGGTTGCAGAAGCCTACTTGGTGGTAACTAAGGGAGCAGCATCAAACAGCTAAATTTGGGCCATTTGAATTGAGATGAAGGACCCTACAAAGATCTGAGCATCCACATGGGTGGTCTCCAGGGTGCTAGGAAATGTTGGAGGTTGGCACCTTCCCACTGCTCTAGGTGTGTTTATTTTCAGGCTTCTGAGCACAGGATTGAGACATGATGGAAAGGTGATAGGCACAAGCCTGCGTCTGGGCAAAGGAATAAAAGCAGGCATTTTTGCTTGTGTTTTCCAAATAGATGTTTTGACCTCTCTCCAAAAGTATTGCTTCATCCCAAATGTAATTGGGAGGCGAGGGCGGGTGGAAATGCTAGGATTAATTATTTATTAATTATCTTACAGTTACTCCTACAGGGGAAAACCAGAATTTCCTAGGATGTCGTAAGGAAAAAAAAAAAAAAGAGCATTCTCTTTCTCAGTGGCCACAAAACCCATTCCACGGCCACGTAGTCATCCATCTTCAAAGCTTATCTGGGCAGTGAGGTGCCGGAGCCGCTGAAGATGCTGGAAAAGCTCAGGCAACACGAAAGATTGCCTCAATCAGTTGGCTGACGCTGCAGGTTTTCTTTGAAAACCCCGAGGAGAACTCAGCTTGTGACTTCTTTATTTTTAAAGTCAACTTTTATAAGACAAAATCAGAGAGGGAGGCAAACCGTAAAAGACTCTTAACTATGTAGGAAACAAACAGAGGGTTGCTGGAGGGGAGGGAGCTGGAGGGAGGGGTGACTGGGAGATGGGCAGTCAGGAGGGCACGTGATGGTATGTTATGGGCAACTGATGAACCACTAAACTCTACTCCTGAAATTAATAATACACTCTACGTTAATTGATTTTAAATTAAAAAATGTTGAAGTATAGCTAAAAAAATAAAAGCATAGTTAAAACTGTATTACCTGAAAAACTACAGTTAATTTAGAACTAAATATCGAAAGGTAAAACATAAAAAAAAAAAAAAAACTCTCCTTTTTTCCTGGAAGCTACTTCTCCTGCTGTCTGATTTTTGAGGCTTTGAGTCAGCAGAAAGGGGACTGCGGGGAGCTTCTCCCTCCTACGGACGTGGAAACAGCAGAGGCTCGTACACTTAGGGAGGGGACTTTTTGTGGCTCTCTTAATACACAAGGGGGAAGTCCGGTAAAGGACTAAGCGGCGTGTACTCAGTACATCCCTTCATACCCTGAACGTTGTGTGTCCACGGAGCTGTAACAGGTCAGAAGATGAATTCTCAGTTCCAAAGTTTGGTCTTTCTTTCTTTCTTTCTTTCTTTCTTTCTTTCTTTCTTTCTTTCTTTCTTTCTTTCTTTCTTTCTTTCTTTCTTTTAAGATTTCATTTATTTATTTGACAGAGAGAGCGCTCAAGCAGGAGGAGACACAGGCAGAGGGAGAGGGAGAAACAGGCTTCCTGCTGAGCGGGGAGCCTGAGGGGGGGCTCAGTCCCAGGACCCTGGGATCATGACCTGAGCCAAAGGCAGATGCTTAGCCCACTGAGCCACCCAGGCGCCCCTGGTATTTATGTCTGATTGTTGGTGGGTGATGACTTTAGACACGTCCCGGTCATTACTTGTCTGATTTTTTATTTTCCCCTTGCCACCTTACTGTCCTGGTGCAAGCATCAGCCGCTCCTGCCGGGAAGCGGGGTAACCTGAGTGGTCTCCCTGCTTCCGGCTCATCCCAGCACCCTCCCCAGTACACACACCCCATTCGTGCAGCACTCCAACTCAGGGGGCGTCATCTCCTAGCTTCCCTCCGCACTCCAGTTGAAAGGAGAACCCCACCAGATGGGCCCCCCACACCTCCTCGATCTCGTTTTTCCGTCCAGCCCCACCGACCACTCTGTTTCTTGAGTGTGCACTGCCCCAAGGTCATTCTGCGCTTCCAGGTTAGTCAGGTCATTTCTTCCCCTCGGGAGTCCACTTGCTCAATCATCCGATACTTACTGAGTGTGTCCTATGGGCCAGGTATTTTAGGCAAGAGGAACACTGAGGCGAACAGCCTTTACTGAGTTTTTGTTCCCGTGGGAGAGCCAAGTAGGGAAGATACAGCAGGACGAGTGGTTGAGTACCGTGGCGCGTGTGTGAGGGTGTGTGGGGGGAGGTACTGATTTCAGTGGGGGTGGGGGAAGGCCACCCCAAGAACGTGCCCTCTGAGGACAGATCTAAGGGGGTAGAAGAGTGCTACCTTGAGATTTTCCTTGTTTGCTTGTTGTGAGTCCCCTCTCCCCACCCAACAACAGTACCCAAAATCATGAGAGATCTCATCTCTGGGTCTAGCGCCCAGGATGGGGCCCAGCACTTAGTAGGTGAGCAGAGAATATTTGGGGGTAGAGAGGTGAGCCTTGGGAAGGTTCCAGTCTTGATCATTGCTGCTGCCTTAATTTGCAAAGCAAAGGAGAGCTGCTGCTGGAAGAGAAGGAAGCACACTCTTAGAAAGCAGGTCACACCTGCCTTCTCTAATCCACCACTTTGGGCAGCTTAGTCCTAGAAGGGACTCACTTGAGGAAACTGAGATTCTGGTTCCCAAATAATTGGACTGGAAGATTCTAACCAGATGGGATTTCATAAAAGGAAGACACGTGATGCGAGAGGAAGCAGTGGCTTCTGACGACCAGGATTATAATCTGTGAAAGGACGGGGGTGGTGGAAAGGAAGGATATCAGAAACCAGGGAGGGGCCAGGGGACTTCCTGGCCCACTGTGGCCACGGAGGCACAAAGATGTCTTTTGTTGTGTTGGCGAGTACACGGATGAGTTGTTAAAACATTTGGCTTTAGGGGGACATGGGTGGCTGAGTCAGTTAAGTGTCCGCCTTCGACTCAGGTCATGGTCCCAGGGTCCTGGGATCGAGCCCTGCATCGGGCTCCCTGCTTGGCAGGAGGCCTGCTTCTTCCTCTCCCACTCCCCCTGCTTGTGCTCCCTCTCTCACTGTTTCTCTCTGTCAAATAAATAAAATCTTTAAAAACAAAATAAAACAAAACAAAACCCCTTGGCTTTGTGTTCACTCACCGACCAGGTGAACTAGGCAAATGATTTAATTTCCAATGTTAGACAATGATTCTGACACTTGTTAAAACAGTTGGAAGATTTCATTTAAGACTATTGCAATAGGGGAGCGAGATAGGGTTCAATTCTAAATACAGCAAAGATAGCTGGGGAATTATAACCAAGGAGCAGAGTATGGGGGAGGAGGGATGGAAAAATATGGAGAGAACACATCTGGGGTAGGGGGTGGTTCTTGCTAAACTGGCTCAACAGGATTCTTGCTAAAGGCAAGCCTTCCACTTGAACGTCAAAGGTGGGGGATGGGGAACTTGGTCAGGTGGGAGCATTCTCTCTCAACTGACTTAGCAGGGTTCTTGCTGAAACTAGACTCTTGCAAGGATGAACAGAGAAGCCCAACTAGAATTTGGTGAAGGAGAAATCTTTGTCGGCCTCACTTTCCCAATCTGATAAAGGGGACATTGATGCCAATGCAACGCACCCACGGGGCCATTTTGGAATGAAGTCAGTCAAAGGGTAATAAACAAATAAACCCTACGTGGTGGTGGGGCAGTGGGGGTTGTTATAAAGCTGGGCCTCCCACGTTAATAGAATCGACAACTTGGAAAGACCTCGATGCACTTCTGTTCAAGTAGCCTACCTTCTCTTCCTTCTCACTCTCTACACGTCTACACCTGTGCTACTGAATTCACTCGGCAGAGGTTAGTGGACTTGAGGAGGAAGGGGGAACGGATGGTGAGGGGAGCACAGAGTTAGTAATCAGTTCTGGAAAGAATCTGCAGGCAGAGGATGGTATGGAAGTGAGGGCAGAAGGTAGTGTGCAAGGCATTTGAGCTAGTCCTTGTGCTGAAAGTTTACTCCCGTGACTGTGGCATAGTATTTGAAAGAAGACATTTGTCTCAATGCGAGCTAGTTTTGAAGCAGTGAGGGAGAGAGGGTTTATTGGGACCAACTGGTCAATCTTTTGGGGGGAAATCAAAGTATATCCCCATTTTACATCATACTTCAAGAGGAACACAAGACAAGGAGAAATATTCAGTGTAAGAACAAAACCATAAGAACAATCTAGTGAATATTCATATAAGCTTGAGGTAGGGTTTGTAAGTATGACATCAAAGGGAAAAAACAAGCTTAATGTTTGATTAGCGATTGAGCTCAGGACTTACAAAAGAGAGATGTAAATGCCAACTCATCAAAAAAAAGTGTTTGTTGCAGCTCTTACAAAGAATATATTCCTAAGGTATAAAGAACACATACGAAACTGTAAAAAAAAAAAAATGAATACCGTACGAGAAAAATGGTCACGGAAGAAGACATTCCTAATGGCCAAAAAATCAATGGAACACCACCACCACCACTTATCAGGAATGTAACTAAAAACCAGAAGATTGCAGACACTTATTTAAAACATTTTTATCAAGACCTTGGGACTATTACTCTTATAGTAACAGTTCTAAACTCTAAAAAAAAATTTTTTTAAGATTTTATTTATTTTACTTGACAGAGAGAGAGAGAGAGATCACAAGTAGGCAGAGAGGCAGGCAGAGAGAGAGGGGGAAGCAGGCTCCCTGCTGAGCAGAGACCCCGATGCGGGGCTCAATCCCAGGACCCTGAGATCATGACCTGAGCCGAAGGCAGAGGCCTTAACCCACTGAGCCACCCAGGTGCCCCTAAAGTATTTTTTTTCTGCTCCTAAAATATTTTAAAAGAAAGGAATCTCATAAAAATATGTAAACTGGAATAATTTCTTTAGAGAGATCAGGCTTCAGTGCAAAGAGGAAAGTGGTTCCCAATGAACACATTTAAACCAATAAACATCCCTTTAGTTCTTGCTTGTTCTTAAGCTTGAGAAGCTGTAGGTAAAATTGATTTATCACATCTTCTCATGGTTAACGAAGAGTTTGGCCTAGCTTTTGAAAGAATAACACCTACACACAAATTCCAAAGCAGATGGATGGGTTGACACCGTATTTGGAAACTTCCATTGGTTCTAACCCCCAGGCTGGGTGAGGCAGGAAAAGGTGTTACGTGAGCATGAGGGTCCCCGGGGCCAAAAGGGACACTGTCATTGTAGGTTCATCACTGTGCTTATGTAAATAGCTGTGTGTGTTGCCTGTGCACACACACGTGTCTTCAGAGGAAACGAGACTTGGAGGTTGGAGGCATCAATGCACAATTTGAATTTCACCGGTCAAGGGAAAAGGGCGTCAATCGCTGGCTGGAAACTCAGGCGGCTGGGCTGGTAGGAAGTCTTCACCCAGGAAAGCCTTCAGCCAAAATAATAAGAGGGACAATTGAAGATCTCTTGTTAGAGATCAACTTTCCCATGGAGCAAAAAGAATGCCAGGGCGGCGAGACAAAAGACATGCATCTTAATTATGAGTGTCATTCGTACAACACCCTTTGTCTATTCAGGGTGATTTTAGTACTTGGCTCAGGGGGCCAAGTACAGGAAGGAATTTTTATCAAGTTACGCTTTCAATGAGCTGAACTTTCTATTGAGAGAATTCAAACCAACTTCACTCAGCACTTGATTTTTTTTTTTTTAAAGCAAGGGTGTTTTATTTTGTAAAGTTGGAGAAGGTCATACAATGAATGATTTTGCTGAATGGCCTCCAGAAAACATGGCTAACATTGATGATTTGTTAACGCTTCAAACCAGGAGGGGAAGAGAAGAAAAGCGGGATGTAGGTTTTGTGTGTGCGTGCGTGTGTGCGTGCGTGCGTGCGTGCGTGTGTGTGTGTGTGTGTTTAATAAGGACGACTTGCCTGGCAAAGGGATATTTCTCCCTAGAGCTCAATAAATACATTCAACATTTACCTAACGCCGCAGTCATAAATCCTGATGAGAGCCCCTCGCTACCCACCCCTACCCCAGGGAGCCCCCAGGAAGGGAGGCAACCCTTTGCGTGCAATAAAGTATTCAGCTATTGCTAACTGGTGAAAGCCATTTCCCCCCAGATGAAAAAAAGAAATGCATATGCTTAGAGAGCTCATCCAAAGCCATTGATCGACAGCACTGGATTAGGACTCCAGATGCGAAGAGAAGGCTCATAGAACCAGTGCATTTGCTCTTGAGACTTTCTCCCTCTATGCATCAGCAAAGAAGTCGTGATCAAATATTTATTAGCTGTGCCTTTGGCTGGGCTTTCTAAGCATAGGGAGAAATAAGGTATCTTAAGGCAAGGACTGGATTGTTGCCTTGAGCACTGCTTGGATACAAACATCTACTCTTCAATTACACAACGAGGTCTCCAAGCACCGCCCCCCGCACTCTCGCTCCCGCTCCCGGGATGTGTATGCTTGCTTAGTTTGCAACTGTATTTAGCCATGGAGTTTCCAGAGCCACTCTGAGTATGGGGAGGAGTCCCATGGCCAATGACTCCGATTTTTAACTCGTGAAAAAGGTTATTTGATGAGCTGAGATGATGCCCCTGCTTGGTGGTGATTCATTTGGATCACCGCGACAGAGGTTAAAGAAAAGGCCACTGTTGCGATATGTCCCGCTCCCCTCACTCCACCTTCCTGTGGAATTCCACCTGCTATTCCACTCCACCCATCCCCTGCTCCTCTGGAAACCTTTCTCATGGGTACAACAGGGTCATTCATTCAGTGTTAACGCAGAAAAGCCCAGGCTAGGGGCACTGAGGTCCCTTATTAGCATAGCTCTCTGTGTACTAAGACTTCTGTTGGGTTTCTCAGCACCGTTATGTACATTATACATTACTGACTTTCCCTCATAGACCATAACCTCAACTATAAAATAAGAGGTTGACCTTACCTGTGAGGTCTGTGGTCAGAGCCAACGGTTCTTATCATTCAAGAAAACATCGGTCTCAAAATTAAATGGAAAGCAAGCTTGATTTTTAAGAGATGGGATCTGCTTTTAGACATTCTGATTTGGTATGTTTAAGACGGAGCCAGCAAATTGGAATTTTTAGAAATCTTTCCAGGTGACTCTAATTTAGAATGTTTCTGGGTCTAAATGATATTCTTTTTTTTTTTTTAATGATTTTATTTATTTATTTTTGTGAGAGAGAAAGAGCGAGCAGAGCGGGGCAGGGGGCTGGGGAGGGGCTGAGGGAGAAGGAGACTCCCCGCTGAGCAGAGAGCCCGATGCGGGGCTCGATCCCAGAACCCTGAGATCATGACCTGAGCTGAACGCAGACGCTTTACCAACTGAGCCACCCAGGCGCCCTTAAATGGTATTCTATTAACCTGAATCCACTATTGTATGAATTGTATGAGATGGAACTAGGAAAATCTGGTTCGTTACTGAAAAGGCGAGGCGTACATCCTTTGTCACCCGGCCACGGCGGGGTGGGGGTGGGTGGGAGGGGAAGCTTCACTGTTTTGTATTTTAATCCCTCTTTGCTTTGCTCTGGAGACCACCAGGCCATTGTATGTGATGGAGGTGCGGCAAGGAGAATGGTTTGTGTAAGCTGCAAAGATGACCCCCCCAAAAAAAATCCCCCAAAAAAAGGGCAAAGAAAATAATCTGATTGTAGCTGGCCAGTTAGGTCTGGCCACACAATTTCTGCCTTAAGCCCTGACCCAGTCTTTCTTTTTCAGCCAGCACAGTCCGGCCAGAAGATGACATAACACCAGGTGCAGAAGACAGCAAGGTGACCCTAGGTGCAGAAGATAACGTGGTGACCGCAGGCACCAGTGAAGGGCCTTATGAGTCTGGCTTAACAGCTCTGGTGAGTGTTCCAAGAGTAGACTTTGCTCCATAGGCATGCGATCATGTGCAAGGATATCTTATGACTATCTTATTTCACTTAGCATAATATCCTTAGGGTTTATCCATGGTGTAGCACATGTGACAATGTCCTTCCTTTTTAAGGCTGATAATTCCGGTGTATGTCTAAACCACATTTTGTGTTTCCATTCATTGGTCAGTAGACATTTGGGTTGCTTCCAACTCTTGGCTATCGTGAATAGTGCTACTGTAAAAATGGGTGTGCAAACACCTCTCCCAGACCTTGCTTTCGATCGGGTATATACCCAGAACTGGGATGGATGGGTCATATGGTGGTTCTATTGTTAATCATTTTGAGGAACCTCCATCTTGTTTTCCATAGTGGTTGCACCATTTTACAATCCCACGGTGCACAATGGTTTCGGTTTCTCTGCCTTCTTGCCAATATGTTATTTTCTGTTCTTTTGAGAATAGCCATCCTAACAGGTATGAAGTGATAATCTCATTGTAGTTTTAATTTGTATTTCTCTGATGACTAGGGGTACTGAGCATCTTTCATATGTTTATTGAGCATTGGATATCATCCTTGGGGAAAAATCTATGCAAGTCCTTTTGCCCATTTTTCTTTTTTTGTTTGTTTGGTTTTTGGTTTTGTTTTTTTTGAGAGAGAGAGCGAGAGAGCATGTATACAAGCAGTGGGGGAGGGGCAAAGGGAGAGGGAAAGAGAGAATCTTAAGCAGGCTCCACTCTCAGCATGGAACCCAATGCAGGGCTCGATCTCATGACCCTGAGATCATGACCTGAGCCAAAATCAAGAGTCAGACGCTTAACCAACTGAGCCACCCAGGTGTCCCCTTTTTGCCCATTTTGGAATCAAGTTATTCAATTCTTTGTTGTTAAGTCGTAGGAGTTGTTCATACCCTTATCAGATATATGATTGGCAAAGATTAGCTCCCATTCCATAGGTTGCTTTTTTAGTCTGCTGATTGTGTCCTGTGGTGTACAAAGTTTTTAAGTTTAATGTTGTCCCACTCATCTAATTTTGCTTTTGTTGCCTATGCTCACTAGCATATTTGTTGAATGCTACATTGGCATGAACTTTGGAGTTAAAAGAATCACTTCCAAGTCTTCTTGCTTGTTGACTATGTGAGTTTGGGCATGTTGTCTAATCTCTCTAGGCCTCATTTGGACTATAGAACTATTAATAGGATTAACTTTATAGGATTGTTTATAGAGTAAATAAGTAGGTCTTTAAAGGGCCTAGCACACAGTAAGCTCTCAATAAAGGCCAATTATTGCACTAATTGGGGGAGGGAGGGCACCGAAAGATGATACAATGTATGTACCAAACAAACCTTACAGGGAAAAAATGCCATTCAAGTTCAAGGGAGAGAAAGAATTAAAGCCTAGTGATTTGGTATTTTTTGAAGAATTAAAACCCTAGGAAGTCAAATTTTTAGATTAGTCAATTTAGTAAATTTTTTAGATTAGACTAGATTAGTCAATTTAGTCATGCTAAATACTTGGTATTTATTTCTGGAGTACATTTGGTTTCATTCCTGTCCCCACTCTGTCATTTCTGTTTGTTTGTTTTCCTGTTTCCACTTTAAATTTATGTCATCATATATTTTATATATTTATGCTGCTTTAAATCTTTTTCCGTTATAAGGTTGAGTATATATTTGAAAACATTAGATTTTATTTCTTTTTTGCCTCATTTCCTTCTCTAATAGGTGCCAATAAATACAGAGAGCGTAACAGATTTTCACTTCGAGGATGGGCCAACTCAAGAAAGCACAGTCCATGCCAGAGAAGAAAGCCAGAGCACCACAACCTCGAATGTAGTGACTAGTCACTCCATAGGTAAGAAAACCAGTTGCCCCCAATAGGTGTTGATCTTCTTTTGTATGATCAGTACATTACAAATATCCACGAACAAAGCTAATGATTAATAGGGCATGCTGCTAATGGAATGGAATGCTAAGAGTGAGTTCTGAACCAAGCCTTATGTGCTAGGTTCAGAATTCAATTTATAGGGTTGCTAGATTGAATTTGACTTATTGAGTTGCTGAACACAGCTCTCCCCTTTGAATGACAACTAGTGATAATGTCCCCACAAGGGCAAGATAGCTACTGGCGTCATGTTGGGGACGGTAAGTTGATACAACGTTACACTAAGAACTTGGTGTTGACACGCAAGAGCGGGAACCTTGACCAACCCATGTAAGTTGTGATAGATTCTATACTAATATTTACCATCTCACCCTGAGTTCATGTCTGTACACATGGAACAAGAATCTATTCTTGGGGGCTGCACTTTGATTCATAGTTGGCACCTACAGCAGTGTAAAAGACCACTGCCTTGGGTATTTGCCATTATTTGAGGTGTAGACCATCACTGAGAATGAGGAAAAATCATTGCCATTACAACTTAGCAATGGAAAGAGATAGCCTCCTATTTCTAGAGCTTTCTTATGAGAAATGTGGCTGTTTGAGATTTTTATTTTAAAATTGCCTTATTTTATAGTAAATGGGGTGGGAGAGGGAAAAAATTAATCCTCTTATAACTGCAATGAGTGCTTATTAATGACCAATTTTAAATATTTTATTTATTTATTTGAGAGAGAGAGAGAGCCAGAAAGGGCATGAGTGGGGGAAGGGTGGAGGGAGAGGGAGAAGCAGTGGGGAGGGGACCCCGATGTGGGGCTCAACCCCAGGATCCTGAGATCATGACCCGAGCTGAAGGCAGACGCTTAACCAATTGAGCCACCTGGGCGCCCCACTAATGAGAAATTTTATATAAATTATTTTATCTAGATAGGTATTTCCATCTTTAAACAAAAGTAAACATAAAGACCTTGCCTAAATTGATGGTTCCTCAAATCAGTGGCACATCTGAACACCTAGAAAGTTACTTTATTGCTCAATATACATTTCTAGACCCAATCACCACTCTGGTTTTAAAAACTCTATAGCACTTCTGAGGATTTTTTAAAAATTGCTTTATATTTGGGGCGCCTGGCTGGTTCAGTTGGTGGAGCATGAGACTCTTGATCTCAGGGTCATGAGTTCGAGTCCCACACTGGGCATGGAGTCTGTTTAAAAATTTTTTAAAAATTGTGTTATATTTGTACACACAGTGTCCATAGCAGCACCATTCACAATAGTTAAACATGAGAGCATCTCAGATGTCCATCAACAGATAAATGAATAAACAAAATGTGGTATGTATATTTAATGGACTGTTATTCAGCCCTTAAAAGGAAGCACATTCTGACACCTGCTACGATATGGATGAACCTTGAGGCCATTATGCTAAGTGGAATAAACCAGTCACCCGAAGAAAACTACTGTATAATTCCACTTAGATGAGTCAAATTCATAGAGACAGACAGTAGGATGGTGGGTGCCAGGAGCTGGGGGGGGGTGAAGCGGGTGGGGAGTTAGTGTTTAATGGGTATGGGGTGTCAGTTTTGTGAGACAGGAAGAGTCTTGGAGATGGATGGTGGTGTTGGTTGGCCAAGAGTGAGTGTACTTAATGCCATTGAATTGTCTATGTAAAAATGATGAGGACAGGGGTGCCTGGGTGGCTCAGTGGGTTAAAGCCTCTGCCTTCGGCTCAGGTCATGATCTCAGGCTCCTGGGATCGAGCCCCGCATCGGGCTCTCTGCTCAGTGGGGAGCCTGCTTCCCATCTCTCTCTGCCTGCATCTCTGCCTACTTGTGATATCTCTCTCTGTCAAATAAAAAAAAAAAAATCTTAAAAATGATGAGGACAGTAAGTTTTATGTTATGTGTATTTTAACCACAATGGAGGGGGGAAGCTTTATGAAGTGCTTTGAAAATAAAGCCTAAAGGTCAATCTGAAATGATAAAGAAATGGTGAACATTTAAACACCGGATAGAACCAAATAGGGCTAAGCAAAGAGAATTATCAATATAATTGATCATTGGGAAACATTTCAAAATTTTGGAGAAAAATTGATCATTTGTGAAATAAGTTGACAGCTCATTAGCTGCCAAAAATGGAGTGTCCCAAGTTGAGTATTCTTCCCATCATACCAGGATACCTCTCCTATTCCTTTAAAACAAAATTCTCAATTTTCTGGAAAATACTCATGATTCCTCTCCTGTCCTGTCTCCTGCCCCACCCTGTCACAAAAAGTGTGACTTATGGCCCATTTCCATGTAATACATCAGTGTCCCAAGAAATTTTCACATGTGAGTTAAAATGTAATTATAAGCACTCGGTTTTTTAAGAGGTGATTTTATTAGGGCAGCAGATGTCTTTCCCATGAAACACCCAAGTACGATGATGTTCACATGTATGACACACTCTGATGACTACGGTCAGTATAACTGGGCTGGAGCTAGGGAGGATAGAACTAATAAGCTCTAATTTGGTAACGATCTTCCACATCTTTTGGTAATATGTTTTCTGACCAGTGGTATCACTGATGGTGAGAATGATGTGCTATATAATCCTGGAAATCAGCAGCCACCGTGTTAGGACATGATAAACAAACAATTGACCTTTTTCCACTGGTAGTTGGCAGCCAAAGGATGACCTTTTAGGAGCGATTCCATGATACATTTGTTCTGGGCTGACCTCAGGTCCACCAGTCTTTGAATGATCTTTTTTTTTATGGTGGGATAGCACCATCAGCTTGAGCTCCATGTAAATGCCCCAGAGCCATGGCTTCAGTTCATGCTGGCGAGCTAGGTTCAGGGACACTTATCCTAGGGCCATTTTGAAAAGGTGCCTTTTTTTTTAAGAGAGTCTTGGTACAAAGACTTCTTCCAAATCCACGCATTAGAAAAAGTAAGCATTTGTAGATGATGCTTTCACCTTTGATTTGAAAAGCTCTTGGTTATCTGTAGTATTTACAAGTTGTGAACTACAGTTCTAGGGTGGGACCTGATTGACTCATTGTCTCATTAAATGAAATTAATTAAATTAAATGAAATTAATTAAATTAATTAAATTAATTCATTAAATTAAATTCATTAAATTAATTGTCTCATTAAATGAAAGCCTCTTGACTTTTCCTCCATCTGGGAACCTGGTAAACGACCACCACCCAATGGAGTTAAAGACTTGGTACGAAAAGAAAGTGATGGGAAAAAGCAAACCAAACCAAAAACGTTTACTTTTAAATTAGGCATTGTGTAAAATAATCTGAAAGAAATTCACAACTTTATTGTTTACCTACTGTAAGTTAATAACTCAAACGCATGTGATAGGTAAATGAGAATATTCACAATGTAACTATTGGACTGGGTTTGGCTATAGAGAGAAATCCTAATATAATAGTGACATAAACACGAAGAGTATATTCCCTCATTAAACTTGGCTGGGCATATTGCTGCCCTAGAAGGCGTGGATTTTGCTACTAAAGATAAAGCAGGGAATTGCTATCATAAGACAAATCACAGTCTGGGCCCCATCTTCTAGAACTAGAGTATATTGCTCTCAAAATACAATCCTTCAAAGTAAACCTTATCGCGGTGGATGAGTTTTCTATGGTCTTGATATTGGATCAAGAATCAATAGCCTTGGTTTCTTTTGTTAACCAAACTTTGAGACTTTTTGACCATTTCTGTGGGTCAATTTCCCTGACTCTGCTCTCTAAAGTAGATGAGAAAACGGTAAGGTACACCAAAGTACTATGCACGCATAGGTGTGAAGAAGCGTTCATAAATTCAGTAATAATAGTTTTAAAGCCTGGATCATGTCAGAACTTGCTTAAAAATCCTCCGATTCAATTTATTTAAGAAATTATATTCTTTGCTTGTGTCTTGCTACCTTCCACTTAAGGTAAATTCATCTTTTGCCAATTGTTAAATTAGAGTTATTATATCCTAATAATTCTGTATCATTACATCTCTTTCTAGAGATAGTAGGTGAAGACACAGAGACAACAGTTGAGAAAGGTAGGTGAGATTTTGTTATCAAAATATTTTTATGGGAGTTTTTAAAAAAAAATTTTTTTGAAACTAATCTTTTGATAAATTATATTCTTTCCTGGATTGTAGTCAGCAAGAGAGGAATACAGAATCCTCTGAGAACAGATTTCAAACCTCTTTTAAAAGAGCAAAGAAAAATTGCCTCTATTTGAAAATACGCAAACCACAAATGAGTCTTGTCACTTAATGACAACCATGGAGAATGGTGTCATATCACAATTTATTGTTATGAGGAATGAAAGTAGGGGCTCATTTAATCCAGCACACAAGCGCTACCTAATAATTAACAGTAAAGCCACCCAGTATGAATGGTATGCTTGATAGATCCTGAGACCCAGAAACCTTTCCATTCATATGAGGGAATGAGAGTAGCCCAAAGTTTCATCTCTTCTAGGTCAACTCCCACTGAAAAAACAGAAGCAAATTAGAACATCATTTGCTGTCTGCAGTGGGGCAGTGGTATTGTTTATAAATGACACATTTTATCACAGGTATATCATTTATCTGGGGCTCATGCTTTTTTTCCCCTCTGCATTCAGATGGCCTGGCAACAGTGACCCTGGTTGGAATTATAGTTGGAGTCTTACTAGCCATTGGATTCATTGGTGGGATCATCATTGTGGTTGCCCGAAAAATGTCAGGAAGGTACTCGTAAGTAAATAACTTACACCCATGTGGTAGGTAAATGAGAGTAGGCATATCTAGAACTCCAACCTTTGAGCTAATTGGAATCTCTAACTAGAGATCATGTTCAGGGATGTCTAGCTGCCCAGTGGTTGGAGCATACAACTCTTGAGTCATGAGTTTGAGCCCTACGTTGGGTATAGAGTTTACTTTAAAAAAAGTCATTTTCAGCAGCCCCTTACCTCTGGGAAGACTACATCTGAAGTTTCCCTAGGAGAACAGGTATCTACTTGGCCCTTCTAAGTTTCCAAGAAAAGAGAGTTAGAGTCAGAGATGGCTATTTAGTTGACTCCTACTGAGATCAAACCAAATTTGACCTCTTGTCCTAATTTTTCAATTAACTGAACTTGAAAGAAAACCCCAACCAAGTTTCAACTTGATACCTAATTGCCCTGCCCCAGTCATCAGAGGGAGGGAGGTGGCTTTTAGGAGAACGTGTACTGCACAGCCCAGGCACCATTCGCATGAGAATTCTTCTGGTGTGGGGGTCCCCTCCCTCTACTCCTGCCCTGCACATACCCACACACGTAGTAGTGAACTCCTAGTAGTGATTATTGACAAAGGGTAGGAGTTCTTTCTCTTTATGAAAATTCAGAAGATTCAAACTCATAACCAGAGGAGCACTTTTTCTTATTTCTGTTGGGGAGATGATATATAATGGGGGGCGGGGGGCGGTAGAGAGGACAAGTGGGGCTTGAGGGACACAGCCCACAATACAGTCGCAGATTGACATGCTTGGAAATGCCTGGGAACCTGCCCTGGCTGTGTGAGGGCCAGGCATGCAAGAGGAATGAGCGGGAAGAGGAGTACAACTCCGGGTTCCAGAACTCCCAGATCTATGCAAAAGGACAATAGGACCATGACTCACAGGATTACTATTTACAGTGCCAGTAACAGAAGTGAGAGTCACCTTTTTCTTTGTTTTCATAGGCCCTGAAGAGCTGAAGGATTGTGCCCTTCTACCAACACGTTGAAAAGAGAATTTCCGACTTCCCCGTCCCTAAGCACGTGGGAGAAGATGACCCATGGAAATGGCTTGGCGGTCCCACTCCAAATCCATGGTGATCCGTCCACTTACCGAAAGTAACCCAAGGAAAGACAATTCATGAGACTCGCTCCTCTAGGCATTTGTCTTTTGAAAATATTTTTAAGTATAAATTTTGTAAAAGATGATTTAAAAGACAAAATGCATAGAAAATGGAGCAAAGCCATGTAAACTGATTTGTAACTAAGACAGTATAATTTAATCGATGTTAGAAATTATATTCCAGTCTCCGTTCTGACCATTCTCTGTTATTGTTAAAATGCAATCGAGTCTGGAAATATTTATACCAATGGAGTCCTCGAGTTCGGTGCCATGCTCGTAAGTGGCATAAGCATCGTGCAATTTCCGCTCTGTTGAAATGTACACATTCCAATCTAGTCTGGTCTGTTTTTAAAGCCTAATTTCATGTGAATAATCAAGTAGAAAATCTAAACTTGTTTAATATATAATGAGCAACTGCCTTTCACTGGCCCAGATAAATCATTTCAAAGGCACCCATGTTAGATTATAAACAGGAAGTCTGTAGTTTGGAGAAGGGATTTTGTTTCTCACAATAAGGTCATCGGGCAGGCTCTAGGCTGGCTTATGGCCTTCTCCAGCGATGACTTGGTGACTCAGAGATTCGTTCCTACCTGCCATCTCCTGTTCCCTCAGAGGGTGAGAAGCCAGAGCTCCTGGGGCAGACTTTTCTCTTCCCGTGACCTAAACCCTTCAGCTTTGTTCTGGAATATGGAAGTCCTAACCGTGGATGCAAGAGAGACTACTGGACACTCAATGTTGCCCGAGGTTCAGATGTGTCTGAGGTTCAGAAACCAAGAACCATGGTCCCCAAACAGAGGGAAACCCTGTGCCTGATTACCTTCTGCCTCAGAGGAAACGTGGGATGCAAAAATAATCCCGTAAGATAGTAATTTTAAGAAAGCAGGTGGGTTTAAAGGCTGGACATAAAAACAAAAGAAACTCCCAGTCTTTGTGACCCAAACCACACATTTCTGTGGGGTCGTCACTGAAAAGGTCATCAAAGTAAAGGAGCCCACGTTGGCATCTGGGGCGGGCACCGTCACCATCCAGCTCAGTACATTTCTTCCTGTAGGTCAGCTGCCTTCTTCTTCCCCAAACACAAAGTTTTCATACTGAGCAGGCGCTCAGTCATGATTGTGCTATGCAGGCCTCTGTCCTCTCAACTTGTATGAAAAAGTAAACTATCCTTTGGAAAAGCACTGCCCATTTCTCTCTTTCTTGCAGTAACGCGGGGATGTTATCTTAAACAGCGTGCCCTTTTGTTACCCAAGTCGGGCTGGCCCACCAACCCGGGGTCCGTATTTGAACATCTGCTGATTGAGAGAAGGTCTTTAGAAGGGCTTTGTGTGCTTACGTGTCCTTCTGTTTCATCGTTCAGACTCCTGAACAGGAGTCGGGGACGAAGTCCACTTGGTCTTGCGTGTCCTTTCTTTTTTCCTCTCACTGTGAATGATAACCGTCCGCCCCAAGTCCTACACTGGACCCGCTGCCTGCTGGGACAGGACCGTGGGTTTCTTGGTCGCATCTGCGTTGGTGCTCAATGCAGTGTAGACGTGTTTTAAAATAAAACAGATGATTGCGTATAACAATGAGTCAGACCTTTGATTGGAAAGATCTCGTCTGGGTCACACTTTAGAACACCTGTAGATAAGATTATCAGTTGTGGAAACAGCTGCCTCTTCGCTGGATTGGGAGTGAATTATAAGTTACAGGAAATACATCCACTGGAAAGAAATACAACTGCGTCTTTCACGTAGGGCTCTGCCCAAGTGGAGAGGTGAAGGTCAAGCTGAGGAATGGGACGAGACAGGTGGCACCTTGGGACTTCTTTTGCCCTCAGGTCACCAAGGTCCTCCTGATTTCCCTGCCCTCTACGGGAGCTGGGTCAGGGAGACGTTACACCTGCTCCCGCCAGTCCTGGGCAGCCTGTCCCTCCGGAATTCCGGTTCCTGGGACATCTCACTGCGCCACGGCCCTCGGCTGCAAGCGCTCTGCCTCGTCTGGAGACTGCAGTGGCCAGGCGCTCTGCCTTAGTCCCTCCATCCCTCTCTGGCAATCCACCTGCGGCTTCCCACCCCCACCTACACTGTTGCACGTGGACTCCCATGCCACACCCTCGGTCTTCTCCCAGCCAGCCCAATCCCTGCTCGTAGAGGTTGGATGCTAGGAGCAGGGGAGCCCTTAGCACCCTGCCGTCCCTGTAGTACTCCATATCTGTTAAATCAGGATTGTCGAATTTGGCAGACATCAGGAATTCTGGGTGCCTGTCTCCTAACTGGTGAAGCATAGCGGAAAGGACCAGGATTTGAGTCCCATTCTCTAGTTTACAATAGTCATCCCTCCGGTGAGTCAGTTAACCTCTTCAGGCTATGGTTTCTTCATAAGAACGGCCGTGAGATGATTAAGAAAGCCTTGCTTTTCTACCAGAAAACTAGCCATGTCCGCCTAGCCCCAGAGACAGAGAACAGGGAGGGCTCTTAGCTAGCCCAAGTGTGCAGTCACAGTCCCCTACCCACTCCCCACACAGGAGAACCTCCCACTCATGGAGCTGCTGAAACTTCAAGGGAACAACTTCGTCCACTCTCCCACCAGAGGCGCCTGGGAGCAGGCACGCTTCAGTTAACTGGGACAGATGAAAGCCTTGTTTTACCCCCCTGCCCCGCCCCCTTCTTTGTTTCAAGCCGGGAGAGGCAATTGCAAACCAGGACTTAGTTCTGCCTCATGTGGCACCTTAATGACCCGGGCGGGGAACAAGCCACTGAATTCCTTGCTGCGTCTATCTGCATTTTCGTTCGTATTTACTTAGTATTCGGGGCATGGGGCTGCTTGGGATAAGTGCTTCCGCGGGGAAAATTGTGTATTCGGACATTAAACCTTTTTTTTTTTTTTACTAAGTTAAAGTCCAGTGAAAGTGGGGGAAGCAGTTCCCTGAAATGTGGCTGGGTTGGGCACCTACTTGGAGCACACGGTTGTTCACTTGTGTGTCAGAGGACTCGCCTTCCCTAAGAGACGGTCCTCGGTCCTCTTCCTGAAGCTTAACATCGGGTTAGAGTGTGTCATAGATCCTGGGTCCTTATATTCAATAAATGTAAATGATGTGGGCCCAGGTAATGGGCAATGATGCAGGCTAAATTTAAAATCTCGGAGTTGGGGGCACCTGGGTGGCGCAGTCCGCTAAGTGATCGACTCATGGTTTTGGCTCAGGGCATGATCTTGGGGTCCTGAGATCGAGCGCCACGTTGGCCTCGGCGCTCAGCACGGAGTCTGCTGGAGATTCTCTCTCTCTCTCGACTCGGCTCCTCCCGCTTGTGCTCTCTCTCTCTCTAAAATAAATAAATAAAATCTTTTAAAAAAATAAAAAATAAAACAAAATCTCGGAGTCGAAGCAGGAGGACTGACCCATTGCTGTGAAGAATGTGAGTTTTTTTTGGCTGGTGGGCCCAGCGTCCGTGTATGTGCCAGCCTGGACTCCTCCCCAATTATTCCTCATCACTTCTGCTCTCTGGGGGTCATCTTACCAGACACTGACTCGAAGCTCCATGGGTTCTACCTCAGCATTCAGGGGCTCCCGGACATGATCCGACAACGTATAGGCAATCCCATCCGCCATCCTGAGACTTGCTTCTCCCAGCCGTTTCTTTCCTGCTCTCCTCTGTCCTACTGCCTCTACCTTCCCACTGATGAAAATCTTTCAGAAGAAAAGTCACACTCCAGCCACAGGGGGTTGTTTCTGAAGTGAAACCTCCCCCTCCCCCACCAACCAGAGGCTACTGAAGACGTCTGAAATATGCGTTTGAACAACTAAAACCACGTGAGACTTTAGGAGGGGTAGGAATGTTCTGGCTAAAGTGACTGGTTGAACCCTCCTTTGGCTCCCCACACCCACCCCGTAGATGTGTCTGGGGCTGTGGATGGCACAGGGCCAGTTGGAAAGGGAATTTATTGTGTCAACGAGGTCTTCCTGGCTGCTGGAGAGAAAGAGAGATTCTCTTGTAGGAGGAGAAAAATCTGTTCATTCATTCATTCATTCATTCAACAAACATTTGTTTTCAGACCCTCTTCTAGGTCCTGGGAACACAGTAAATGAAACCAACCCAAATTCCTGCCCACGTGGAGCTTAGAGTCTAGCGTGGGAGACAGACTGTACCCCAAATAAGTAAGTCCTAGAGTTATGGAAACTTCGCGGATGGTAGAGGCAGCAGAGAGACACAAGGGAAGGGAGAAGAAGTGGAGGAGTGAAGCATGGAATTGGGGGTGGGGAAAGCCTCATCAAGGCTTGGGAAATGCAGGGAAGCTCAGGAGGCTGGAACAGAATGGACTCGGGGGAGAATGGAAGGCGACAAAGCCAGAGAGGGTGAGGGTGCTCCTAAATAGGGACGCATTGGAAGACTTTGAGAAGAGGTGTGTTGTTGCAAATTAACATGTGACATATTTAAAAAAAAAAAATCACTCTCGGGGCTCCTGGGTGGCACCGTTGGTTAAGCGTCAGACTCTTGGTTTCGGCTCAGGTCACGCTCTCAGGGTCCTGGGCTAGAGCCCTGCATCGGGCTCTACGCTCAGTGTGGAGTCTGCTTGAGATTATCTGTCCCTCTCCTTCTGCCCCTCTTGCTTGTGCTGTCTCTCTCTCTCTCAAATAAATAAATAATTTTTTAAAAAAATAATAAATTAAAAACAATCACTCTCACTTATGGTTGAGAACTGGTCGATTAAAAAGCCAATGTGATGGGGCGCCTGGTTGGCTCAGTTGGTAGAAGGTGCAACTCTTGATCTCAGGGTTGTGAGTTCAAGCCCACACTGGGTATGGAGAGTACTTAAATCTTTTTTTTTTTTTTTTTTTAAAGCCAGTGTGATAATGCGAGCTCAGGATGCTGGTGGCTCAGACCAGATGGCTATCATGGAGGCGTCTTGAGGCAGTCTGGTTCTGGTTGTAACTTGAATAAAGTCAACAGAATTATCTGAGAGGGGTTGGACACAGGACACGAAAAAGGTAGAGAAGTCAAAGGGACTCTAAGGAGGACTTTGCCCTGAGCAACTGGAAAATGGAGTTGCCATTGAGTCACCGCGGAAGGCTATGGGTGTTGTAGATTTGAAAGGAACGAACTGGACTTTTGCAGGGAACATCTAGAATTTCCCTCCCGTGGTTCCTACGCATCACCGGCCAACACCACCCTGCTTCCTGGCCTCGGCTGATAAACAACTTGCACAAATCCCCAACTTCAATCCCAGATGGGCCAGTGGTGTCCCCGAGACATTTCCATCCTGCCGAAGCCGCCTCTCTCGACTTGGGTTTCTGCCGACGCTGGCCTGGTTGACTCTGCCTTTCCAAGGCGTCACTGCCCATTCCCTCTGGGCAGGGGTTGGTTCTGGAGGGAAGAGCAGGGGAAAACCGTCTGCCTCTGAGCCTTACTATTTTTTTTGCATGAAAAAATAAAACTCGTAGAAAATAATACCTACTTCATAGAGCTGTTATCAGCCTTAAAATAATGAATGTTTACTGCCTGTTTGAAAACACAGGAGCTGCTCAGTCATTAGCACCATTATTCCAATGAGCCCTTCTTGTTCCATCTATTATAGCCTCATTTACTCTCACTACCTCCCTGTGAGGTAGACAAGAAAGATTACCCCCATTTTACAGATGAAGACATTGAGGTCCAAACAGGTGCCTAAAATTACAGAGTCACGATGTGCCAGAGGCATAACCGAAGTGCAGGTATCTTGATTCATTCTCTGGACCTCCTTTGTTGGGTCCACATGTCTTTTTTCTTTTCTTTCTTTCTTTTTTTTTTTTTTTAAGTAATCTCTCTGCCCACCTTGGGACTCGAACTCATGACCCTGAGATCAAGAGTCACTTGCTCCACCAAAGAGTCAGCCAGGAGCCCCCACGTATCATCTTTCGAAATCGATGTTTCCCTATCAGCTCAATGGTAGTGCATTTTGAAGACACAGTTTCCCCAGCCAGTGGAAAATAGGGAACTCCTTTTTTAAATCATGAAATACTTTAAACATACAGGAAAATACGGGGATAATAGCAAAGCCCCACATGCCCACCATTCCACTCTAGCAAACCCTAACATTTTCTCATATTTTCTACATATTTTTTTCAAGAAGTAAAACCCCTGCACGATACTGTCCCTGGGGTACCCTCCTGACATCAGTTCCTTCCTGCTACCTTTCCCACATGGACCTTTCTGTCGAATCGGGGGCATTGCATTTGGAAACACGTCTATTTTTCTACTACTATTCTTATCTTATAGGTAGGCATCCAGAATCAAGATAGACCATTGTGGTGCATGTTTGCAACTTTTAAGCACATGGAATCCCTCTCTGCAGCTTGCTCTCCCTCCCCCCCATTGTGAGACGGATCCTTGAGGAGCACGGGGACCAATGTGTCTCTGTAGCTGGTGTGGAGCACGGGATCATGACTAGATCAGCATTTACTCACGCTTCTCCTGCAGGCGGATGGTTAGGATGTTTCTAAATTTTCTAATTACAAACCATGCTCTGACAAATGGGGTCATAATAAAAGAATTTCCATGTTCCTAGAGACCGGGATTTTTGTCCCCTAGGAACAATAAAAGTAAAATTGAGTTCATGTTTTGGATATTTAATTATCCAGATCTGACTAGGAATTGCTTAGCATCTCTTATAAGTGTGATGCTCAGAGGAAGAAGGTCTAAGTTAATTGGATTTAAGTGGCTAATAACTTCAAAATGACCTTTTGTCCTTATCCGTCTGTTCTCCTTCAGATGACCTTCTGATCTTTTTTTTCCCTATAGGAAAACATTTTAATTAAATACATTTATTGTTTCTTTTCAAAAGGATAGAAATGTCTCATCCACCTACCATGACAACATTTTTAGAGCTAATCAATTATTTCTAATAAAATAGAACTTAGTGAATTTAAAAGTTGGCTTTTTTTTTTTTAAGTACAATGTGATATATCCGATGTTGGAAGAGATTTTCTAATATGTAGCAGAAGAGGAATTTAAAGATGTGAAATTGGCTCCTGAGACAAATCCTTCTGGGGATCCAGAGCCCAAAATCTTCCTGGGGAAGTTGTCAAAAACAGAAAGATTTCATGATAGTCACCTTCTCCGAAAGGAAAAAGAAATTTCTAGTCACACAAAATTAAATTGCAAACTTTCCTCATTTCAAACAGGAAATGAGGAGTATGCTTGGTACCAATTGGGAAATTCTCCACAATTGTTTTATCAGCGTTACCTTCAGAAAGCAACTGGAGCCAACCCCACCTGGAGTGGGTTGAATTGTGGTCCCCAAGATGGGGAGTCCAAGCCCCGACCCCAGGTCCCTATGAAGGTGACCTTATCCAGAAAAAGGGTCTTTGCAGATGGACGTAAGTTAAGGACCGTAAGATGAGATCATCCTGGATTAACTGGCTGAACCCTAAATCCCATAACAAGGGTTCTTTTAAGAAAAGAAGATACGGAAAGCAGAAACAAGGGAGGAAAGGTCTTGGGAAGACACAGGCAGGTCGGAGCGATGTCGCCACAAGCCAAGGAACCACCGCCCCCCGCCCCCCGGAACCACCAGAAGCTGGAAGAGGCTGAAAGTCTCCCTTAGAACCTTCAGAGGGAGATGTGCCTGCCAACGCCTTCATTTCAGATTTGTGGCCTCCAGAACTGTAAAAAAAATAAATTTCTGTTGTTTTAAGCCACCCAGTTTGCAGTAATTTGTTGCAGCTATGCTAGGAAATTAACACACCCCCTGAGTAGCCCATCTGGGAAGGCAGCTCCCCACTGCCCATCCAGCCCATCCCAGATGGAAAGCAACACTGACCTCTTCCCCTCTGACCTTGAGCCATTCCCTCCATTCTTCCAAACAATGGGGTGGCAGCTATCATGCTTCCTTTGTGACAGACAGATGTTACTAGACCTTCCCATGCTGTCATTCCAATTTTTCACTCATGTTGGAGGAATCCATGGTGAAAGAAATATGTAGCCCAGAACAATAGGGAAAGCCACCGCATGCCTGTTGAGCGGAATACAAAGGCAGACCCAGCAGCACTGATTTTCTCCACCCTTCGTGGTGACTAACCTTCCAATGCCTCCCTCTCTCAACACTCACCCTGCGTGATTAGAGACGCTTTAATGAAAGTAAAATACCCACGGCGAGTGAGTGAGCATCCAGCAAATATTCATGGCACCCTTCCCTGTGATTCAGGCACTGCCATGGATGTTAACAGTGAGAAGAATTATTCTTTTATTTTTTTTTAAAGATTTTACTTATTTATTTGACAGAGAGAGAGATCACAAGTAGGCAGAGAGACAGGCAGAGAGAGGCGGAAGCAGGCTCCCCACTAAGCAGAGAGCCCGATGCGGGGCTCGATCCCAGGACCCCGAGATCATGACCTGAGCCGAAGGCAGAGGCTTTAACCCACTGAGCCACCCAGGCGCCCTGAGAAGAATTATTCTAACAATTCATAAAGCGTGCCAATAAAAATATCCCTTTTTGTCTGTGGCTAAAAGAAAAATAGTTTGTTTTCACAGATCTTCATTCATAGATCTCCAATGGGATTAACTTTCAATGGCCAAGGTGTTCACGGAATTACTGTCGGACAGCCAAGCACACAGTATGGCAAAGACGGAGGCGGCAACCTTAGGAACATTTTTGGTGTCTTCCTATCTCCCCTTTGTTCAATCCTCTCCCCTAGACTCCTGGTCTACGCTCCATTGTCATGGGCCTGCCCTCAGCAGGCTGCCAACTGAGCCACTGACAAGGGCTGTTAAAACCACGGTGTAGACGGAGCATGGGGTCCACGTTGGCCTGCCTGGCTGACAGTCCACGTACAGCACATTACCTGTCTGTTTCCTCATCTGAAAAGATAGAAATGATGGCTTGTTGGCTTCTGGAACACATCCCTAGTGCACGTGGAAGTGTTTTATAAATGCAAAGCAATGGGGGCTCCTGGCTGGCTTGGTCGGTAGAGCACAAGACTTTTGATGTTGGAGTCATGAGTTCAAGCCCCACGTTGGGTGTAGAGATGACTTAAAAATAAAATCTTAAAAAAAAAATACAAAGCAAGATCACCCATCACAAAAAAAAAAAAAAAAATACAATAGCAACAGGAGTTGCTGTTTCTTTGGCGACCACCACATCCTGGCATGTGCTAGTCTCCCTACATGTGTCATGACACGCCGTAAATGTGGGTACCGTTATTGCTCTTTTTTAGGTGAAAAGGCCAAAAGTTGGAGTGGTTGAATCATCCAAGGCACCCTTCCCCCAATAGCAGGGAAGGAGCTGCTGTCCCAAATCCACGGCTCCATCCCTGTGCCAACGTGCCCCCGATATAAGGCACTATACCTAAAACAGGCTCACCCGGATGAAGGTTTTTGTCTCGTCTAGAGAAATAAATTGGTTGAAAAATCTAAGAAACAAGATATTTAACTCCCTCTCTCTTCTGGAAAACTTTATGTCACAGCCTAGATAGCAATTAGATTTGTTTTCCTTCTATCGTGGTCCTTCACCTTCTTTAAGGGACGAAGCGTGTCGGGAATACTTGGGTGTAGTGGGTTCAGGGCTGGTGTCCAAAAAGATCAGTCCACATCCAAGTTCCTAGAACCTGTGAGTGGGACCTGATTTGGAAACAGGGTCTTTGCAAATGTAGTTAATTTAAGGATTTTTATTTATTTACTTTTAAAAAATATTTTATTTATTTATTTGACAGAGAGAGAGACAGCAAGAGAGGGAACACAAGCAGGGGGAGGGGGAGAGGGAGAAGCAGGCTTCCCACTGAGCAGGGACCCTGATGGGGGGCTCGATCCCAGGGCCCCGGAATCGTGACCTGAGCTGAAGGCAGACGCTTAATGACTGAGCCACCCAGGCGCCCCAATTTGAGGATTTTTAGATGAGCTCATCCTGGATCACCTTGTGGGCCCTAAATCCAATGTGTCCATATAATACACAGAAGAGGAGAAGTCACAGGGAGAAGAGGAAGAGGCCGTGTGACCCCAGAGGCAGAGGTTAGAGTGACCGGGACACAAAGCAAGAAATGCAGGCAGCCACCAGAAGCTGGCGGAGACAAAGAACAGATTCTCCCGGAGGTAGCGGAGTCTTGAACCCCCGTGGCTTGGGACTTCTGGTCTCCAGAACCGTGAGGGAATAACTTTCCATTGTTTTAAACCACTGTGTTTGGGGTAGCTCGTGATGGCAGCCGCAAGAAACCAACACATTAAACGAATGTCCTCCAGCCCCCTGGCCTGAGGGTCTCTGCCATGACCGTGTGAGCGTAAAACCAGTGGAGACAAAGACCCATCTTCGAATGGCCCCCAAACCCTCCCCTGGTGGGCTCTCCACATGCAGTCATCAAGCCTCTGACGGAAGCCTGCTGCTTCTCTTCCCTGGGCCCTGCACAGAGAACATGGCTGTTTATGGGGGAAAGCTGGGCTCACGGGGATCAGGCCGTCCCCAGGCGCCCAGCCCTGAAATCAGCCCCCCAGCTAACCCCGGGTCATCGGCCTGTGGGTTCTGAAAGCCTGCCATGGTGAGCAACAAGATGGGGAGCACAGCAGCCTGGGGGGCCCCCAGAGGGGCTGCCTACAGTGACAGGCGTCTGAGTCACAGGTCTGTGCTGTCCTCCGGCTGCGGCCCAAGCCCACTTGGTAAATAAACCTGTCATCACACCAGCTATGGGTCTCTCTGTCTGCGTCTGTGGGTCTAGGCATCCGACCAAATCCACAGACCCTCTGGTAACAAACAGTTGGACCAAAGCACAAAGATCTCCATTCAACCTCCTGGCTTGTTAATCTCTCCGTGCCGAGGAGACCAACACTTAAAATCCTGGGCAAATCAAATCTGAGGGCATTTGAATAGCCGGGCTCTTTCCATGTCGCCTGTTTTCTGGTATAAGTATTCATAATCAGAGGGTGGGTTCGCTCATTTTTATCAGAAGCCATCTTCGGGGCGCCTGGCAGGATCCATCGGCAGAGCATGCGACTCTTGATCTCGGGGTTGTGAGTTCAAGTCCCGTATTGGGTGTAAAGTCTACTCCAAAAAATAAAACCTAAAAAGAAAAAAGCCATCTGCAGGGGGAAAGCAATTGCGTGACAAGTTTCCCGAAGTTCTTAGTAGGACACGGGAGATTAAATGTCTCTTCTGCAAGCCGTGCTCACGCCTGTCACACTCCCAGGCCCTGGGCCAGCACAGGTATCCACAGGAGTGTGACAAAGCCCTGGGCCCCAGCATCTTTTCCCAGCCTGTCCCCGAGTCCCACCCCACACCTCCTCCCCCGCCCGCTCTGTCTAGCCAGCCGCGCTGGTTCACTTTGAGGGCCTCAACCCAAATGGGATAATAGCAAAAATGCATGCAGCCCTTGTCCTGGGCTGGACATCATCCTATGTGCTTTAGTTATTCTCGACACCCCAGGAAGTGCCTGCTTTATTAGTCCTGTTTCACAGCAGGGAAACTGAGGCTTGGAGAGGTCAAATGGCCTCAAGGCAGTCAGTGCTACTTGGCAAAACTGAGATTTGAGGTTTTAACCTCTCACTCTGCTGCCTCTTGGTGTCCCCACACCCCACCCCCAGACCAGGCTAGTCATCGGTGCACCCCCCTTCATACGGTCATCACTGCAGTGCACCATAACGATCTCTGGGATTAGTCTTTAATGTCCGTCTCCTCTGCTGGGCTGGAAACTCCCATGCTAGTTTCCTTGGGCTGATGGAACAGATCACCCTGAACTGGAGGCTAGAAGTCCAAGATCAAGTTTCGGTCAGGCCTCCACCCCCGCCCACCCAGAAGCTTCAAGGAAGAGTCTGTTTCTTGCCTCTTGCAGCTTCTGGTGGCTGCCAGCATTCCTTGGCTGGTGGCTACCTCCCTCTAACCTCTGTGTCTGTGTTCATGTGGCCTTTCCTCCGTGTGTCTCTCCTCTGTGTGTCTGTGCCCAAACTCCCTCTGCCTCTCTCTTATTCCGATACATGTGCTTGCACTCAGGCTCCACCTGGCCAACGGAGGATAAATCCCTCCTCTCAAGATCCTTTACTTAATCACATCTTTGGCCAGATAAGGTTTCCAGGGATTAGGACATGGACCTATCTATTGGTGGTGGGAAGGTGCTACTCTTTCGCGGACGCACTATGATTCTTAAAGAGCAGGAAGTGTGTGCCTCATCCCCAGTTGTACCCCAGTGATGCTAGGGCTCCCTGAGGATTCGGAGTCCTCCAGCACGTTTCTGTAAGCCTGGCAGAAGCCCCAGCTCTCTGTGCGAGGGAAAGCTAGGGTGCAGTGTGTACAAATTCTTTTCTCTGTCTCTTTGGCAGCGTTATCATTGCACCCCTGGGCTGAATCCGCAGTAGCTGTTCCTACGGGAAAGGAAAGTAGAAAAATCTCCTCTCCAGGACTCACTTCTTGCTGAACCCCATCAGTCAGAGTGTATTTATGAAGGTCACCCAGGTCCCCAGGAGGGGTGAGTGGGTTCAGAACTGCGCATTTCCCAGACTCACTGGCCAACATCACAGGAGTGAGTGAGGCTGGTGTGTTTTCTGAACGGCAAGTTTTCCAGGGACCACTGGTGCGGCTGAGCTACCAGCTTCAAGACTTGATGAGCAGTGGGGAGGATCAGGATCCCCATGCCTGATGGATACGGAATCCTTTGGAGACATGGGTTTGCCCCTCCTCCATCACTCTTCCCTTCCAAGTACACACAGACCCCCTCAGCTCGACCCCAACTCCCTTCCACAGAACTTTCCCAGGCCGATCGACTCCCTTCTTTAAAGCTCGAATGAGTCTTGTTTGCTGAGGAATTCACTGTGAAGACTTGTCATGTAAACTCAAGGTCCCAGACTGCTGCCCAATGGGAGACCATCCTTGGGTTTCTGAAGGCTCTGGGCACTCCAGAATAGAGAAGCAAGAAGCAGAACATTGAGCATCTCCAAGGCAAGGTGGCAGCCGCAAGAATGAATACAGAATCTCTTCACTGCTTTGTGGACTTCAGGCAGGAGTCCCCACGCAAAGAGCTCCTTACCTCGATTCCCATGAATGGTGAGTTCTGCAAGGATGAGCGCAGTCCAGTTCTAACTCATGGATGGCAGAAAGTCAATAAAAGCCAATGATTGCAAGATAGAGGGTGGACACTTTGATGGCTTCAAAGAGACTGAAAATTATGTTTAAAACATTATACATGTAGCATAATCTCATTTTAAAGAGCAGCTTGAGAAAATACAACTTTGCACCCAAATACAATAGTTCAAGGAGGTGTCTCAAAATCTCTCTCTCGCTCTCTCTCTCTTTTTTTTTAAGAGAGAGAGAGCATGTGCATGAGCAAGGGGAGGGGCAGAGGGAGAAGGAGAGAGGGAATCTCAAGCAAACTCCACACCCAGCATGGAGCCCCACACAAAGCTTGATCCCACAACCCTGAGATCATGGCCAGAGCCAAAATCTGGAGTCGGACACTCAACCAAATGAGCCACCTAGGCCCCCCTCAAAGTCTCTCTTGATGGCACATAATATATCCTGGCACATCACTGAAACCTGGACTTTGTTTTCTGGCCTCTCCAGTTATAATGCTTTTTGCACAACGGTTCTACCACCTCATTTTTGAGAAGAAAAACAAAGTCTTGACCTGCACCTTGAAAGTCAGTGTGTTGTATTGAAGAGTCATGCAGAGTACACACTTTTATGTAAAGAGGAAAGCTCGGAGCACTCATTTTATTTCAAATGAAACAAGTGATATGATGTTTTCAGAACTTATCAGTCACCATTGATCCTGAAGAGCTGCAATTGCACTTAAATAATTTTTCAGTGAAAGAAATGCAATCTGAATCGGGATTCATTGCATTGGGATCGTCGCAGACAAACTAATTTTAAAATGCCGTCTATTTCAGCACGGTCCCGCTGTCGATGACTAGCCGGCAGCACGTCCCACACCAGGTAAGTTCAACACCACCAACGTGGTCTACTGTAGCGACTGTCTACTTGCTTCCACAGGGTTCGTCCCTGATGGGGAGCTTGGATGTCACAGTAAGGTCAAGTTGCCATGAAATGTTCTTGGTGTTTGCTCTCGATTTCTGAACTTCCTGGCCATGAACCAGTAACAGCCCTCAGACCAGCACCCATCTGCTCACCGATCCAGTCCAATCCCCTCTTGGTACAGATTGATTCATTTGTTCTTTCCTTTGTTCAGCAAAGAGCAGTTGAGCATCAAGCGTGTACCAGGCACTGGAGCCAACGTAGGGAATACTTCCGATCCAGTCCCACCCTCCCAGCACTTACACCGTGTGGGGGAGACTAATGACAAACACAAATATGTGATATAATTTTAGGTTGTGACCGTTGCTATTCAGAAACACAAAGTGAAAGAAAGGGGGAGAGAGTGAAGGGGTGGAGAGGGTCATGGAAGCCTCTCTGAGTGGAAGAGGGGGACCTCTGAGCCGAGAAATGAGATGAAGCGCGGGAGGTAGCCATGTGACGTTCTGTGAGAGGACGTTTCCAGATAAAACAGCAAAGGCCAAGGCCCTGGGAGGGGAGGAGCTTGGTGTTTTTTGGAAAGAGAAAAAGGCCAGTTGGCTCAGTAGGAGTGAGTGCAAGAGAGAGGGGTTAGGAGGGGAGGGGAAGAGGTGGGTAGGAGCTAGATCACATAGGGCTATGGGGTCAGAAGTTTGGTAAGGACTCTACATTTCATGTTATGGGAGACAGATGGTGGGTTTTGAGCAGAATGAGTTTGATGTGCAAAACGGGAGTAGGGTAAGTCCAGTTAAAGTTGAGTAAGACTACAGCAATGGTTCCCAATGACCCTCACCTTGTGGTACTCACACCCTTATGCAGACCCCTTCAACATTAACTAGGTCTGACCTGTGTAACTAATAGAATACTGCAGAAATGGAAGAGATCAGCTTACGAAAGGCAGTGTGGCTTCCTCCTTGCTTTCGCTCTCAGATCACTTGCCTGGCGGAAGTCGGCAGCCATGTTGTCAGGGTGCTCACACTTCTCCCTGGGGAGAAGTCCATGTGATGAAGACCTGAGTCCTCCTAACAACAACCACACTGACTAGTCAGTCATGCGAGGAAGCTGTCTTCGAAGTGGATCGTCCAGTTCCAGTCAACGCTTCGGCTTACCACAGCCTAGCCCGCCATCTTGACTGCAACCTCACAAGAGACCCCAAACCAAAACCTTCCAGCTGAGCTGCTCCCAAATTCCCCACCCACAGAAACTGTGAGATAGTAAGTGCTGATGGTTCTTCGAAGATGCTAACCTTTGGAGTAACTTGTTATGCAGCAATAGATAGCTAGTACAGGAAATGTTTTTGGAATCCTGGAGAATGGCTCATCAATGCAGCTTGCAGGAGAATGAGGGGCTCCAAAAGGGAAGTTTCCCGGTACACGAAGGTGAAGAGTGTTTGGAAATGAGTGTTAATCCCCAACCCATGTCAGTGAGAATTCCAGAAAGCAGGATGAAAGGTGCATCAGGCAAAGTGGAGAAGAATATACACTCCAGCTGTCACATGCATACTGGGCACAGCTCAGTATGGATCCACTTCCATTGGCTCATTTTTGTGTCTTCTTCCCAGTGGGGTAACACGTCCACGTGGGACATCTGCCATGTCCTAAAATGAGAAGACTGCTGGTCGATGACGGTAGAAGCTAGTGCATGGAGGATGCCCGTTTGCCTCTGCTGGCAGATCAGTGTGTGCTCTGAATTCCCAACGCCACCGCTCCTCCAGAAATAACAGTGTGAGAAGTCTGGGAGGAGGAATTTGTGGCAGGGCAGAATTGCTCGGCTTTGAGCTTTGGGCGAGATTCAGTACATCAATCATTATTCCAAAGAGGCTCCTTGAGAATAAGTGTCTCCAGCCTTAGCATGGAGCCTCGAGAACCCAAACGAACCTATGCATGTATTAACTTTCCTAAATTAGTCAGATGACTTTTAGTACAACCCATGATTGATGCTAATTTCTCTTCAAAGCGAGCACAGTTTTCTTGCCTCTGAATGTGCGTTCGGGAAGTGGAAACCTGATCGTTCCTTCAACGAGCTAGTGCTCTGGAAAATTACAAGTTTTCCTGCTATAGATTTGCATGCCAACAGCATGCCAACAGCATTGGCATTAAGAAATCAATTCAAGTTCTATCAAAAGGACTTTGATATCAGGGCGCCTGGGTGGCTCAGTGGGTTAAAGCCTCGGCCTTCGGCTCGGGTCATGATCTCAGGGTCCTGAGATCGAGCCCCACGTCGGGCTCTCTGCTCAGCAGGGAGCCTGCTTTCCCCTCTCTCTCTGTCTGCCTCTCTGCCTACTTGTGATCTCTCTTTCTCTGTCAAATAAATAAAATCTTTTTTAAAAAAAGGACTTTGATATCACCAGCAATGGTCAAAGCACCACGCCCAGCTGTCCAAGAAGGAGGAGGGACACAGAGGCTATCCTATAGGGCCCCGGGGAGCTGTTGTACCTGGCTCCCAGGTCCTCAGTGATCCACACCCCAAGAGTTAATACCATGGGCTGAGCATTGTTGTAACCACTGGGAATGGTCTGATTCGTAATGAGATACTGCACTTTTCTCTGGCCATTTCACTGTACAGAATTGTCATTTATAAAGGGAATGGACAATCTGTGATTGACACCCCAACGTCCATTATCCCTAAGCATCCCGTCTAAATCAATCATGGATCTCATTCTCCTTTCCAGTGATTGATTTAGAGCCAGAGAGGGAATCACTTCTGACTTCTAAGCAGACAGGGCAACTCTGTTGGGGCTGACAACCTCTGGACAAGGTGCTTTACCGCTGAGACTCTGTTCTTCATCTGTGTCTCCCTTCAAGAGCTGTTGCAAAGATTAGGGTTCATCCTTATTAAGAAGAGGTAGAAGTAAAATGATGTCAGATTTTTCTAGAACAGTGGTTCTTAAGCTTTTTGATCCTGGAATTTTTTTATACTCAAATATGATGTAGGACCACAAGGAGCTTTTGTTTATGTGACGTATCTACCACTATTTACCATATTAGAAATTAAAACTGGGAAAATATAAGAATATATATATATATTTATATAATTTATATATATATATTTATTTAAAATGCAATCATAAGCCCATGTCTACATTACCCTAAATAGCACATTTTTAGTGAAAAATAACTGTGTATTCCAAAACAAAACCAGTTTCCGGAGAAGAGTGGCATTGTTTCAGTTTTGCAAATCTCCTTCATGTCTGGCGTAACCGAGGACAGCTGGATTCCCGCACCTGCTTCTGCATCCCGTCTATTGGGTTTTGGTTAAAGTATGTGAAGAAAATCCTGCCTCATGCAGACAGGTGGACAAAGGGAGAACCCCCAGAAAGGGCTACCAGGATCCCCCTCTGGGATTCTTGCACCACTCTCGCTAGGGCATACCAGGAGCACTGTCTGGAAAACCAAATATGGACTCGTGTACTCAGAAATAAGCTACTATGTTTCATCGAAGACAGGCTTTCCAGGCAGAGGGCAGGTGGCTGATCAATTTTCAGAACAGGAGTCCGGAACTTTTTTATTTATCTGTGAACACACTTCCATGAGAGCCTTTGGCTTAAAACTCACATTCTACACTCTGATGGGTAATGCGGGTGCTCAACTGGCAATGGGTTCCAAGCATCGCAGAGGATCTCAGAGTCAGAAGGGGGCTTAGAACTGTCCCCTGGCTCCTGTCCTGTTCATGCCGCACCTGCGAGCAGAGACTCACTGCCTCGTGAGACGGCATGTTCACAGAAGCACGGAACTGGGGATCCCCTGCACACTGTCTTACACACTTTGAGCAACTTGCTACGGATCCTACAGTTCATGACCAACACAACCCGGGTCTTCTTATTCCCAATCCAGTATATTTCTTTACTTCCTTACATTAACTTTTTTTGAGTTCAGATCACAAAAACATCTGTCCTTTCATGTGTCTATACCGAAGGAGTACTCCTTTCTGGGAATGAATAAACCACATCATTTGGTTTTATACGGTGTATATTTCGGAGCTCTGGGACACTTTTTGCTAAATGAACCGTTCGAATCAGCCTGATCAGTTCAAGGAAAGGAAGGTTTCAAAGTAAAATGTTTCTTTAGGGTGCGGTGAAGACGCAGCAGCTCTCGTGGCCCCTTGGAGCGCCTCTCGCTCCCATCTTTGCACACATTTCTTCTTCGGGCTACCTGGGGAGGTCGCCGTCAGCACCTGTGTGCAGGAAGCTTACTGACCAGAAGGTCTACCCTAGGTGATCCGCTCATCATCTGAAATCTTTTTGGCAAAGTGCGCAGTGATCGTTGTTTCGTCGTTTACGTTTTATTATGAACATTTTTATGGCAAAAGTGCAGCAAATAGGATAATTAACCCATTTCTCTGAATTAGCAATGCCAACATTTTTATTTTGTCACGTTGGCTTTAAGTAGCCAGTCCTTACCCCTCTCCTTCCCTTCCTTCCCTCCTGTCTTTTTTTTTTTTCCCATCCATAACTTAAAGCATATCCTTAACACCATGTCGTTTCACCTTGAAATGCTTCTGTACCTGTTTCTAAAATATAAGTCCATTGCCCACGATAGCATCATCTCATTTAACTTAGATTTAAAAATCCTGGGGCGCCTCGGTGGCTCACTAGGTTAAGCGTCCGACTCTTGATTTTGACTCAGGTCATGAGAGAGTCTGAGATCAGGCTTGTGAGATGGAATCCTACATCGGGCTCCGTGCTCAGTGTGGAGTCTGCTTGAGATTCTCTTTCTCCCTCCCCTTCTGCCCTTCTCTCCTCTCTCTCTCTCAAATAAATAAATAAAAAAAATCTTTTTAAAACAAAAAAAATTAAAAATAATAATTCCTTAGTAAGAATGATTAGTTTATACTCTAATAAGTTTCCACTCATTACATTTGATGATTTTCATGGCTCTTTTTTATCATCTGGGACATCCATCCTCCTGCCTTCCACCCTATTTTCCTTATGCCCTTGACTTGTTTTAGAAACTGGATCTGTTTTCTACAGGATGTCCCACATTCTGCACGTGTTGGGTGACTTTCTTCCGGAGTCATTTACATTGCTGATTTGTCCCTTCTTTGTCATTCTGTAAATGACAAGTGGGGTTTATTTATTTTTTTTAATTCAGTTAGCCAACATACAGTACATCATTAGTTTCAAATGTAGAGTTCAATAATCCATCAGATGCATGTAACACCCAGGGCTCATCACATTAAAAGTGAGGCTTAAGGGCTTGATTAGATTCTCTGGCGAGAATACATCACGGTGGGACTTCCTGTTGGACTCTATTTACAGGTACACTTTCTATGGCATCTCATCAGCAGGCCCGTAGTCTGGTTGGCCTACCTGTAGTGATGCTGAGATGGGTCGGTGGGGTCAGGTGATGGCAGTCTGATCCCTCATTGTGAGCATCCCTGCCGACCAACATCCATTAGCTTTTGCATCAGTTTAATCCCCAGACCAATGATTTAATTTGGAGTTGAAAATGGTGAATGGCGATTTTTCACTGGTTTGTCTTCTATTTATTAGCTGGAATTTCTCAATTTCTTAGCTGGAATTTCTAAATTTCTTGGCTGGAATTTTCTTGCAAAGAAGAACTTTTCCTCTTCAACTAGAACTATTAAGTCACCTGGAAATACAGTTCGCATGGAACAAGCAGGATGAATGCTTAATTCTTTCCCTTCGATCACCAATTCTCAGAGTGAAGAGTTGGTCTTAGCTGAGGCTGCTATTGCGAGATACCACATACTGGGTGCCTTCAACAATTTTTTTTGGCTGGGGAGTTCAAGATCAAGGTACCAGCAGATTCAAGATCTGGTGAGAGCCCTCCTCCCGGCTTGGAGACCACCACCATCCTGCTGTGTCCTCATGGGGTGAGGAGACAGAGAGAGAGAGAGCCCCAAAGGCCCCACCTCTGACCACCTTTACTGCGGGACTAGGGTTTCAACATTTGAATTTGGAGGGGATACAAACATTCTGTCCATAGCTGAGTTGGTGCCCTAGCTTCCAATAGTCGCTTTGATAGTGCCCAGTGGATTTTTTTAGCTAGTGCAGCCATTCCTCTCTCTGTTCTTCCTGTTCTCACTCTGATTATCACTGTGAACTCATGATCTTATATATTTGTCATGTGTTGATCAGTTATAGTCATTACTCTTGTTGATGCTCAAAGTGTCCCATCGTAGGCCATGGCGGTCCGCCATGTTGGCTTTTTGACATGACCCCATTAATCTTTGCTTCCTTGCTTTCTGGCACAACAGGAGCCCCCGGGATCAACTCATACATTTCCTGCCTCCAATTTAGACTTCGCTATTTCTCTAAAAAACAAAAAAAGCCTTGTTTGTTTCAGTGGGGGAATGGTGTATTCATCGCTATTGAGTTATTACTCTTCTAGGAACTGATTCAGAAAATACACATTTTTTTCAAAAGCAGTAACCTAAAGTACTCATAGTGATATTTCCACTTCAAATTTAACATCATTGGGTTTAAATTCTTTAATTTTATGCTCGTGTGTCTTTTCCGTTATACTAAAAATCTTAATTTCTAACAATAATTGTAATGCTATAATGACTTATTAACCTACAATACACATATAATAATTTCAAAATGTCAATATTGGTACTCACAAACGACTATTGAATGAAGTTCAAATTTTCTTTACAGTTCTTTTTAATCTTAGAATATTCTACTAACGATGTGCAGTCCAAATGCTGCGTCCCAGAGTCCCTTGAAATAGCTCTTTTATCCTTGTGATACAACATCACTTTGATATATAATTTAGTACTTGTTTGGATTTGTTTTTGAATTTTAAGGAATGCTTCCCCCCTCCTCGGACTTTTGATTTAATTTTCTTTTTGGGATATGTAAAATATTTGCTGATTCCAAAGTCAAAGCTTTATAGCAAGATTTATTCAGAGAAGTCTCATTTCTATTTCTACTTTGCCTCACAATCTCTCCCTCTTCCCCCTAATATTTTTCCCACTGGCTTATCCTTCTTGTATTTTCTTTTGGAAATATGAGGAAGTGTGTGCGTGTGTGTGTGTTTGTGTGTGTGAGTGTGTGTATGTTAGTATTCTCTCTCTCCCTTTACTCAACAGCTGGTGCACTATATGCAGTGTTTTTTGGGTGGTCTGTTCTTTTATCAATATATCCTACATATCACCCCATTTAAGAATATGGAAATATTCCACACTCTTTTTTACAACACACTGTGCTCCAGTGTGTGGATTTTTCATACTTTATTCAACTATTTCCCTACTGTTGGCTATTTGGTCTGTTTCCAATGTTTTTTACCTTTATAAGTAATGTTGTCATGAGTAACTGAATATGTATGAGTAAATGAATATGTCCTTCTGTGTTTTGCTTATTTGTTTGCAGATGTTTCGCTGGGATAGTTTCCTAAAAATGGGATTGCTACATCGAAGGAGAAATGCAAACGGGATTTTGCTAGATATTGCCAAATTCTCCTTATGTTATTTTGTATTCCTATTAATAATGGATGAGAATTCCTATTTCCTCTCCACCCTCCCCTGTGACGTTTGGTGTCAAAGTTTTGAATGTTACTCTGATAGGTGAGAAAGAGTATTTGAGTGCAATTTTCCCATTTCCCCTATTGTAAGGTTGAGCATCTTCTCTTCTCTTTAAAAACCATTTGCTTCTCATTTTCTACGAAGTGTTTGTAAGTTTCATCCATTAAAATAAAACAACAAAATCAACAACACAGTAAACAACAAATGTTAGAGAGGATGTGGAGAAAGGGGAACCCTCTTACACTGTTGGTGGGAATGCAAGTTGGTGCAGCCACTTTGGAAAACAGTGTAGAGATTCCTTAAGAAATAAAAATAGAGCTACCCTATGACTCTGCAATTGCACTACTGGGTATTTACCCCAAAGATACAGATGTAGTGAAAAGAAGGGCCACATGTACCCCAACGTTCATAGCAGCAAGGGCCACAATCTCCAAACTGTGGAAAGGGCCAAGATGCCCTTCAACAGAC